>VZTE01003012.1:0-175443 GCA_013397775.1 Eulacestoma nigropectus
TTTGAGTTGAGGGAAAATCCCCCATTTTCATCATCTTAAAGTTAAAATTGCAAAGGCATCTCTGTTTTCCCTGGTCTTATGGATTTAAATTCAGGGGAAACCCTCCTTTTCCCAATGTTTGAAGTATTTAAATTTAGAGGGAAAGGGCAGAAAAAGAGAAAGAAAAAGGGGCTGGAAATGTGAGGTGAAAAAGGGCAGGAAGATGGAGAGGAAAAAGGAGAGAAAAAAGGGCGGGAAACATGAGGGGGACAAAAGAACAGGAAACCTCAGGGGAAAAGGGCGGGAAATGTGAGGTAGTTGGGCACTCATACATTAATTAATTGGGAATTTATGAACACCACTGTGCAACAAAGGAGAGATATTGTCTTTTTGAGAAAAAATCTGGCAGAATCAGTCCCAGAAAGAAGATTATTTCGGGTCTGAAAGTTCACAGTCTTGAAAAAAAAGGTAAGTTGGATGTTTCTAAGAATTGTCTTACTTTTATAGGCATGTCTTTCTTGAGAGGAGTTCTGTATTAGCAAACCTACCATTAATTTCCTTGGATATGTTCCACAGTGCAACAATGCCAAGTGCATTTTAGCAGCTGGGTCTTTTTCTTGTGCCATCTTGCTAAACATTGGTTGAAATCCAAAAAATCTTGTAAGTCCACACGGGGATATGTGGGTAATCCCATTGCTTTAGGTGCAGACACTTACATGCTCAAAGATAAAGCACGTTCTTCAATAACTGCCTGAATCGATGAGACAGCAAGCAGCCCCTCTCATCATCTTCCTGAGAGAAAAACACAGCATCAGAAAATAGCCCTAAAACACCTGCAGCAGCTCTAAAAGTGTATTTCCCACAGCTTTGAGAAAGATCAATGTTACTCGGTATAAGCTTTTTTCCTTCTTTCTTCCCTAGTCTCTCTTCCTCGCAGTTGTGTTCTAAACTTTTGGGTTAATGTAGTCGTCTAGAGGCTAAAAAGGGCTTGACCTGGTATAAAAAGCAATGTTTTTCCCATGTAATAAATTTTTAAAATGTTTTATCAGTGTAAATAAACGCTAAATTCTGTGAGCCCAGGGAATGGCATTAACGTTTTTTGCTTGCTGAAACATTTATGGAATCAGTGTCAGCCAGCAGAACACAGCCAAGAGGATTTTTTTAAAGGTAAACTGAAGTCCTTTTAAAATAAATACGAAGGGTTGTTTAAGATCTTCAATTATTAACAGAAGAAAAGTGTGGGCTGAAATATTGCAAACAATCTCTTTTGTTGCACTTTCCCTAATCCCTGTGCAGTTCTGTGTCCAGCCTGGAGTGAGCTCCTCAAGGCAGATGCTGCACCTTCACACGTCTGGAGAGAGCGATGCCTTAGGTTTTAACTTTTATATTTTTCAAATCCTGTACTGCCTAGAGTGTAACTCTGAAGTTTCTTGTGGCCTGTTAGCTGCTGTTCTCTCATGCTGGTTAGACATCACAAACCTCTCTAGGTTTGCTCTTCAAGGACACCGGACCCCAAAATGTGTGAACTAAAAGCCTCTGAAGCGGGGCAAACTTGGGGTGATTGCCTCATGAACTGAGGTTATAATTGGAGAATTAACCCTGATATGCAAATGAACCAAACTTATAAAAATGTGAAGAACTCGTGACTCGGGGTCCATCTTGGGTGGAGCCTTTTGACTGCCCAGGGTGTACCTTTGAAGGCCCTTCAAACAAATTACCTACCTTTATTCTCTTATTTTGTCTAGTCTCTGTGTTTTAGGTGGCCACCTCAGGCATCAAGAGTAGCACATGAATAAGTAGATTTAGGATGCCAAATATTTGAAAACTGTTTATTTTTGTACTGACTTCTCAGGACTTAAGTTCAAGACCCTGTGTTTATGGTTGGCCAGTGATGACATTGCCAGCCTCTGCCAACAGCACTGTAAAAACTTGGCTCTGCTGTAGAAAGCAGTTATTGGCATCGCCTCCTTTAAATCCAGAGGCCAGCTCTGCAGTCTGATCAGGTCACCAGGCACTCTGATTTAATTATGATTATCAGCTGTACAGCTCATTGCTAGGAGTGCAAGCCTTACCTCCACAAGTGACAAAAAACTCCAAAGATGTGCAATGGCCTGAACAACCGTGTAGGGTGATACCTGTGTACTGCATCATGCAAAGATTAAGGGCATACATGAGCTGGGACAGAGAAATCATTCTTTTATAAGCTGAACTCTCTTTCCTTCCTCTGCATGTAGAATTCTCACCACTGGTTAGAAAAGTCTTTGTGACTGCTTGTAAAGGGGTGGTTCGCCTTGATTTTCTCCGCTCAGAAATGCGTCTGCACCTCTGGGGTTTCAGAACGCAGATTTGATGTGAGGTTTTCATTAAAGAAGTGACTCTGTTCCACCTACCCGTGGCTCTTCCCCAGTCCTTTTATCCCTCCTCACCCGCTCTCCCTGCTCTCCCCCTTGCCAGTACAATGAGTTTTCCGGCTGCCTGGGCATGGTTCCTCATACTGTTCCTTGCAGCAGCTCTTTGTGTTGCAAGTGGCTGCCTGGCAGAAAAAAGCACTTTGCAGGCAGCAGCTGTGTTGCAGCAATAGCTCGACAACAACAGCGTGGGGAGCCTGGTGATGTGCATGGATCCCTTGCCTGCCTGCAAGTAGCACTCATTATCCCTTCTGAGGGCATTTGTGAAGTCGCTGCATAGTTAGTATTTTGTTAACTTTTAGGAACTCTCTGACTACTTTGATGGTAATGAATTTAAGTTCGGTAATTATTGGAATCATCTGGATTTAAAAGCAGGCTGCCCTAAGGGGATACTGCGCAGCACACACATCAATTCACACTAACGGTGTTCAGCACCTTGTGTCCTCTTCAAAGTTGGCTTATTATCCTCAAGAAGCTTTTCTCTAATTAAGCTGGCTGAAGGTCCTGTACATCTTCTGGTGGCACATGTTCCCCTTGGCCGTCTAAACATCTCCTCAAGTTTATGGTGCAAACCTTTGTTTTCACAAGCACTGCTTTGTTAACACAAAGGACATTGGTTTGTGCGGGTATTATCTTCACTGGGCATCTGTAGCAGGCTGAAACACTTTCATGGCGTGGGTGTTAATGAAGCTGTTTTTAAATGAGGGAGCTTTTTTGTTCATCTTTTTGTCTGTCTTCAGTTCCCTCTCGAGTACTGGGTATAACCTACAATGAATGCTAAAATTAATTAATAATAATAATTAAGGGTAAATTGCTTAAAGCCTGGTATGAGAACTCTTAACCTCATAAGCTTGGCTACATTTTGGATTAACAAGACTCCTAAAGTCAATGAGAAAGGAGGCCTTTATTTGCTATTGTGTAGATTTATTTGAAGCTCCAAGTATTTCAATCTGCAAAGTTTGTGGGGTTTTTTTTTCAGGTTTGCAGCCATCTGTAGTCTTTTAACTTTCTTGTACTGTTGTACCTTGTTTGGGAGAAGGTGAGACATGGTTTTTGTTTTCTGGGGATGTGGCATTCCTGGCTGATGTAAAGAGTTGGAGCAATGGTGGTATTGACTGCACTTTGTTTTCTGTGCATATTTAGAACTAGTAGACTGAATGATATGGGCATTTAGAGGAAAAGGTTGACTGCCTCATGTAAGCACAGCATTTTTTTTCCTCCAGAGACATTGCTTATTGAGAAAAGCACCCAGAGGCAACTGAGCAAGCAGCGTTGCCCACTCTTGTATAGGATGTTTTGGCCCTGTCAGTAGTGCAGTTCATGCAAGAGCCTCTGTGAAAGCCAGAATGTTTCATGCTGAATGTCACTGCCTTCGGATAGTAGCGTATCCTTTGGAGAGATAAGTGATAGCAGATAACTGAACCGCCTGGAGACACCTGAGAAAAAGTTCTGACACCTGAGGGGTGTTAGAATCCAGCCAGTATTTGCTAGCAGGCAGTGAGGGATGCTGCTGCTCAGGCAGCTGATGCCACATTTGATTGCTTCCGCTGTGTTCCATCATGGCTGTGGAGCAAAGGCAATCTCAGCCTTAGCTGTGAACTGACAAGAGGATTGCCTACAAGGGAAAGTGCTTGTCAAGAGATGTGTCATCCTCATTAGAAAGTATTTAAATTAGTTAAAAAAAAAAAAAAAGAAAAAAAAGAGTCTAAGATCTTAGATGATAGATTTTAAAAGTTATTAGTTATCACAAGCGCTCTTGGCAGATGTATAACAGACATTTACAACTCGTGAATCACATTTTTCAAAAATCACAGCTAATACCAACTTCTCTGAGGAGATGACAGCATTTGCAGGAGACATTAATGACTTCTGGCTCTCAGTCATTGCGAAATCATGAGGTTGTAATTGTTCTGATCCGGCTATTTGTAGAGTATAGAGTTCTAGAGGTCTCTCAATACTTCCATCGTTAATAACTTGCCAGTGACAGTGGTTGCCATCATTTCTACTCAAAGTAATAACTTTAAGGTCTTTGTAAATGCAAATCCTTACAAAAGGCTTATGAGGCTGGCTTTAGTGTTCTGGTTTTACAAAATGAGTGGAAGGAGACAGAGGGAGGCACATGAATCTGCAGCTTGAGTCAAGTGCACCTGAGGGTACAGCTGCTTAGTGGTTTAAAAAACTTGGCTACAAGTCACCTTCCCTTGGTCATTTTGGGAATGTTTGGCTTGCTGGTGATTAAGACTTTCAGCAGTCTCATGCCTTAACAATCTTGTAATAATATTTTGCTCATACCCATTTCTGGGCAACCTCTGTTAAAAGGTGATCCAAAAATCTTGGGACAAAACCAGCACTGCTGGTTCTGACTCTCCCTCTCTTGAGACTGAAGTTAGATGAGGTGGATGTGGAGCACAGGAGGATTCTAAGAGGGCTGGGAGCTCTCACTCACTGTGGGTCTTGAGCAGCTCAGGTTCAGCCTGGGACTGGCTTGACTTCTGGGGAACCCAGCAGAGTAGGGACATGACTTCAGTTTGTCACCTCTTCCCATGCTCTGGAGTGCACCTCTGTGCACCCCAGCATTTGCCCTCGCGTGTGTCTCATGGTTCTTGTCCTTCTTCAGGCCTGGTTGTTCTTTGTTTTTCCCATGCTTTAACTCTCCTCAATACCATGTGTGCAACACCTTAGGCCTGCTTTTCAAGAATAAGCAAACTACTGATATATTCCTGATATAAAAACTGATATATTCCCTTTTTGGGGAGGGGGTATTTTGGTAACAGGTGAGGTAATACCTGTTTCACTTGGTCTGTGATCTGGGCAGCAGTGGTAAGTTTTTGCAATGTTTGGGATCATCTGGAAGGAGGTGATCTGTAAATGTGCGCCTTTAAATCATCAAGATAATGAGTTCAGGTGAGGGGAAAAGAAATAAAACTGAAACACTACTATGCAATTTATAGCCTCTCTGAATTTTGTTCTCTAGCTGATAAGTGCTTCCTTCTGTTCTCTCTGCAGGTCTCCAGGTGGTTTTAAATTCAATTATCAAGGCCATGGTCCCTTTGTTGCATATTGCCCTGCTGGTGCTGTTTGTCATTATTATCTATGCCATCATTGGACTGGAGTTATTCATGGGGAAGATGCATAAGACCTGCTACCATGTGCAAGGGGGACTGATAGGTAAGGGGAACACACACAATTTTCAGAGGGAGGCTTTTCCCATGTGTAGCAGTGCATTTCTTCCAGCACAGGAGACGGGTGGCTGTTGCTCACTGCTTGTGTACTTCTTAGGGGTTTCACAATTTCACCACTGCAGACTGAGCTACACAGGAGATGGCATCACAGAAATGAACAACTCATATATTCTGTTATTAATCTCATACACAAATGCATCTTTGTTTTAAACCAATATCATTGTAAAGGAATATATAATTCAGGGCAGTACCTTTGTTTTTTAATCATGGGCTGCAACTGTGGTTAGAAGTGCAACCAGAAAGAAAACAAAATTACATTAATGGGAAGAAACTTTTTTACATCAAATCCATCAGGAAAGAACTTTCAAATTATTTGCAGAAAGAAATATTCACATTTCAAAACAATTCAATTGCATTGTCAGTCATCTAACCATCTGTTCATTTTCATTTGATTTATTGATCTTGAACAGCAGCTCTTTCTCATGCGGTGGTGGGTGCTAATGTCTAGGACCCAGTTTGGCTCATAAGAAAATATTGTGCAGCTGAAAATTGTTTCAGAAGTTCTTTATCTTCTGCTTTTATAATGTTGGCAGATTTCATTTTCTGGAAATGATGCTAGAACTATAATGAACTGTCACTCTGGTTTGCATCTTTCAAGTGGGTGTATTTTTCTCTATTCTGTCTGGGAGTACTTACATTACAGCATCTAATTCTGACATTACTGTTTCTGGCATTCTTCCGTGATCAGAATGTGATCACAATTTTGGAAAATTACATTGTTTACCATATAAGATGAGAAAAAACCATCATTACCCCCTCCCCTACGCATACATATATACCTGCATCTGTTAAAAAGTGTAGCACTAAAATCTGAAATCTGTATATTTAAAAAAATCACACTGCAGAAGTTTTTGTGCTTATAAAAATACTTTCTGGAGCATTCTTTATATACCAAAGCATTTAGTTTGCTTTGTTATATAGGTTCTCAGATCTTTGAAAACACCTGTACAGAATAAGGGGTGGATAATCAAGCAGCAGTCTTAGAGTTTCTGAGTGCCACTGGGCTACTGATAAAATGCCACACATCATCTAAATGCCGAAAGAGCAGAGCTCCAGACGCTCTCTGCTGTAATTCAGCAGTGGCCCAGTGCCACGGCAACCTGTCTCCAGAGCACTGAAGCCTGTCTGCTGCAGGGGCTCAGCCTCCTTCAGCAGTGCCAGTCAGTGCTGCACTTCCAAGATTAACCCAGATGCCAGGTGACTGCGGTAGGAAAGCGCTGGCCATGACACGCAGCCTAATGAAACATGATAGGCTTGATCTAGCACTCCTTGTCATGTTGAAAGGCATGAATTCTTCCTCGCAGGAGGATATGGTTTGAAAAAAAAAGTTCATCTCAGTTTTGACTATAAAATTTGACAGCTTGGCCATTATTTTTTACAAAAAAGAAAGCGAAGCGCCACAGTGAGCAGTTGCCTGTGTATTCCTGAGAAATCTGTCAAACTCACTGCAAAATACACTTGTTAAAGTCTGATATCCTTCGCTTGCTTATCAGTGTGTCAAACGGTTTTCTTCAGCTGTCTTTTCCCCCCTTCTCTCCTTTAAGATACACCTGCGGAAGATGATCCGTCCCCGTGTGCCCCCCAGTCTGCCCACGGGCGGCAGTGTCAGAACGGCACCGAGTGCAAGGCGGGCTGGGAGGGACCTAAGCACGGCATTACCAACTTTGACAATTTTGCTTTTGCCATGCTCACCGTGTTTCAGTGCATCACCATGGAGGGCTGGACAGATGTGCTGTACTGGGTACGTATCCGAAAATGACGAGCTGAGAGGCCTGCTCGTGCTCACAGCTATGTCGAAACCCGGGGGCTTTAGCTTTCTTGCTTGTTCTCTAGAGTGAAGGCATGGTTGCTCGCATGGAGCTTGAATTAACTCAGCTTACTGCTAGGTAGAGTGGGAGGGGTTATCTGGTGCAATGAAATCAAATGTAAATGTTGACTTCCCATTGATATTTTAATTTTGGATGACGGCAGATGGCTTATTGATTTGAAGGTTTGCAATGTACCTTGGTTGAGCAGAAAGTCATTGAAAGACCCTCTCTGCAGAAGTGAAACATCTCATACATCTCCAGGTTACTGATGTAAAAGTATTCGTGACAGACAACCATATGCTCTACCCATGGCATTTATGTTACAAAGGCACTACACTGATCAGCTCATAGGTTTTATAAGAAAGGCCCCACAAATTCCAGCAGTACTCCTGATTATGACTTCTGTCATAGAAGAATTTATTCTCATGCTATTAGCTCTGATACTGGTATCAATCATGGTCACATGTTTAGCCAGAACACGATATTATCTTTAATATAAATGGAGTCTCATCTTGTCCTGTACCCTAATTCTGGGGATTTCAGCAGCTTTAGTTTGTACCTTTTAACTCCTAATGTATTGGGAAATTCATTGTAATACAATTATACTATACAAGTTAGTACCAGGTTTAGCTTTCACCAGTAAATCAAATATAAACGTGTTTCTGGATGCAGCTCTGGCCATCAGCTTCTGCAGCAGTATGTTATGATCCAGGACCTTCATTCACACACAGCACAGTCCTGTCTGTATAAGGCTAACCCAGACTCTCACCAGCTTGTAAGTCTGGCATGTCATGACACCTGGTTCTCCAGGATGGTAGGATGTGTTAAAATGCATGGTGCAGTTTGACTCGAGAGGGCTCAAAGCACGCAGAAGGATAATCTGGACTGAGGCATCTTGCACTGTTAGTCAACATCAGCTATTCTCTTAAACATGAACTCAAAGCTGCCTTTTGCCCACCAGTGATTTAGAGTTTACAAGATTTCCCTTTGAAGATTCAGCTTATCTGCAAAGGATGGTCTCTGTGGGGAACAGCTAGAAGTCATCTGTCTTCTTAAGCTTAGATTAGAATAGTGACTACAGCTTCCTCCTAATGCCTGAGATAAAGGACAGAGATCAAATCACAAGGGGAGTCTGGGTCTCAGAGAAAAAAAATTGCCATTACTAGAAAAGATGCTATAAATTAATAAAATAATGAAGAGCAGAAGTTAAAGTCTGAAGAGAAACTGGGCAAAAGTGATCCACAGTTTAACTATGGCTACATATAATATATCTGTCTTTTTACCACATTTAGCTCACATTTCTCTATGCTGTGTGTGACTGAGAGGATTTATTTACAGGGGGAATGGGAGAGAGTAAATGATATCAGAAAAAGACATGAAAATAGTTTTGGCCCTGTATACCATTCAGTATTGTGAAACCTCTCCACAAATTACCATCAGTTTCTCCAAACACATGTGTTATGAAAGACCCTCTGAATTCCCACCCTTTAGGGCCCATGTGTCATTTTCTTGACTTCATATGAATCATGCTTATCTCATTATCAGCTATCTAATAACAGGAGCCAAAAGCATATACTCACTTCCAAATGATTTTCTACCATGACTGCAGCAGACAGTCTGATTTTTATGGTGTCCCTGCAACAAACTGGGTTTTAGTTGTTGGTTGTTGTTTGGTATTCAGCCAGCTTTTTTTTCACTGATTTCCTGAGCTGTTCTTTTATCTTTACAGACAGTATGGTGAACTTAGACCTGAAATTAATACAGATTGATGGTCATTATTTTTGGGGGCATGCATATCATGAGCCTTTTAGATTATGGCATTGTTAGAATGCTTGCTTTGGAAAGAGCAGAAATATTTGTTATCATCAGCTCCCAGTGATTCCTAGACAAGACTACTAGAGATAAGAGTTATCACTGCAGAAAAAAATGTCAGTAATTGAGGAGGAGGAAATTTATTTCAGAAAGAAAAAAACGTATCGCCTATATTTAAAGACCATGAAATACAAAGTTTGAGTAAATACCTGAACACCTGAGCTGGCAGACATTCTTGGCTAAGCTGCTGGAAACAACCCTGAGAATACTATTGTCCCACATGACTTTTGCCTCTTTGTGCTATATTGACAAAGCAGACGGAATTCAGCTCTGATCAGTGTTTGCCCTCTGGTAAGGGAGGTATCTGAGGTGTTTCCTTCTGCAGAGGGGTCTGTGCTATGCTGGGGGCAGGTGTTGCTTTGGCACCTACTACAGGGCACACCTAGGAGAAACACTATTGCTTTAAAAATATTTGTATGTAGAAACAGTCTCTAAACACTCACACTGTAATTTAATGTAATTTCCAACCCTGTCTATTGTGGTTTATGCAGTAAGATTTAGAGTCCATGGCAAGGGTGTTCTAGCTCAGGTTAGCTAGATTAAAAGGAAGAGTACTCTGGATAGCAAAGAATAGAAAAGATGCAACATTTCAGTTGCTGAAGGAAAAATTTTAGTAAGTGAGATAGGATACAAATAACTATCTTAAACTTACTGTGAGCCACTGTTTCCTTAGTGCAGTCTGACTCATACACAACTTTATTCCCCAATCTTTGCCTTTGTGGCAGAGGAAGAGTGGGCTTGTCATAGACAACCCATTGGGAGCTGCATCTCCACAGGGTGCAGAGATAGGAGGCTAGTCTATTCTCAGCTCTGAAAGATCTCCTGGAACCACAGTGAGGTCACGAAAATTAAAATTTGCTTTATAAGGAAGTAAATCCACACAATTATTTAAATTAGAAATACTGAGTTTGTTGTCCGTTTTACAGTGAAAGTACAGATTAAAATTAAACAGTGTAAGAGAATTTTGTCTGCAGATCAGGCAGGTTTGCAGACAAAAATTTTAGGTGATGATTTTCTGAGGTCGTTCATTAGACTTAACAATGTAAGCTAATGGGCTAATATTTAAAAGTGCTGAGCACTCAAATTTGAAGCAGACTGTCAAGTTCTTAGCTTCGCTGCAATTCAGGGCAGATAATAAGGTTTGAATCTGGGGTCCTGCTGGGGTCAATGGCAAAATTCTCATTAATTTGAAAAGGCCAGGATCTCACTTTGTATTCTGCAAAATCTTGGTCATGCTGTTGAGATTTCCCACATGCAGTCATAGCACAACATGAGGACTTACAGACGCCTGATCAAGGCCTTGGTATCTGTTGAGATTATTCTTCCGAGGACATACATGTGGATGCAGAGAGTTTTCTTTGCTTCCATCTTAAATCTGGAAATATGTGCCTGACCTAAAACTCAGCAGAACAACAGATAAAGCTCTGGGCTGAATTACTCGGCTGGACGTGTTGAGAAGATGGAGCAATTCCCTTGCTATGAACTTTTCTGTAAGTGCTTCTCAATTATATCTTCTTATTTTCTGAAAAAAAAAATTACCAACCCAGCTTTTGAACAAAACTTAGATCTCTGCATTCCTCTCAGTGGGAATGGAGAGAGCTTAGCACATTTCAGCATGTTGCCTTAAAAAATATAGTAGTCATTTCATGAAAGCAATGTCTGTCCTGTGCCACAGTTTGCAAGGTTAAAGTTGCATGTTTAAAAGTTAGAAAGCTGTGTGACCTTCCACAAGCCCTAGACTCCTAATCCACTTAATAGCTCTTCAAATTTTAACTTCGGTTTCCTGCTTCCTTCTTCATACTTCCCAGTGCAGGCTTTTCACCTGTGTAGTGAAGCCCGTCTCCTCTCTCATGGAATACTGTTTCCCAGCCTGTGATCCACACCCTCACAAAAAGATAATCAGAGACAGGAATGCAATAAACTTTTATTCCCTAGAAGGACTTGGCATCACTAAGATCAATACACTTTCCAATCTCCTCTCTCTCTCTTAGCAGATAAGACTTGTGAGTAGATTGGTTTCTTTTGAAATGGGAAAGAAAAATGTTAGGGAAAACAGTTTGACACTGCTATCATGGAGGGTAGGATAATTGCTTAAAAGGACCCAAATTTTTGATGTGAAATAACTGTATTGGACAGGATGAAAATCTGTGCAAAGCAGCCTTGTTGACTCTTCACTGAAGAATTGATCTTTGTTGAAGGGAGCATTAAGTGTTTGTAGAAACACATCTCCTGTGCTGCCTCAGTCTTACAAGTTTATTTTGTCCCATGCCAGGCGCTTTGTCTCATGGGCAGTCAGTCCACAGAACCATGGAGCAGACAGGCACCTCTTGTGATATGTCACGTTATGACTTTTCCTATGCCTTGTAGTAGGATTTAAGGGTATTATTCTCAAAACTCTCCTTAACGTATGATCAGCCAACATTCGCAGCTTGCTTGGTGCAGGCACCAAGGCCCATTTCTGAAGACTCATCCGTCTTGGAAACTTCCAGCAGCAGATGAAAATCCAAATGTTGCAATTTGAATCATTTGGTATTTTGTAATCGGTCTCTGCTGCAGTCCATTATTTTGTATTGTCTTGTTGACTAAGGAGGAAAATTAATCTCTGTGCAGTTCATAACATAGTGTTTAAATATTTGTAGGCATTTGTTGTCTTCACTTAATCTTCTTCTAATCTGAGGAGATTCAGTTCTTTCAACCTTCCCTAATGGATCTTCTTTTTAATTATTTTTAATCAGTTTGTTACTGTCCTTCAGGGGAAGCTTTGTCTCTGAGTTAAATACAATTCGGCCCGTGTCCTGTCCCTAGAAAGGTTTTCATCTTTGTGTGAAATGTGCTCTCTGCAGCTGGAGACCTGTGACACCGCATGCAAATCTATCCACTGCAGCCTCAGTTTTACATGCCTGGTCTCTCCACTGCCCTGCATCTAAGCAATTGTACATATAAATGAAAACAAAGCACAGAGAAATTGCACAACACAACCATGTGTTGTTGCATTGGGCTGTTCACACTGCTGGGTAGTGGAGAACCTGGTCCTGAGTTGTTCTGCTTGCCCCTTACAGCTTGAATTCTGGGATTGGGTAATTCTGCTTGATCTGCTTGAAGATTATTAATAATGAGCAACCTTGAGCCTGCCATCAGTTTTGGAGTCTTGGCTTTGACCCATGTCATTTGGACAACACTTCAGAATACTTGGTCGAGTCTCTGAAAATAACATGCAGTGCCTCCAGGAACAATTTACCTCAAGGTTTTAAGTGTAAACTAAAGAGTGTGGTATTATTATAGATGGACTAAAGCCAAGTCTGGGTGAGATCCAGGGCACTAACCTGTCCCTGGAAGAGATGCCCCAACTGGCACGTAATAAGTTGACTCCCTCAGATTTAAAAAATGCTTGTCAGTCTTCCCCAGCCCCTAGGCAAGAAAATGAGTTAATAGTCTAAAACAGTGCAGTGGAGCCACCACAGTGTAGTGAGAGACACAACGCCGCGAGACTGAGTCAGTGCAAACCTTCAGGAGCACCACATCCCCAGGGACAGCAGAGAGAAACATAGGTAGATGCAGTGGGTTAAAGAGGCTGTCCTGGAACTTCCCTCCACCTCTCAGTCTTTGAGATCATACTTTCAAGAGTCGCTAAATCAGCTTGAAACACGGGCTTACAGTCGCCCTTACAGTTCCCATCGTGAAGTCAAAATGGAACAAATTGAACAACAGATGTAATTTACTTTGCTGACAGCACTGACAGATCCTGTGAGCGTTTCTCACCCCCCTCCTCCAGCCTGTTGCAGCCAATGAGGAAGACATGAGAAATTCAGAGATATTGCCACAAAGTGGAAGACATTAAACGCAGAGCTGCAACCCCCAATTTTCGCCAGCTGTGTTTTTCCTTCTAACCCTTTATTCTTGCAGCACTTAGGCTTGAATTAGTAAGGCTTTCCACAAAAGAGAATTATCTGATTCTAAGAATATATCTGTCTACATGTTTCCATGGTGTTTATTCCCCATCCACCTCCGCCCCTCCAAGAAAATGCTGGGCTTTTATTGTTGTGGGGTTGAGGTTTTTTAATCATCTTTTTGGCAGGGGTTTGCATGAATGTGAAAAATTTACAAAGAATAAGCACGCAAGTATGAGCAACCTATCACTGTGATTGCAGAGGTTATTTCATCTCCATCTGCTATAACAGTGGTGGGTAAGGGGAGAGGGCCCATAGTTCAGAGCACTGAAGGGCCACAGCATTTATGCACTGAAAAAGCAGTTGCCACACTTAATTTGCATAAATGCCGACCTCAATCTGTTTTCCTCACTAACAACTGCACATGCAACTGTAATGGTTGCTGTACCACTGACTTACCAGTGAGTAACAGCAGTGCCTTGCTCATTGGCACCTGCCACAAAAACCTGCTGCTGAACATTTGTTCAACACGCTTGTTGTGTGAAACTAAGTTCTTGTGAGCCCTTCAGAACTCAACTTTGGACTTCTCGGCCCTCTTCCTCTATATGAAAAGCAACTCTCCACTAAAAATAAGCTTTTTTGGGTTGGTTATGGGAGGTGTTAATAGAGACCCTCTGCCCGGTGCTCCTGTGTGGGAAGGACCTTTTTAATAGCCCTGTCTTTCTGTTGCCCTTTCACTTTTCTTTCTTCTTTTGTTCTTCTTTAGACTGTATCCTAATTACTGCTGTCTGATCACCACAGAGACTTTTCTTGTCTTTACTCTTTAATCTTTTGTCCCAGAGCTATAAAATTAAGAGCTAAACTACTGGGACATTTATACACGACTTAGGATTTTGAGTGCCTCTGTTTGTAGGTGCGCTGCTTGAGCCCTACCACCAGTTTTGTCAAGAAAGGATGATTGATGGCTTCTGAAAAAATAATCATCAGATTTGTTAGCTGTGGACCCATATCTACCAGACAAATTCACAACTAACAGACAGGTTCATTATCTAGATCCTGGGAAAGGAAAAGACAAGGAAATATGCCCAAGGTCAGGACACAAGTTATGTTTCTAAACTATTTATTAAATTCATATTTATTTTGAGTTTAACTTGTTTCAACATCTTGCTTTTAAGAGAAAGGGCAGTACAACTAAACCTTCACCAATCTTGCTGTGAATTTAAAGTCCTTCCTGCCTACAAAGAGAATTGATCCATTAAAATTGGCTTTATTCATTGATTTCAGAGGGATTTCTGCCTGAGCAGGATTTGAGGGCTCAGTATGATGAGTGGTCATGCCATCATAGCTGTGCAGTTTATCTGCACCCATGGCCCACTCTAGAACTGTCTCCTTGTAACTCCAATCCTCTGAGCTGCATCCATATTGGAGACCTAAAAACAATATCGGGTTCATCTTCCGAAAGACACAAAGAGACTGGAAGTAGAAAATGAAGGGTTTAGGAGTCAATCAGAGAAATCAGTCTTCCTACTGGGAAGGACTTGTGGGTCTTGTTGGATGAGAGGCTGGACATGACCCAGCAGCGTGCACTCACAGCCCAGAGAGCCAACTGTGCCCTGGGCTGCATCCCATGCACTGGGGGCAGCAGGGCAAGGAGGGGATTCTGCCCCTCTGCTCAGCTCTGGTGAGACTCCACCCGAGTGCTGCATCCAGCTCTGGGATCCCCAGCACAGGTAGGACATGGAGCTGTTGGAGTGAGTGCAGAGGAGGGCCATGCAGATGATCAGAGGGCTGGATGACCTCTCCTGTGAGGAAATTCTGTGATTCTGTGAAAGGTTAAGAGAGTTGGGGTTGTTCAGCCTGGAGAAGAGAAGGCTCCAGGGAGACCTCCCAGTACCTAAAGGGGGCCCACAAAGGAGCTGGAGAGGCACTCTTTACAAGGGCATGTAGTGGTGGGACAAGGAGTAATGAATTAAAACTGAAAGTGGTCAGATTTAGATCAGATATAAGGAAAAAATGTTTACAGTGAGGGTGGGGAAGCACTGGCACAGGTTGCCCAGAGAGGTGCTGGATGCCCCATCCCTGGAAACATTCAAGGTCGTGTTGGACAGGGCTCTGAGCAACCTGATCTCGTGGAAGGCGTCCCTTCTCATTGCAGGGGGTTGGACTAGATGGCCTTTAAAGGTCCTTTCAAACCCAAACTATTCTGTGAATTTTTACCACAGAGCATCTACTCTATTGACTTTTAAAGCGTATCTAGAACAAATCAGTCAGGGCATTGTGCTGATCTTGCCTACGTGGTGTTGCTCACAAGACTCTTAAGAAAAGGAGAAGGGCCAGCCTTGTCTGGCAGTAATGCTGTTGCACCTCATTCAGGCTCTTTGAGAGTAATTTCTCCAGCAAACCTCTAGTGCTTTTACAGTATCTGAGTGCCTATCAGATGAAGGTTTGTTATCTGTGTGCTAGGAGTTCTAGGTACTGTACATTTTATTTGAGAATTTTGGATGCGATTTCACAACTGGAAACTGGATTAATTATCTCAAATGTAGAATTCTCCTAGGATTCCTAGACTGGGAACTGGATATGGAGGAACTTGGCATATACTGATCAAGTGCAAAAAAATAATTGACAGTCTTGCCTTCACTTATTAAAGAAGGTAGTGATTATCTACATCTTACAGTGCTGTTTTTCATAATCTTTATTTTTAAGGACTTAATTGACTATGGAAATCAATGAATAGTGTGTGCTGGTATATTCCTGTACATGCAGCAATCAGTACCGTTCTGATGTAGTTGTGGAAGAATTTGCTATCAGTCTACACTGAGATAAACAGAAGCATTTACAAAACAGCAATAGAGTAATACAGGTGGAAAATCCTTTCTGGATAATCAGCCATGCAAATGTAAATACAAAATAAACAGAGACAGGAAGGGATAGCCCAGAATTCTAAGATTAAATGAAATTTTTAGATTTGGAAACCCACCATCGTCGGGGCTATTTTTATGCTTGAACTGAGCACTTTATTCTTTTGGAGTGAATTTCCAAAGACTTTAAAGGACGAAAAAGTTTTTAAGTAACTGAGTAGCACTGAGAGATGGAACTGCTGCAGTGGCTGTAATGAAAGAACTGTGGCTAAAAAGCCTTTGGGCTCTTGGATGACTTTTTCAAAGCCCAAACTTTTTCTTTTAAAGGGAGAAAAAAAAAAAAAAGAGTTGTACACACTTATGTGGGAATAAGGCAGCTCACATAAAGCTCTGTGACTTTTACTTCTGAAGCTCTGGATTCAAATCCTGATTAAGTCACACAAGTCCAAACAATTTTTGGAGGTCACTACATGGCATTTCTGTAAATTGCAAATTCACTCAACAAGCACCCCCGTAATCAGTCACATGAGAGAATGGAGAGCCTTCATGGCCCCTCTACAGGTCCCTGGCTTTGGCAGAATGCTGCAGGTGGATCGATGGCATGAACCTCCCCTAAGCAGATCTACTGTTCAGGAACCATGAAGAGCAGAGTGCTGAGCAGGCCGAAGTGGTATCACTATTGATATCAGCTGTTGAGTACAGAAGAGGTAGGGAAAAAATGGTCTGTCAGCCACTTATATCAACAAGCAGAATGGACCAGGATGCTTGGCATAGCAGCCTGCAGGATGCGTTTGTGGAAAGTGCTGAAGACCTGCTCAGTCTGGGCCTCGCATCTTTAAGAGCCTGCCTGGGTCAGTGTATGGCCTGTCTGGTCTGGATGACCCAGACAGCTTCAGAGGAGACAGAGTGACCTGAGCCACCACTGAAAAAAACTAACTAACTTCTGAGGGAACAGTTTAGAGGGAATTTTTTACATCCTCAAAGTGCAGCAGTTTCGGCACACTCTGGAGCGTGAGTTGCTTTATCACTTGGCAGTAATTGAATTTCAATATTTCACTTTTGGTTAACATGTTCCGTGTTAAACTGAATTGAAACACATTTAATTTTTTTTCTCTTTTACATATTAAGCCTGGAGAAAGCGAGTGAGGTGGCAAAGCAAGAGTTTTATTGGAGCTCAGAATTTTTCTTTGATGTAAGGAATTCTTGCTGTGTAACCGATGTTTTTAGTGGGAGTTCAGAATCCCTGTATTGCCAAACATGCTGCAGAGATATGTAGCACCCTCCAGTTTTCACAGAAAAACAGAGAAGTCCCTGAGGAAAATGACAAAATTACAGGTGGGATGGGAGGGCGTATAAATGGTAGCTTCCTGATTATTTTTGTTTCCCCTCCCCTAGCAGACTAGAGGAATTTCCCAGGGGTGGTTGTACCAACAAAATTTAATATGCTGAGATTTTGTCAGCAAATCCACTCTTCAGATAGCTGATTTGCCATGATAACGCATGTCCCTTTGGAACACTGCTAGTGCTAATAAAAGTTGCATCTTTGTGAAAACAAAAGCCAGTAACTCTGCTGGGGTTTTTTTAAGTGAAGGGAGAGCCCAAATTTTTTTTTCCTCTATTTTGAAAAGCGTGAAGTTAAATGGCCTTTGCCATCTGTTGTAGTTGTGCAGTAAACTTGTGTGAAGGCCATTTGGAATCACAGGTTTAACTAGGACACTGGTAAACACATTCAGTATTTCCCCTCTAGTGGTGAACAGGGTGTTGGTGCCAGGCTGGTGGTCGGACTTGGTCTTTAGAGGCCTTTTCCAGCCTTAGTGGTGCTATGATTCCCTACCTCTGCAGCAAGCACAAACTGCTGTGCTGGAGAAATATGGGATCAGGAAGCATTTTCAGCAGAAATAACTTGCAGTGGAAAACAGTTCAGCTCAGCCATTGTGTGCCACAGACATTTTGACCTGCTGGTATTTGAATGCAAGCTCTTAATTCCCTTCCTTGCCCTCAGACAGAGACCTTGTATTTTCCATAATAGCTTAGTCTGGTAAAGAACATCAGACTGTAAAAAACAATGTGCACCCAAGCTGAAAACAGATGAAAGATGAATGTGGAACTTTACTAATGAGTGAAATAATGTTGTGGAGTTCAGTGATTATGTACTGAGAGCTAAAAAACACGGTGAAAGGACTCAGTGACAACATACAGTCAGTATCAGTCATCTGGGACTAGATAGTTGAAAGTTTGGTCTTTTTCTATGTTTCTCTGGCTTTATACAGTCTTTCCCAGCTGATAAAATGTGCTTATCCTTGAAAAGGTGGGGCCTGTATTTAATGAGTGATGAAAATGTGACTCAGTGCTGCTATAAAAAGTAAGTGTGGCAAATTCTAGTGGTAGCAATGCACTTCCCTCAAACTGTATGCAACTAAAGCGAGTACAGTTTGCTCCATGTAACAGCAAAATGGCATTCCTGTATAACTTTAGAGAAGCTCATATGAGCTATTTTTCATGTTTTGACTTTGCCGTTAAGCAGATGACCTGGTTCTAAGGCAGAGCCAGTCTCAGCTTCAGCCTTGCTCTGCAGCAGGCAGCAGCAGCCTGGTAGGACTCTCCTGCAGGACTCCTGCCTTTGCACAGTCTCCCCAAGAAGCTCAAGGCAGTCAAGGTGTATCTCCTGCAGGAGTGTGTTGTCTCATGGCTCTGGAGAAGGAGCCCCAGCACTGCTTCCATTTGTCTTCTGTACAGTGCTGTGTGGGGAAGCCTGGTCACTTCTGGGTTCTTCACCCTCTTGTCAGGGAGATCAGGCAGCATAGCAATGAACTATAGCTATACCGAAAGCTTTTCATTAATAAACCACAAATTATGGTTCACCTGGATCAGGACAGGTGTACTTGGGTGAGGACATTTAAAGCAGGTTCAACATCTTCAATCTTTGAAGATCTTCACTCTTTGTTAGGAGGGATGAAGAAGCAACCTCTGCAGACTCCGTGTTCTCAAATCTGTCTGCCACCTTCCCCTTCTCTCTTGTGGACTCATCTTCCATTGCTGCAGTTTCTTGGATTCTTTCTCAAGGGCTCTGTATTGCAAATTAATCTTGATGTTTCTGTTGTCCTTATCAAGGCAGTCCTTTCTCAGTTAATGGCTCCATTTCGCTCCTGCAGAGAGTTCTGTACAAATTGTCAATGTTTCTCAGAGTGGAATTTTAATTTGCTCTTTCCATCACTACAGAGTATAAAGAATGATTGGGGAACCAAGCTACACATAGCTACTCTTATTTTTCCTACTGCCCACATGTGCTGAATCTTGCCGACATTATTCATTTTTATCCTACAGTGGCTGTATAGCAGAATAACCTGTCTGGAGCATTCTCTGCTCTGGTTCATGATCCCTGTGCCCTTGTCTTCACCCAGCTCTGCCTTGCCTTTCTCATGAAGACACTGAAAAAACGTTATCAATGTTTATATGTATCTCGAGAATAAACATACAGAATGTGTAAAATTCCATCGTTGAGGTAACACAGTAAGTAGAGCCTTTAAAAAAAAGAGCTTGGAGAAGATAACTCAGCTTAAAATTTCCTTTTTCCTTCAGTACTTCAAAATAAAAGAAATGTGATTGTCAAAACAGGACCGGCTGATCAAGTGCTGCTTGTTCCTTTTGACTGTCATCTGTTCAGACTGAAGCTGGGTTGAACTCTCTGGTCTCTCCTTTGCATCCATCTGATAGCACCAGCTACAGGATGTGAACTGTTTAGGAACAGTTTGAAGGAGTGACTGTGGCTTAGAGTCCCTCTAAGACTATTAGGGTGTTGATGCTTAGCAAGAAATTCTGCCCAAAGAGCAAAGACATCTGAAGGCCTTTGCCTGTATTTTAAGGCATTGTTCCTAAGTCCATAAAAATAAGTCTAGTTTATTTTAGTTTTTACATTTTTGCTTATTACAAAATGTGGAGGTTTTGCAATTTTTTTGTCCCCATCTCTCTCTCATTGCCTTGAGTCAGCTCTGAAACCTTAAACTCCCACTCCTTTTCACCTGTCCTAAAGACTCAGAACATCTGAAAGACTATTCCAGGTCGATAAGATGATAATACTTTTCATGATGCACTAGAATTTATAGATGGAAATGCTTAAATGTTTTCATCATTTTTTAGTCACTATGTACATTAAGCTTCAATTTTTTCCCAGGGAATTTCTGAAAATAAACTCCTAATCATACATTCCTCCCAGTCTTGTGCCCCAGCCTATTTAAGCAAAGCACTTGTGCATATCAGCTCATTTCCACTGGTAACAATAATATTGACCATTGGCCTCAGTGGAATTATTCATTTGCCTTAAATTATGCACATACATGATTGCTGGATTAAAAACCAGCCAAGCAAAGACAACTAATTAGATTTTAAATAATGAGGGCTCTGCAAGGTGTAATCTGCATCCTTAGCGTAATAATGCACTAAATCCACTTTTTAGGATATGTGCTGGGTACTAGGAAATATGATCCTTTCCTTGCTCCTTTTCTGAATGGTGAAGTCAGACGGATGTATGTTGTGTGTATA
Source organism: Eulacestoma nigropectus (assembly GCA_013397775.1). NCBI lineage: Eukaryota > Metazoa > Chordata > Aves > Passeriformes > Eulacestoma > Eulacestoma nigropectus. Next base: position 20,597 of record VZTE01003012.1, read on the forward strand.
GACTTACTTGAAGTGTACATGGAGAGCAACCAGGAATTTATCAAGTGAAAATATGCTTTTTTCCATGTCTTTATTGACATGACATGCAGCAACTTCACACCATTCAGGCTCCAAACAAACCAGCAGATTCAGGATAGGCAGGAATTCAGTGCTAAAGACACAATCTCATAGTTCGCCCCACAGGTTGGAAAAACTGCTTATTGAGCCTATCACACAGAGAAAGTCAGTTTTAGTACTGTGTCCCTTGTAACTCTACCTTTAGTTCTGTGTCACCTCATTGATATCTTTCTGGGGCTTCTTTTAAGCATTTACAGTTTTGTAAAGAAGTTAGAAATTGTGAATAATAATAGGCAATTTCCTTGTTAAAAGCAGTGAGGTTTACAATACTTTTAAAATTGCATAGTTGATATAATTATCACAAGTATTACATAAAAAAGTCCCAGTAGAACATAAGCAATGTACAGTTTAGAGATCAGATAAAGACATAATATACAATATTCATTACCAGAGCTAACAACATTAGATTTCTGTGTATTTAGGGGTTGATTTATTTGTGTCACAGTCTCAATAGTCACAATCCTATTACCCACCTACAAGTTAAGAGCATGACCAAATGAGACAATTCCCACGTGTCCCAAATCTCTAAGTAGAAGCTGAGAGAAAGACAGGAGTCAAACCTTCTCGTCACAGGTCCTCTGACAACTACCAAGACCTTTCAATGCAAAGACTCAAAGTACTGCAGAGCCAAGGGTTCTTAAGCCCAAAGCAGGTCTGCAGTTGAGAAGTTAGCCAGAAGGTGTTGTTCTGTTGAACAAAATTTCTTCTTTGTTTGCAGAGCAGCCTCAAAAGTCCTGCTGTCACCAGTCCAAGCTGTTAGTTGGATGTTCTTAGGAGCTGGCAGCAATATAATTTTTCTCATTTGGGATGAATATTCTGTTCTTCATCAGTTTCTCCTGATGCAATATATCTAGCATGAGGAAAGGTAGACCTTTCAAAGTTTTGCTTCTTCACTGGACAGATGTATACAGACACTTTGCAGGAAATTCACCCTACCTTAGTTATTTCTGAAGGATCACATGGATTTATGCCATCTTTTTTATTTCCTGACTGTATGAGTGCAAATCATTTGAGTCAGTGAAGTTTCAGAAACAAAGAAAAGCTTTAATGATCATGAAGGCAGGGTGAAGATACAATGGAAGCCAAAGAAAATAGTGTAAGAGTAGAAGCACTCTATTTCCTAGGCCACGTAACCCTTGTCTGAGATGTAGGGTTAACCTACTGTCTATGATATGGATATTTTTTCTTTAATATTGTCAACTCAGCCATAGCTGTGAAGGGTAAAGTCCATCCTTTGTTTATTATAATCGGTGTTGTACCCAAATTCTGACTGAAAAGTATAGCAGAGAGCATTTCTGTCTCACAGTGCAAAACAGTGCCTCATCCTATTAAAAAAAAAAAAAAAAGGCAGACTGTAAAGGTTTAGTTCCATGAGGTTATATGTGAATGAAATGCATTCACCCAAATATTCATGGGAAGAGAAGGAAAGAGGAGGAGGAAAAGGAAAGTTTATGTTTTAATCTGAACCTCTTTGATCAATGATAAATATCCCCATCTCACATCAGTGGCTCTTTATGTATCCCCTGAGCTCTGCCTGCTGGTAGCCTACCACGTCATCTTTGAGCTGAGCTGAGGAAAGGACTTCTACACATCCCAAAAGTTACGCAGGTGCTTAAGTACTGTTCCTGAAAAAGATGGGGTTCAAAATAAAGCCTTCAAGCAGGATACATTTAGTGACAACTGTTATCTCTTCTTTCTGCTGTCTGCTGTTCCCAATAGTCTCCAATTTCAGATTGTTACGAGAAAGACTTGGTCTCAGCTAGAGATCTTGCTGCTGGTCATAACCATTACTTTTGGCTAGGTTGTTTTCTGAGGCAGTAAATTCCACAAATAGGCTGCAGAAAATAGCATTTCAACACAAAATTTCCAAATTTGCTGCCCTTTAGTTTTATTGGATATGCTGCTCCTCTCAATGAATGTTGCTCTGTGACAGGTTATATACTTTATTATGGAATACTACACTTCATTATAGAATACTTGCAGCACTTGCTTTTAAAAAATGTTATCACAACATTCTATAGTTGTTAGAAATCAATTAGCAATTTATTCAAGGAACAGAAGCCCAGCCCAGGTGCCCTAACTTGTTTTCCATTAAGCTGCAGCTCTCCAGCACTGTGCACTGAATAAGGCAGATTTCATATTTTTGATTCAGCTTGCTGCTTTCCAGTGACAGCTGCCCTTTTCTGATGGATTACACTTTTCCTGTAACCCTCTGTTATTTTTGAAAGACATTTACCACAAAGTGTCAGGGTGTGAGTGTGTGAATTGTAAATTCAGCAGAATTCAGTGAATTGTGTCTACCCCTCCCATTAAGTGACTGAAAGCCTGTGCTTGGTGATGCTCAAGCACTATGGTAATAGGTTATGTGCCTCTTACAGTGTCTTTGAACTATGGTGCCTGTGTGAGGAATGAGACACTTGCAAACGTGCCAGACTACTGTCCCTGGGAAAGAAAAAAAATTACTAAACAAGTAATACATGGATGTCTCCTGTGGCCTTACCAGTGTGACTTCACCTTTGTCTTCTGAAGAACCAGAAGATAAAGGCACAAAGTTCTGTTAAGAAAGATAGATTTTTATTCCTTGGGCCCTACTGAAGCTGCTGGTAGTAATTGTGACCAGCAGAATACAGAATTAAAAATCCTGGTGTTGTTTCTAGGTGATTACCTGCACCACTGAGAGAAAAGCCTTTGCTGAAATGCTATGGGCATGATAGCGATTGAGGATTCTTGGCAAAGAAACAGCTCTTCCAATAGACCTCATATAGGCTGAAATGACCTCTTTTTGTCATGGAACTGAGTGGTTTCTTTGACAGTACCCAGTGAGGCAAGGTAGTATCCCACTTTGCAGGTTGGAAGGCTGAAGCATAATGAGCCAAATGATGTCCCCACAGTGCCAGAGAGGGTATGTAGGAAATAATAATGAGAAGGAATCCTTATCTTCAAGATCTCTGAGAGATGATGCATGAATGCTCTGAAATGTGCCAACTTCCTCGCAGTTGAGAATAGTGACATGTAAGTGGTGAGATGTGAGCTGTGAAAGGCCAGGCAGTTTGACTCAGAAAGCAGAATTACTTCTATAAATGACAACCTGCAGATTCCCGCTGATCCTGCACTTCCAGCTGACGTAACAATTGTTCCATACTTGCTTAAGTTGGCATCAGGTTGCAATCACCTGGACTGAAAGGTATAATTCAGACCTACACTGGTTGATATGACAGTCTCTGTTCAGAACTGTGAAGTTAGAAGATGATCTACCTTTTCTGTTGGGGTTCCTAGGGTTAGCAAGCACTCAGGGAGAGGTGTTGCTCTCAGGCAGCAGAAAACTGAACTGTGTACCAGGAGCTGTCCATCCTAGAGAGGTAACCTATAACTGAGCCATTTCCTGTTCACTGGGGACAACAGTACGAAATATATTTTGCAGACCTCATTTTCTGTTCCCAGTAAATGGTGACACTCCTGGCTTTGCTGTTACTGTTTTGAGCAAGTCTATTCCTTTTTCTTTTCTCCCAACTTTCACCAAACAACCTGTTTCTCTGCATTTCTCCTGCAGCTGTTCTTGAGGAGCAAGCAGTAAGCTCACAGTGTACTGTTTCCTTATTGCAGGGAGATTTTAACGTACTTTACCAAATACTTAATGTTATGTGATCATATAACACACATTCCTGGCACCTGTGGGTCAGTCCCACAGCGTATGGAACAATCTCACCTGCTACTAAAGAAAAAAAGACATGAGAGCACCAAATATAGGGAAGTCCAGCAACAGAGATGGACTCAGCTGTCTCCTGAATACTGAGTTTCTCTATGCTTGAGAAGCTCTCACTGTCTCTGCCCCTCAGCTTCTCTGTTACCTATATAACTGTGCAATGAAAGAAAAGCTGACCTCTGAAATTTTCAGTCTGAGAAGTCCCAAATGCTAGGCTGTACCAGGATGCAGGGCTGCTTTACAGGACTAATTTGTGCTGATGCTAGCTGGCACAATTGTTATGCAATTGTGCAGGCATTGGGGATAAGAGTACACTATATTCTACTTATATGCTTTACCAGGACATGCTGGAAGCTTCTTGCCGTCTGGAAATTTCTTCATGCCAGGGAAGGTTTGTCCTTCTCCTGACGTGCACTTGACCTCTGCACCCGGCACCCTGGCATTTGCTCTTTAGGATTCACTTGTACCACAGCTTTGAGAAGTTCTACTTTTCCAGCTGTCTTTCCCAGCTGACAGAAAAATCCCAAACTGATGATAGGTAAATACCATGCAGCTGAGGCTTTTTTATCATCATCTATCATAATTAGAGGGATGTCAATTCATCATTGTGCCCACAGTGGTATATTCTTATGGCAGTTTTTCAAATTCATCCATGCTCATTGTTTGTGCAGATTGCTTTATATAGATATTGGTGTTCTTTGTAGGAGAGAGAGGGTGTTAAATCTCATTACTTTACTTAATTCCAACTTGTGCATTTACGTTTTGCCTTCCTGATTTCCCAGCTGGGATCCCAGGTGAATATTTGCTTCCATCTTTATACTCGATGATGCTTTGTTCTCATTAAAGCCCTGATGTGCAGGAGACACCAGGGGTATCTACTTTTTGGTCACATGGGATGAAATGGGGCTTGCAAGCGTAAAGAATAATTTGTATGATTTATAAACTAACTGAAAAATTCTGCAAAACCATAAAAAGGGAAGATGTTTATTATGCTTAGGGAATGTTAGCAGCTCAGGTACTCTTCTACCCACCAAATATATTTATCCTGTGAGGAAGGAGCTGATGAACTGTTTTCACAGAGGCAGATTTTGAGCTTATTTTTTCATGAGTCTACTTCAGTTCAGTCACAGCTGAAGGATCCCTGAGATGGAGTTCTGGATCAGTCCATTGACTGTGGACTACTGCCAGACAAGAACTTCAGTGACTCTACTTTGGAAGAAAAAGGGATAATGGACTTCCATCCATAGAGAAATGATTATGTTAGTGTTCCTCTCCTGCCTTGTCTTACTGAAGGTCTGAAATTCCTTTCCTGAGCTGTTGCAAGTCTCGAGTGAGATCACCTCCCCTGAAGTGTGTCTCGCTGCCCATGTATGGAAGGATATTTCTTCTGTGATTCCAACAAATGTTTAGGTTGCAAAGGAAAGAGCATTTTCCTGGAAAGAGAAAACAACACATAATTTTCAGAGGAGAGGAAAACAAAGGAATGTAGATTGCTTTATGCCTTTAGGTACTTTAAAGTCTGCAATTTATGTTCATAAATCAATTTAGTGCTCCCAAAAATGTTAACCACCATCTGTTTCTTTAATGATGCTACGTCTGGATCCAAAGATAAGTGTTTACGAAGAGTGAAGAATGGACTCTGATATTTTTGATACCATTATGAAAGTGAGATTCTCTTAAACTATCCAGAAACTGTCCAAAATTTTGAACTTTGAAGGAGACTTCAAGATAAAATAGCGTTTCTGTACGAGATGCTTTTAGAATATATACAAGATCTTATTACGTGCTAGAATTGAATCTGATATAATACAGATTCTGGTGCTAAAATAAATCTCCCTGCTTCATGTGCAGATGCTTGTAGTAGTGTGAAATTCATGTCATTCAGTTTACAGTCTCAGATTCTCTTAGTATTCCGTTGTGTAGGAATTGTGTTTTGGTAAGTGAATCACCCTTCAAGAGAAGAGACGGAAGTTTGTGAGGAAGCTTTAGAAAACACCTGACCAGGTCAGAACGTGGTGGGCCTTGGAAAGCCCTTCCTCGAAAGAACAAAGCTGCTGCCCTCACTGTGGTAGACTGTGAAGATTCCCAGAGCATTGCCAGGGAAAGATCAGTGTTTGCCCCCTGTTCCCACCTGCTCCTCTCTGAGGTACCTGTGCTACGCACGGGAAGGAATTGTGATCTGACAATACACTGTGGCAGTGCCTACCAAAAACTAGCAATATTTTCCCTGGCAGCAGAGGGTCGTACGTGTGTGCAGCCAAGTTTAGAAGTCGTGGGGTGGACCCTTTGTGGTGCTGTAAGTAAATTCCAAAAAGTAAGTCCACAATTTTGAGCATCCGAGGAAGTGCAAGTACTGCACATGGTTGTATTTTAAGCTGTATTGGTCACTGACTGTGACAAAACAGATGAAAAAAACAATCAAAGGAGTGGTCACATCAGAAAGAACACACAGAAACACTTGGTATGATTACTTGTAAACCAACCACAGGCTCTGTTTACAAACCTTTCCACCTGTTCCTTTGCCTAATCATTTCTGCTTTCCCTCTCTGTCTTCTAACTTTCCTTCGTCTTTCCAGATGCAGGACGCTATGGGCTATGAGTTACCATGGGTGTATTTTGTCAGTCTGGTCATCTTTGGATCCTTTTTCGTTCTAAATCTGGTTCTTGGTGTGTTGAGCGGGTAAGCTGACAGTTTTGGTGTCCTTTTTCCAATGCTACAGGGCAAGACTCCATAATAAGGGTTCTTCCCTGTCACCAGGATTCTTTCAGAGGGATTAAAAATCTGAATCCAAGGAAGCTTCACATCATCTCTGAAATACTTTGACAAAATGTTCAAATATTGCAAATAACAATACAGGTAACAAAAGCGGTATTATTCTCTGACAGAGAAATCCAACCTCAGGGCCTTCAAAATTATTTATGTCAACCTGTCATAAATTTCCAGAAAACTGGCTATTGAAGAATCTTACTGCTGGTGACTTGGGATCTCTTTGGCTGGAGCCTTGCAGTGCTCAGAATCTGAGCTTGTCTCACTAATTATCATTCCACTCTTCCAGGTCAATGATGCCATAGGAAGGGACTGGCCCTGGATCTATTTTGTTACACTAATCATCATAGGGTCATTTTTTGTACTTAACTTGGTTCTCGGTGTACTTAGCGGGTAAGCAGTACCAGGAAAATGTTTTATTACTGTTTATTTTTTGAAATTTGTATTTCTATTCCTACTCTCTGGTTACCAAAACAACGGTCAGTGGCGGGTTGATCTCAAGAACCTTAGGGGAAGGCCTAGACTATTGCTGTGCCAATAGCAAAATACAGCATTCCCAGTATCACAGGAGGAGCCTTTTGACTAAATCAAAGGAATATAAGACAACTTTTTGTCTGTAACATGTTCCTCTACCTGTCCTCTGTGGGAAGAGGACAGTGCTATGCTCTCCTGCGGGCAAAGCAATCCGTGCACCATAGAAGGGGATTATAGTAGGATTTCTGGAAGAGTCAGTAGGACTGAAGGAAGAATGAGAGCATGAGACAAATCCCTTCACATCTGTAGGATGAGATTCCTGCCAAATTAAGTCTTCTCACAGGAGAAATTTTTACATTGTTTAGTACATCTAAAGCACAGCCTACCAGGGGACTATTTTCCCTGGAGAGAGTCTTGGGCACGTTTCTTCTTCAGTAAGCCCATCTTCTCTGTTGTGCAGATTACGAGCCTGGCATGATGCAGGGAGAAAAGATCATTTCCCTCTGACCTTTTTCAAGGATGATCAGAGAAGCAAGAGAAGTCCTTTTAGTGTTTAAGCATTCTTAAGACATCCAGACTTTTAGCTGTATTTCAGTTCTGCAGTATTACCCTCGCTGCAAAGCATCATTTTAGTAGCTTTGATTAAAAACAATGGATATTGTCCCCAGTAGTTGAAAACTTTACTGCCCCTGGGGAGCCACATAATTAGAGGAATCAAGCCAGCAAACATTCCTTGCAAGATTTAAAAAAAAAAATCTTCGAGGATTAGGCTTCTAGTTCCATATTTGGGCATGACTGGAGGCCTACAGCCATTCTGTGCACACAGATAAATATGTTATGAGGACTTTTATGTGTCCTCTTTTTGTTTCTAACATCCTGCCTCCTTTGATGAGCTCTAAATGAGTTTGATTAGGGCCTGTACCTGTTGCCTGAGTAGTCAGCCCTGAAGTCTCTTGTCTTTTGATTGAGAGGGAAAACGATCTCTGAGCAGGAGAGAGGACTTGATGCCTCAGGGAAATTATGTCCTCAATACTTGGGCCAACAAGATAGGAAGGGCAGTAGTGGGACCAGGGAAAAAGGTCCACCTCTGGCCATCTGGCAAAGAGACAGATAATAGAAGGTCAGCAGGAGGTATTTTTATCTTCAATACTCCATTGAAGGAGACAAGCTGCTGCAAGGAGAAGGGTTTCCACACAGTAACGGGAGCATGGAAAAAATCCCTGGTAATGAAGTGTTAGGCAATAGTCTGTGTTTGCGTATCTGGAGAGTGATACTCTGGTACCATTTTGAAACACACACTCATTCCTGCAGGTGGATGCTCTGCCCAGCAGGTAAGGACGTCAGCACTAGTGGGGGATGATGACCAGCTGACAGGGAAAGGGATCTGTTCTATCAGAGGTGCACCCAAGGACCACATAGAACTGTTGTTAAAGATTACATGGTATCTGATTGGATAAAAAGTGCCTGTGAGCCCAGCCATGAGGAGTGCATAGTATTGAAGCACTGCTGATTGAATTTACCTGCACTTGGATTTGTACCTGTGCATAATGAACAATTGAACTTCCTCTCTCTTTCATTTTCAACTCAAGAAAGTGTTTTGGGGCCTAAATCTTCCACCTCCTGCCATTCTGCAGCTAGACCACCAGGGTTAGTGGTAGGAGATGGAAACAGTCTGTAGAGAGAACTGAAATCAAAGATGAAGTTCACCTTGTTTAAGCTGTGAGTCACTCTTTCTGGCTGTCTTCACAGTGTTATGACAGCTGCACTGTTTCTGCAAAAATTTCCCCAACTAGAGAAAAGTAAAGAGAAACGTAAGAATTTTCACCCATGAAAAAACACAGAAATTATGAGAGAAATGTTTCAAATTTTCTTTCATCTAAATAAGCAGTTCTTAAACAATTAACTTTCTAAAGCAGTTCTAAATTCTGCTGAGTTACAAAGTGTCTTCACTTTGCAGATTCAGCTTTTTTTCTTGGAGGCTTGCTATTGCTATCAGTCTGATCTATGCTGATGATCCACCTGTCTGTTCTAGACAGAAAGCAGCATTCCTGGTTATCTTTGAATATCCATTCTGGGCATCTCTGATTTTTTTCCCATTTATCTATTTCAGGAGCTTCAGCAGGCATGTTGTGTAGGTAGACTTTGCAAATGACAGATTAGCTTGGTGGGGGTTTTAATCACTTCTGAATACATAAGTGTAATTAATTGTACTCACAAAGACACCTTGACTGCACCTGCAGAATGAAATGCTGAATTCTGCTCTGCTGAAAGAGCTCTTTTGTAATTTGTTTTTCCTCAGGTATGCCATCCATTCATGGTGCCGGTGAATTTACTGGTCACATACTAGGCTAAATAGCATGTCAGGGTATTTATATGTAGAGCTGTAATCTCTTCCTGACTTGGCTGAGCACAATACAAAATTAATGTACTCCAAAGGAATATCCAGTCAGCAGATCTCACAGTAGACCTCCCCAAGCCCAGGCAAAACAATTCCACATCATTGCTCTGAGCAGTGATTAGAAGTCACTTGAGATCAGAGATGTTCTCATCTGTGTTATCTGTTTCAGTTAATTAGTGAGGGGAAAAAGATGGCAGTGCGGGTTCCACCTTCAGACACGCACACCTAAGTGTAGAGAGTCACATTTCCCTTGTATTTTGATCCAAATCCCAGGACACAGGCCAAACAAGCCGTTGCCTAAGGCAAGTGGAGGGCAGGAGAACAGACGCTTCTTCTGCTTTGAGAGGATCCTGCAAAACACAGTTGGCTGCTTTTGATGCTCTTACTGCCAAGAAATAGGTCAGAGTGAATAGGAGGCTGGCTGTGGTTGTAGCTCCTCCTTGAGCAGTTTTTGTGACCTTTCAGGTATTTTTCCCTAGTCTTCTGTCCCCTCTTCCATCCCTTCCCATTCCTTGGAGTACTTGTCAGGGTGGATGAGGTTTGCATCCTTGTGCTCCACTTTGAGTAGTAAGCAAGAGTTTTGAACTGTTAGAATTCTGCTGTTCTGCTCACTTTCCATCTCGCCTCTAAATGTGAGAAATCCTATCAACAAGAATAACCTAAATTCCATCATCGGGATGGGAAAGAGAAATTTTCTTCTGAAACAGCACATGGTGCAGAGCTGGGTGTTTATGATCTCGACCCACTCTAACCTCACACAGAGAAAACATCTCTCCAGAACACTCTGCTCCTCAGTATTCCCATTGGCAGACATTTCTACAATTTTCTGGGAGAAGTAAAGCAAAGTGAAACAAACTGAATTGTGGCAAAACCAATTGGATTCACCCACTCTTATACTGATATTTTTGAGTTCACTGAAAAGAGACAGATTGCTTGCTAGTTCTGCAATCCTTTGCTGACCTTATCCTGCCACGACAGTGCAGACTTTTTTGGGAAGACCGCCTCTAGACTCAAGATGGCACTTCCATCAAAAGCTTATTTGGTCCTTGGCCTGCTTGCTGGAGCTGCAGACAGTGATCATTTATTGCCAGCTGTGCTGGAGGCAGCAGTGATGTGTGCACCTGCCTGCAATACACCCTGGGCTGAGGCCACCAGCTCCTTTCCCGTGGGATGGAAAATGACCACCGATAGTAATTCTTGATTGTGAACTACATTTGCCCGAGTACAGGCTGCCACGCCACGTAGGAGGTGGTTTGCAGCCATTTCCTGAGCCACCTCTTCTCAATGGTTTAATGTTAGTAGAGCATAGAAATTAAGATAATTTAAATGAGATGTCTTCTTTGGAGACTCATCTGAGACGTGGAGCATCATGTGTTGTACGAAGGAAAGAGACATGGAATTGCAGGTCATTTGCATGAGGCAATCACAGTATTTTCCATTGTGCTAGAAAACCCTAGGTTCAGCCCATTTCAAAATTGGACCCATTTGTTTTAGATTCTAAAATAACACTTTGTGAGCTAAAAATTGAAGTGTTGGAATTTGATTTAACAAACAGGCTTAATAATACATAGATGCATTCAGTGATTATTTTTTTGAGAGTTAATTCATTAATTTGGATACAGTGCTGTAGAAGACCCAGGGGAAAGGTGTTACTGAAGCAGAAAATGTAACTACCATGGATGGATTTGTTTTCCTAACATTCTTTGTGCCATTTTTATCATTATTGTTGGGGTTGTTCGTTTCTTTTACATTATAAATAGTAAAATATCACTCCCAGGACAAGAAAATTTCATTTTTCCCATGCCTTGAGGCTGAGTGTGGACCCAGAGCTGGCTGTGAGCTAACTTCAGGCCAGAGAAGCCAGTGGTTCTCTTCCTCACTTCCACCTTCGTTACCGCACTCCCTGGGGAGGGGCTGAGCCCTCAGCAACGTGACAGGGGTGCAGATCACACTGGCATACTTTGTCACATATTTCGGCTAGGAATTGAGGGATCATCCTGCTTGGATCCTGCTGCAGTGCTGGTTTCATGCACAGCTCATAATACTGAAAACCTGATCCAAGACCTGTGAAGTCCATGGAAGCCTTTCAGCAGGTTTTGGACCAGACAGGAGGAAAGTACCTCACCATCACTGTTAGAAACCCACCTCCATCTCAGTTACTTGAGTAGCAGTCACATGGCACTCACAAAATCAACATTTTGGCTAGGATTTTCATTATCCTAATATTATGCCACCAAAATCAGTGGTAGGTTTCCTATTTATTTTTGCAGGAGCAAACCTAAGATAAATCCTAAGTGGAGCAGCATTTTTTTAAAATCCATTCATTGCTGACAGTCTCCAGCAACCGTAATGGGAAATGCACTGGGGAGAATGGCTTTACCTCTCTTTTCTAGAAAGAGTGGCCTGTATTTATCTGCTGTGTGTGTCTTCTGTGGTGATCTGCTTCAGCAGATATAAGACTTAATGATTAAGTACTCTTGGTCCAGCAATTTTCACAATCATTAAGCTTACTTTTTAAAATACAGGCATTAAAACCTGGTTTAGAACCACATGAGCCTCTAAATAAGGGAGGTCAGCATTTCTTGAAAAAAAATACTGCTGTATAGGTGTCTCTGAAAGAGGAGAAGAAACAGCACAGCAGCCAAAAAGAAGCCAAGCACCCAGGATCAAAACTAAGCAGCAGGAAATTCTTGTTCTTATGCCGTGTTTCAAGTCTATATTCCCAACAGTGTTCTTTCATAAAACTATCATCAAATGTCTGTGACCTTTCTAGCAGAATCTATTAGTTTTGTCTACCCGTGATTTATTGTATTTGTCCACCCAATGAGAGATTTGAAAAACAGATTTCATGTCAGATAAGAGCCTTAAATGCTGAAAGTCTTCAGTAAAACTTTGAGGTCTGAGTTTTTAACTATATTTTCCAGTACTGCGGGTGAAATGGTCCATAATTAAATGTGTACAGAGTTGTGAGTACCATCAATTACACTTAAACTAGCCCAATTTAATTGTGATCTCATATATAATCTTAAACACAGATTGAAACCTGGCTAAAAATTAGAGCCACCATCTCACTCTCCAGATGTCAGATTATTGTCAAACAGTTCATCGTTAACCATCATTCATATAGACATTTGTAGATAATTGCTGGAGAATATCAAGTGTTACAGAATGTTAGAAAATGTCTGGTATTGTACATAAAATTGTACATAAATGTTACAAATGTGCTTTATTTGAATTGTCGATCAAATGTTGAGAGTTAAAGTTTTCAGAAAGGTATTAATCTTTTCCTAAGTATTGATAGAAATGTGGACACTCCAGCTGTTTCACTTGTGTGTGTGTGCAGCAAGGATGCTCCACACGTTTGTCTTGAAAGAATAGAGACAGCTGGGTGTGCTACACAGACTGAGGAGACTCTCTAGTGGAAATCAATCTAACCCATTGTTTTTCCATCTCTTCCTTCTTTCCACCCATGCCCTGTCCCTCCCTCCCTCTTGCTAGGGAGTTTTCCAAAGAAAGAGAAAAGGCTAAGGCTCGAGGCGATTTCCAGAAGCTGCGGGAAAAGCAACAGCTAGAGGAGGATTTGAAGGGATACTTAGACTGGATAACTCAAGCAGAAGATATTGATCCAGAAAATGAAGATGAAGGCATGGATGAGGAGAAGCCTCGAAACAGTAAGCAACTTTCTTCTCTCACTTTCTTTTTCTTTCTCTCTCTCTCCTTCTCTGTCTCCCTTTGTGCTTTTAGCAGAAAGCCTGTGCCCACCTGCTGTAGTGCTGAGGTGGCTTATAAGGAAGAACAAATTCTTCCTAAGACATGCACTATGCTTATACATGATTCCAATTTAATGCTTGTAGGAAGCCATGGGAAGCAGAAACACAGGTACAGTAATTGATATTCTGCAGATCCTCAATGTTTTGTCTGTGATGCTGGCGTAAGACCCTGATATTAAACAGATAAAAGGTCAATACTTGCTGCTGAAGTCCGCTACTGAGAAAAGTTTTAATACAAGTGTGTCTTCTATTCATTTATTCAATTGTCGTTCAGTGTTGCAGGCTGTTTACACATGGTTGGTTCCTTTGAAAACAAAGGTTTCTTAGGAAAAGCAGTGCTACAGTATGGGAGGAGGGCCAAATCAGCTCTGTTGTATATTAAGTGGGCCATCTGTAACTCCATTGAAATCAGTGGATTTGTGTTTGCTTTTGCCAGGCTGGATTAAGCTCTCAGACATTTCTTCAAAGGGTGTTACTTCTTACTCTTCTTTTCTGGAGCTGACAAGATGTTTGTACAAAGTGAAAATTCACCAACCATCTCCTGTTAGAAATCCTGGAGAAGGAGAGGCTTGAAGAAAGCAGTGCTTCCCAGCATTTCATTACTTTTACTGAATCTTCTTCCACCTCCTCTTCCACCAACACAGGCTGTGTAACATTTCAGAAACGCTTAGCAGTTAGCATTGCTCTTTGTGCACCTGTGAAATGTCAGACTTGGAACCTTTACACAGCCAATGGACACTACTCTGCTCTTGGCTTTCATTATGAGATTGTGCATTTTCTTCATTTGGTTTTGGAAGAGAAGACTTGAAACACGTCCCTAGATGTCACCCTTCTTACCAAACAACCAAAATCTGTGGGATGATCCCATCAGAAACATATATTCCAGAAATAGAAAGATTGGACATGGGAAAGTTGTGCCTTTCTTTCTTCAGTAAGATTTTTAACAGATGTTCATGATGTTTAAGATATTAGTAAGCACTACTGCTACCAAAACAATGAAGTTTTTTTAGGGAAAAAAAAAAAGTTGGGTCATTAATATCAGGTTGTACCCACCATACGTAGGTATGTGGACTTGAAGGAGTCACTGTGGCGACTTGCTCAGACTTTTCCCAAATCAGGTTGTTTTGATTTTTATGCTGGTATTTTCATAGGTCATATAGTTTACTTTCACAATTTACCCTCATTAACCATTAGAAATGAATTATAAATTATGGCCCAAATTCACTGTTCTGTGGCATACAAGGCATTAAAAAATCAGATGAAGATTCGTTGCATGTGCTGTGAGTGTGGTCAATCCATATTTGAGCTAACAAGCTCCTTTTATGGGTGGTGATATTAAGAACTGAAATGTAACGTATCTCCAGATTGCTTTCAGTTCTTCCTGTTCAATTTGATAAGGTGAGTTTTGTCATTTTTATCAAAATTAGTCCTCTCACATCTGAGCCGGAAAAGCCGAGAAGTAGAGACCCTTTCCTTAATGGTTTCAGCTTAAGATTATACCACAGAAAAGGTACTGTGAGTAAGTGGCAGGGCAGGGCATTTTGTTTAGGGTGAGGTTTATTTTTGGTGTGTTTTCTCCTGTGTTGAATGTTTTGGCATTCATGCCAGCAGTCAATCACCTGTGGGGTTAAATTGAAGGAGAAAGATGGTATTAATTCTCTTCCAAAAGCCATCTACAAAATAAGTAAGGGACAAATGGCACAGTTGTAAATTCCCTCAGGAATCCCATTGTCTTCAGTGTCCCCAAGGCATTTGAAACCCATCTACTCCCAGTCCAAGCTTACATCACCAAGACTCCAATGTCTTCCTTGTTCCTGTGTTTGGCTCAGTTGCTTCATTTGCACCTTCAGTGTCTTTTGTTCAAGTGCTCTTCAAAGCCGATCACTTGCTGTTTCTAGCACAGCATTCTGAGCTCCACAGCTAAGTGTGACTGCCCTTTCCAGCACACTTTGTTCAGGGACTAATTAATGTTGACCTTTAAGGTATCAGG
This sequence comes from Eulacestoma nigropectus, assembly GCA_013397775.1. Taxonomy (NCBI): domain Eukaryota; kingdom Metazoa; phylum Chordata; class Aves; order Passeriformes; genus Eulacestoma; species Eulacestoma nigropectus. The sequence continues at coordinate 35,816 of VZTE01003012.1, forward strand.
CCTGAGAGTTTCAGATGACAATTCTCTGAACTGCACAGGGCAGTTCAGACCTCCTTAAGCTGCTAATTTAGCTCAATAAACTTCAGGTGTGGCCTTTGCCTCAGCTGTGTTGTACTGATGCTCAGGGGACACCTGCTTCTGCCTGACCTCTGACAGTGATTCACGCTGCTACTTTAAAGAAGTCACATCAGTTTTTGCTTCTTTGGTTTTCCTTTGGGGGTTGTTTGGAGGCTTGGTGGCCTTTTTTAATAAAGAGTATCAGAATAGTTCAGAAGTTCAAATAAAATACACTTATTAATCTAGAGACTCAGCTAATGTAAGTTCTGAGACTCAGCAGTTTACACCATCTGGGCTCTGACCCAGGTAGTCTACCTAAAATGAATCATCCCAAACACAGAAAACATATGTTTGCAGTCTCTTCTCTGTCCTTGGCAGCTACAGAGACAGGTTTTGCTGTCTTTTAACTTTGTAGAGAGTGCTGCCCGCTTGTCAGCCTGGGAACTGCCTCCTGTAAAACAGAGGTGGAAGGGAAGAGAAACTCACTTGCATCCCCTTTTGGTTTGACTGCCTGTGACAGTCCTTAGGGCATCATCAGTCATGTTCTGTGTATGCTGCTGCTTTCCTGAGGCTCTCAAACCTTGCCCGAAGTCTCCCTGGGTGTTTACAGCATTTAATGAATGTGTCAAGTCCAAGGATACAACAGAGAGGACCTTAGTGAAGGAAAGGGTAAAAAAGGAAGATGAATGCAGCCAGAGTTGGACAACCTGTGCAGCCTTTAGCTGTTCTCTCCATGGCAGAGGTCTTGGCATTCTGCTGAGGGAGTTCATCACCAGTTATCACTCACGTGGATTGAGAGACATTCACAGAGCAGGCTGAGGTAATTCCCCATGTTTTGAGGAAGCACCATGTTTAAGGCAGTTTTTCCATCCTGTTTGCAAACACGGTTTTGCCATTGTGACAGACGTGAGGTGGGAAATGTGAAAGGCTTCTGGGGGCTGTTTGTGTTGATGGTTTTCTTCTGTGCTCTTTCCCTGATGCGCCTTCCACATGGGAAGAAAGCATTAATTTGACAGAGAGGAAAAACACGTCACGTCACAGAACAGCTACTGAATTCAAAATTACATGATAGCAAAGGAAACCATCCTTCCTGTTGCCACAGTTACTGGGAATTTGCCCTTTTATTTTCCCTTCCTGAGAGTGGTCTGGAATGCATCTGTTGCTGTGGGCAGAAGCAAGAAACCTCAATCCAACCCAGATTCTCCTCCTATTGAAATTAATTAGCAAAACTCCCACAGACTGCAGTGGGGTCACAAATATCTGTGAATGGGCAGGGTGAAGTAATTTGGTGTTTCTGAGTGCTCCTATTTTGTCCTCCCTCTGTTTCCTTCTATTTCAGTTCTATTTGGTGCTACCATGTGCAGTGAGAATGTGATCTCACTAATGTCAACAGAATTCCTAGAAGTAAAAAAGCCCACTGCTTTGTAAAGGCATTCCATGATTCAAGACAATTAATTCTTCTGGTTAACTCGTATCCAACATGGTACTGTAAATTCAAGAACGGATTTGCAAGTAGCCTACCCTACTAAAATTTAAAGTCTAATCATTCTTCAAGGCCCTATTGTAATGGAACTGATGGCTGTAGAACTGATGGCTGTAGTTAATGAAGTTTTCATGTAACACAAACAGAAAAAAACCCAGTACAAGTCAATGTGTTGCCTATCAAAATCATATCATATTTCAGATGGTATGTTAAATAATGAAAGGTGTGTGTCTGTACATGCAGATTTATGCCTCAGTTAAAGTGGGAATAGTGCACAATTGAACACAAAAAGTACAGAAAATACAGGCAGGTTCTAAAATATATATAAAAAATAAAGCGGTTTAAAAAGAAATAGTCTTCAATCTTCACCTTCAGAGCATTTCTATAGTGCCTTAGTGACCTTTGGAAATGTTCACTAACATCTGAGTTCACTGCCTTTAAGGCATCAATGACAACCTAACTTTTTGGTGGACTACAGGTTTTGTCTCACTCTTTCAACCACCGTGACTTGTGAGCACCACTGTAACTAGGAAGTAGACTGCATTTAATCACAGGTTTATGAGACTCTTCCCTAGAAGAAAATTCTTTTGAGACAAGGAAGAAGTTTCTGGCAGCAAAAGCAAAACTTTAGAAGAAGCTGATACCCTTTGGACCATTAGAGCTTTTGGAAAATCTGTGTCTTTCATGGAAACACTTTGTGCTTCTGCACATCAGGCCATAAATGAGAACAGGATGGTAGTTTGAACAGGAGAAGGGAAGAGTTTTAGAACTCTAGAAATAGAAGCCTCAGTAATTTCAACCCAAACAGGGTTTTATTCCCAAGAGCTCCAATAGTACTTTGACTCTATTATGTAACAGGGATAAAAGCATGACCACCTGTCTCTAAAAGTCCAGGCATTTTAGGATTTATCTATCCAATTCTTGTGGACTTGACTTACTTTTGCACAGTCAATTTATGTACTACAAGGAGACTGCATTGATTTCTGTGAGGTTATGTACCAAATACCCGCCACTGACTTGAATGAAAGCTGTCACTAAATCCTGTGCCACCCTTTGGGACAGTTAGTGATGTGGAGCTGTTGGATAGAGAGAGCTTTGTGTACAGATCTAATCATGATACCAACATAAAAGAGCACCCACTTCAATTTGTACATCTGTTCAATTTGTACATTTAGTAATTTCCTAAGCCAGCCTGCTCAGTGGCCTCCAAACCATGTGCTTAGTGTACTGACAAGCAAGTGCCTTATTACCTTCAGCCTGAAATAAAATATCGTGGTGCTGTGGGATAATGTCTAAGGTAGGAAGGATTTTCAAAGACTTGGTTGCAGGCTAAAATTTCAGGGTGACCTAAATACTCATGGTCCATCTTCTGCAATGAAATCTAACAGGCAAGTGCACAGCTGGGGAATTAACATGGAACATGCAGGGGGGGAAATGAGAGAGTGGATAGGTACAAGATACCTATTTTACATCCAGTCTTGACCCTCACTGTATTAAAACCCCTGTCTTCCTACTGTATGAACGAAAGGATGTGGTTCTGAGTTAATTTCTGTTTAGAAGAGCATACTTGAACTTGTCTGTCGACAGCAAATTATTTCATCCAGCATTACTCTAGTTTCATCCACAGAATCTGTCCTGATGTATTTTACACACGCACGGAAGGACATGGACAATCACCCCTTGACAGGCAGATGCAGATATTTTCAAAAAGCAATTTAAAAAAAAAAAACACGGGAGGCTTGCACGGAATTTAAGATCATCTAAACAAAAGCTCTAAGAGGCACAGGCTGGAAAATGAAACCTTTATCAATTTAAATCCTCCAATACCAGTTGGTGGCTTGAGAAAGGTGTCATAGAACCTCGTTGCATTTTGCTTTCCATGTTTAAATACAAGGAAATCAATGCCGGTGTTGTAAAATGATTTATTGTCTGTCAACACCTCATCTAAAGAGGAAGAAAGCACAATCTCTTCTACTTTTATCATTGTCCACTGATGTGGAAAATAATCATCTGGTAACCAAGAAGAGATTAGCTGCAGTGCCAACAATTTGTAGGCATTTCACGAGGGCGCCTGATAGGTACTTCGCAAGGAGTTTAGTAACTGGGATAGATTTATTCTCTTTCACCTGGAGGCAGAGGGACAAAAGAAGTGCTTTTTGGTGTTCACTGCACCACCAGTTTCTTCTAGGGGAAAGAAATCCGTATACTCACGTGCAGAGGTTCCAACACAGGGTTTGCTTGGACAGGAGTGACAGGGGCTCCCAGCTGTGTGCTGTGCCCTGTAGAAAACTGTCTCAGTGGTATTTTCCTACCTTGTCATCTTTTGAAGCAGCTCATATGCTGCTCTTAATAGAAATACTAGAGTTTGAGGACACCTAATAAAAGGCCTTTGTAATGGTAAGTCAGCTTTGTTTTTGTTGTGTGGCTCTTCACAGAGAAGCTCAGGTTGCAAAATGCAGCATGGGTTTGTGCTACAGATGTCGAGCTCGAGTCTATAATTAGGATGCTGCCTAGAAAAAGCTTCTAGGACATTAGTTCTCACATTTGGCTGAATCACTCCTACAGTCCTTAGGCAAAAATTGTACTGAAATTCCTGGGGATTTTGCCTGGGTAAGGACTTGGGCCCCAATCTGTTTCATCCAAGGTCAATAACAAAACATGCAAATGTCAGCAGTTGAAAAGGTTGCCCAGTGTGAGGTCTTGGAGCACAGAGGCTTCTCAGTGCTCACACATGACTTCAATATTGTGTAACTGGCATCCACCAATGGGAGAGCGTGAGGTATTTGGGGTCTGAAATCACTTACAGCACTGAGTGTTCCACTGAGCACTGTTTGCCCAGTGCACAATTCCACTGGCTAAAATGCAGTTGTATCTGCATGAATTCCACCCACTGTCTTTACAAGCATGTGGCTTCCATAACTATACTGAAATAAATGTGTGATCAGATCCAGGTAAACTCTGATATCCTAAAAAGGAAAAGCTACATATATCAGAAAAAGGAAAAAAAAAAGAGCATTTGTGAGGCTTTATGTGACCCTGAAGGTAGCTGTGGTAGCAGAGTACACAGGGCAATGATATTCAGTGATGTAGGTGAAAGTAAAGCTGCCATTCCCAAGCATCATTTTCATTGTATAATTTCTGTGCAGCTGAATTAACAACAAAAAAGATCATTTAGAGTGATTCTTCTACCACCTTTGCCCCATGTTCCATCAATGTCAACAAAACTATGATGTCAACATTTGACTTTTTCCTACTGGAATAAAATCAAAACTGAGAGTAGATGGTCTTCCTGACTCTTCTCACATGTTGCTTTCTCTTTTATATTGTGAGTGAAAAAGCAAGGAAGCAGAAGGTCCTTATCCTTGATTGTTTTGTCTTTCTCCCTTTCCAAGAGGAAATACTTAGGAAAAAAGTTGGTCTTCTCAGCAAAGTGAAATTTGAAACTTTGGGGTTTAAATTATGCTTTTAAATGCTTCAGCTACAACATTGATTCTTGAAATATGTACGCGGGGTAATATTTGGAGAGGGGTGAAATCTTGTTCTGGACTCCTTTGTCCAATTAAAAAAAGATGGCACAGGAAGGTTAATGATGTTCTCAGGATCACCCACCCCCACAGTGCCAATGGCACAGGCTCTCACACCATTTTCTACCCTCTAGAGCAGAAAGAGCAGAATTTTGACCCTGGATTGCATCACATAAGGCATTTCCATGTTTGATCAGGGTGGTTTTGAGCTATTTTCCTTCTCTGGCAATTCACAGTAATCATGTTAATCATTTTAAGAAATACAGTTTTCTTGTTCCCCTAAACGTATGGATGGTTCTCTCCCTGTAAGTTAACCAAATGTCTGGTTTTCTGGTTTTTGTTAGTAATATAATTTAATATCCCAGCCTTTAGCAAAAAGCAGCTTTTAGGTTCATTGTCCTGTATATTTCACGACTTCCAGGTTTTTCTTTCTTTCTGTCTCAAAGGAAGCTTTGTTCAATAAACAAAATGCTTGAAAACCTTCTTCCCCTCCCTTCTCTGCTGATAAGTTACTGCTAGGGTGGGTAAATCCCACCTAACCAAACAAGATGTTAAAGCAGTTCAGCTCAAGCCTGCATTTTCTGTCAAAGCACAGTATGGAGAGAGCAATGTTTCCTTTGTTGGAACAGAGAGCAAAAGGAGAAAAAGCTGCTGGCATTCAGGACAAAACTCTAGCCAGTGTAACAACCTATAATTCAGCAGTAATTTGTTCCAACAGAACATCAGAAGGCCTGATACAATTTGGTGAAGAGGGAAAAGTGTTTCTAGGAACCAGGGAAATTCCCCCATTTGGGGAAGGTGGGCTAAATTCAGGCACGTGCCTGACTCCATCAGCCAGATTCTTGAGTGAGTGCTGGTGAACAGTGACAGCTCTGAGATAATTAGCTGACCCCAAGAGGGTCGCTGTGATGAGCACCAAATCTCTGTGCCACTTCTGCATGGGAGAAGGGATGCCAGTGTGGAGACCAAACTCCAAAACTGTGCTAATTTTTGCCCACAGCCTCATTTTTTTCTTCTTGCTCCTTTGCAGACATCAAAGGTTACAGCAATTAGTAAAGCTTCCAGGTTTCTGTAGTTTACATCTGGGGGGAAAAAACTCTTCCTGTAAGATCCTCTCTGATTGAAAAAGCTTTTTGGTGGTCTACACATGCTCTTGCTCTCTCACAGCTGAGGATTTGGCTTGTGTTGTTCAACTCACAGGTCCTTCCAGTTCCTCCCTTCCCTGGTTCTTGTATCCTGAAGCACAAACAACTTTATACTGAGAACTGCTGGAGCAGTGGTGTGTGACTAGCTGCAGCATATAGAGACTGACATTAATGTTGATAGGGCAGTAAGTTTATCTCCTATAAAAGCTGTTTCCCTAGCAAAGACTGTCTGGTGGGATAACACCTCTGTTTTTCCTGCTGGAAGAGAGACTTGTTTTGATGTAGGAATTCTCTTTCGGTACTAGTTTGTTACATAGAAATATCTTTGAAGGTAAGGCTTTAGAGGGAATCCATTTTTTATATAGCTGGAGAAGATACCTTTGTGCAAATAAATTAATCTCTATCTGCCCTGTTGGCAAGTGTTTCTTGAAGCTGTCAAGATTAATCCGCTGACACTGGTTCTGCTTCTCAAGAGAGGACATTAGTCTGTGAGAAAGCTGCCTTTGCCATACCTTCTGATGTGTTGCTTTATTTCCCATGGTTAGAGAGGCATAGAAAGCATTCAGTACCAGGATCTCCACAGAAAATTTTTGGAAGAAATGCCACAAACCCCCAAGCTGAGTATTCATAGAGCAAGACCATTTTTTATTTTATTTTTTAAGCAGATGCCTAAAGTGTGCTCTTAAATCTTTGTAAGGACACTTATAAAGTGGTTTTTAAAACTATGGAGTATTCAGCAGTTCCTGCTGAAGTCAGTGAGAATGGCCCATGATCAATGCTTGAAAATAAGTTATCACTGCAGATGTAGTCTCAGGAGTCTCTTCGCTGAGAAGAAAGCACTGGTGAGCAGGACTGATGGCAGCTGAAATCCTGAGCACTGTTTTGATGTGGTGTGAAGAACTGTCAGGAGAGAGGCTGTGGTGTTCAGGAACGGTAGCTGAGGGACACGAAGCATGTGTTTTGAGTTAGAAACAACTGCTGGGGATGAGAACTAGTTTTATTACAGTAATGTCAGCCAAGATCAAAGCCACAGTGTGTCTGGCACTGTATATAGTGAAATTAAAAGTATGTGTATGTATTTCCTTTTTACAGGAAATCAGAACTAGTAAAGATGGGGTTCAGCTGACTAAACACATTAATCTAATGCCAATTTAGGCACCTCATCATACTCAAGACCTTCACTGTGAGCTAACAGGTCGAGTATAGCAGCTGAGGCTTGTACTCCTGCAGTGTGATAGTTGGAAGGAGTATCCCAAATGGGGTGTCAAAAATGTCATCTGGTGCCTCAGAAAAGGCAACTGAGTGTGGTTAGTCCAAAGACACGTAGGAAAAGTTTAGTACAAGTAGAGCCTTCAATACTGATCCTGTAAGCTGAATGTCTTAAAAGAGTGTGATGGAACCAACTGTAAGAGAAATTGTTCTGATATGATGTTTTTTCCCTCCTTGTCCAAGTGTGTATTCATCATGACCTATCTCTTTGTCTTCCCTTGTGTATTTTACGTTATAACTTGAAGATTCATGTGCAGGAAGGTAAATACTGAAGCCCAGACCAAGAGCTCTGTTTGGGAAGGCCTCAAAGCAGGAAGCCTCGAAGAGCCCAGGGCAGACTGAGGGTTGCAGGAGCTGCGTTAGCAGAGCTCTCCTGAGGAAACTCTCATTTCCTCCACCTTGCCCGGCCCTGACTGCAAGGCAGCTTGAGTAGTTCATCGCTTGCTTAAGTTGATTCACAAGCAAGCACACAAGAAGGCAAAGATAAAAGTATTCTGTTTCAAACACAAGTGGGGTTAGAATGCTGACCCTCTGCTGTGCAGGCAGTGCAGGGGAGCTGTGCAATGAGCTGTGGCCGAAGGCAGATCGGCAGCACCGCGATGCTCCTTGAGGCGCCGCTCAGAGACAGGGAGACTTGGTGACATTACACAGCTGAACTGGTGTATATGTAACCAAACTGGCATCCAGCGCTGGGCAGCTGAGGAGAACGGACAGCTGTGAATGGCACCCAGCCTTTTTCAGTGCTTTGGGAAGCCTGGGGAGCTTGCAGCAGGACCCTGGTGCAGACACGCTCTGAGGGAGCAGCAGTCGCCCTCACTCTGTGCCTGCTCACTGCTGCTTATCGGGTGAGGAACTTCCCATCCACTCAGTACAGTCTGCTAACGGGATAAAAATCTCTGGTTGTGTTGGCTCCCGGGGAGAAAAGCAGGTCTCTCCATGCCAGTTATCTCACAGACAACATCAAGCCTGGAGAGGTGGCGGGGGAAGGAAAATATTTCCAACTGAGGAACTGAACTGAAAATAGCTGTGGCACTGAGTCTGCCTGCTGATTACAGCAGCTCTTCAGTTAGCAGGATTGTAGAGATAAGACAACAGATTAGGGAACTGGCCTTTCAGATCTCGAGGCCCAAATTCAAATTCAGCTTTAGTGCCCACAGGTGTTCGTAGGGCTGCTCACATCCTCATTCCTATTTATAGAGTTCACAAATAACAGCATGATGCATCATGCTTCTCCTTTTCCACTTGAGGAAGGGCTGCACTCAGACATGTCCCTCTAGATACAAACTATGAAGGACTTGGAGTGAACCCAAGGATAGGTAACATAGGGGTCTCTTTAGATCAGGGTGAGGATGTTACCAACTACATTAAAATCCGTAGTCTGAAGTAGCAGAAGGGTTAAGCATCAGAACAAGGATGCAGAGGCAGAGCCGCTGGATCCTCACAGATGTGCAGATCAAAACCTCAGTGTATTATGTATCTGTGTGAGGAACCAGGAGCAGAATAACAGGGCTATGCCAGGTCACGAATGACTTGTTTTAACACAGCTGTGTGAGGGAAGCTTGCATAACACCTGCCCACACTAAGCTTAACTCAAGCTGTTGTTATCAGTCCCTCACTCTCCTGCATGCTAGAAGTATTTGCAAACCAGGAATCTATTATTTCAAGGCCACTATGAAATACCTATTTCTTTGGCTCAGGGTAATTAGCCTATTCTCAATGCCTTGCTCAAGAGGTAGAAAAGCTTTAATCATGTGTTTGACAAGCTGGCTTTAGGGGCAAGACTCTTGAACTTCCATTTTTGTTTTTCTCCTGGCTGCACCGTAATACACAGACTGCCCAGCTAGTGTGTCTCATGCTTCTGACTCATGATATTGTGATAATAATGTCTAGTATCAGACGTGTCACAGTGAAAGTGTCTGAAAGAACGCCACACGCAGGAGCAGCTCGCAAAATCACAAGCATTTTATTTACTGGGCACAGAAGAAATGTAGCAGGTTAGGTTTTCAAACCAGAATTATATGCACGTTTTGGAATAGGACGGGTGAGATCCATTTCAGATCATGAAGCTGAATTGAATCTGTTCAGTGTGATGCAAGAACACAACTCCGAGGGTCCAGTGCTTTCACAGAGCCCTGGTTCTGGAGAGACCTAAATCTCATGTATGTGTTGCTGTATCTGTTGATCAGTGAACTGAATTGCTTGATTGTTTGCTGTCAAGGAAGGCATCATCCATAAGCCTTCTCACACATCCCACATGAATCCTGCTATTAGAAAATGTCTGCATTTGCCGAGAACTCATCTCAGTCAGGCACTGTCTGTTCAGATGGACAGGGCCTTGCTGCTGTCTTTCCTTGATAAGATTAATGCTCAGATATTTTAAACACTACTCCTAAACTGAATTTTCCCAAATGCAAGGAGCATACACTACTCTTCCAGCTTGCAGAGTGATATTTCAGATGAACATTCTCAGTCATCTTTTCTTTCCTACCATCTCTTTGCCTGTGTCCCAGTCGCTACCCAGTTGTTCTGCCTGCCCTTTGAAATAATACAGCCCAGTTTTCCCCTCACATTCACTTTTCTTTGGTTTTTTTGTTTGGTTTTTCTGCCAACAAGGGCCAGCCTCCTGGAGAATAGCTTCCTTCTTCTATCCCAGAGAAGATACACCTTCTCACTGGCACAATTCCTGCCTAAGGTCCCTGGTTGTAGGGTTGTGCAAGCTTCCTCTGGGGAAAACGTCCATTGTGAGCTACCAGGGCATGACTCCCCACCCACTGCACCACCCAGGCAGTCCCTGCTGCCCTGATCTATCCTCTTATGTGTCTAGATCACAAATTATAGGCCACTCACTGAGTTCTCAGGCATCACCCACCTTGAAATGGGTTTTGACAGGCAGGAATGTCATAAAACAGACAAAGCTGCATCTCCGTCACTTTGAAGCTTAGCAGTCCAGGTGTAAAGCAGACACCTAGACTCCCTGGAGGAGAGTTTCTGATGACCTAAGCAGATCAGCTTGGAAGTAGCCTCTAATTTTTTTTGCTTCTCCCGGACTCTGTGGGGAAGATGGATTCACAGGGCTGTGCACTGGAAGAACAAAGGTGCTGTTGCTGAAGTAGAGACCCTGATCAGGATCACCACCTCAACGTGCTGGTGTATATTTGTGTGGGTGGGCAGGTGCAGAAGTTCCCCGTGCACGGGAGCTGCAGAAAGCACGTAGGCTGCTTTAAGACTACATTTGTGCTTCAAACCAGTGTCCTGCCTATTTTCATTGATAACAATGCCACTGAGAAGTATGAATAACTTCATGACTATTAGAGGCACAAAAAGTAGAGGGATTTTTTTCTTTAATTGTTTTCACTGTCTTGAGGGCACTTCCTTTGTGGTTAGTTATTTTGTTCATGATCAGTGTTTGTATCACTTCCCAACACATTATCTACAGTGTTTGCAGCTCTCATGCCCCCATTTCCAAGGCGCCTGCAAGACCAGCCTGCAGTAATGGAATCCTTCTGATTTTCTAGTGAGGTGCTCCTGCTTTTTGTGCCCACGTATCATTTTGTGGGGTTGTGTTAGGAGCATTTGATGGCACTGCTGCTTTTCCTAAGTTCCCCTGTTGTTCCCCTTACAATTTTTAATTGTAAAGAATGAGAGAGAAAACTTGTAGAACCCTTACGAATGTGCTGCTGTGATTTGTTCTCAAAATGCTTCTGAAAGAGCCATAGATCCTCAGTTGTTTTGCCTTTCCTTCATTTTGGCTGTCTGTCCTTGAATTGCTTCAGAATTCTGTGGAGAAGCAGGGAGGTTGCTAAAAAGTATTATACTGGCACAAGAAACACTATAAACCATGTCCTGGCAAATAAATGCCTTGCACTTCAGCACTTTAGTTGTTGCTCCTAGCAAGGCAAACAACGCAAGTCATTTGTCAGACAAGAAAATCAGTTTGGGAGGTCATAGGAGGATCCAGATCCAGGACAGAGACATCTTTCAAGGTGTGTTCTGGCAGCACCTCTGTCACCCTGTGACCCAGCCGGTACAGACTGGCTCCTCCTTCAGCCACAGGGATTGCGAGAGTTACTGGCATTGCACTTGCAGGCAGATTCTCTGCATGGAATGGGCTCCTATAGCAGACTTAGGTGTTTGCTCAGCAGCACAAGCTGTTGTCCAGGGGGACTGCCCCTCTTGCCCTTTTCAGCAGAGGATTAGGCTCCTTTCTGTAAAGTCTACTTTTGGGTGAGTCCCACGTCCTGTGCCTACAAGATGTTTTGAGATACAACAGGTTATGCGAAGAAAAGCTTTGTCCTTCATGCAGGGAAGGGCAAAGAGATTTTAAGTTCTTCCTTTCAGATACAGAACAGAAGATGTGTGGCACTGGCAAAGGCTGTCACTTGGCAGGGCCAGGAGTCTGACTGTGCCCGCTACTTGGTCCTCTGTGCAATGTGCGTTCCACTCACTGGCTGCAATGAACAGTATTTATGGAATGCGGTATATTACTGTCAATATTGCTGTAAAAAGAAGGGAAATGGCAGCTGTTCAAACTAGCTGAGGAGTTTGTTACAGTAAAATAAGTCCCAGGAAGATTAATTAGTAGCAAGGTAATGCATTTATAGGTGTGCAGTAATCTGCATGTGGTAATGACAGATCTGTTAATCACAGGCCTGCACAATTAATACATTTCACTCTCTCTCCTGTTCCCCTTTTGGAAGGTATAAATTTATGTAGCCCATGGTTATAACCCCTCAACAGCATATGATGTGTATGGACATATGGTGACGCTCTGGAAGCGGAGAAGGATGAGTTAAAACAAGCTTTCATAAATTAGAGATACACTTTGCAATTTATGTTGTAAAATAGATAATTTCTCTATGAATGAAACCTTTGATGATACAATACTCCATCTCAGTACTGGTAATGTTCCTGCTTTGTGCTGCTCCATTCAGTAAAGCAATGTTACACTGCATCAGCCTCTGTGGTGCAGCCCAGTGCCCAGCCTGAGTTTAGTGTAATCACAGGTCTTGTGGTGCCTTTCATGGATGGAAAGATGTTTTTACCAAAAGCCTTTTCCTGTTTGACTGAAGTGGATGCAACTGGCAATTACTTCATGGCTCTTTGTTACTATCCTTGTGTTCTGTGGCTGACCTTGAGTGAGTGTGAATCCAGCTCTTTCTCCTTACAATTGTATTCATCTGTGCATAATCCAAAATTAGATTATGCAGAGTGCATATGTTACATGTATTTAATGTAACATAGTGTATAATAGTGTCCATTATGAGTATTGGTCTCTGAGCCCTTAGAAAATACTTTTCCAAGCATTTTCACATTTTTTTCTGGGTATTTTTTACTGTGCTAGATTTATTGACATATTCTATCTAAGTTTGGGAGGTATGCAACCACCATGATCCTACATATAGTTCAAGTTCTCTTTCTTCTTCTCCTGTTAAAGCTTTTCTGTCACAGAACTCCTTTTCAAAGCAGAAAACACTAAAGAATTCCCCAGTCACATCTAGTATATTTTCCTGACAAAATCAGGACATCCAGGGAAAACTAATGTCTTACCTCTGCAGTTTACCTTCTGGATGCTGCTTGCATTTAAGAACACAGCCACTGATTGTTCCCAAGGCACTGCATGCATGGAGCAGGAACGAAAGCTGTATCTTATTTAAATTAATGAATAAAATGAATGAGTGCAGCATTTTCAAAACAGGCAGAAGAGGAAAGCTAGGCAATATTCACGTATTAATTAAAATGAGAGCTCTCCAGCAAAAAAAATACAAGTCAGTTGGTATTCTGACAGCTGCCCATAGACTCATTCATGGAATGATGGCCATGAAAGGCACCACGGGAAGCAGGGTTTTACCGGAGACAAAGTCATTCACTTGATGCACACACTGTTAAAGGAAGCAGCCTGGATATTGCCATTTATTCTTGTTGTGCTTGATGGGAAAGGAAATCTTAAATCCCAGCTGGAGAATTCACAGGACTACTTTGCTCTTTAGATTTGCTTTATAGTTGTGCAGAGTCCCACTTGGGAGACATTAGCATCAGTAATAACTATAGTACTTAGCACTTACTGTAACGTGTTTCGTCTGCACCTGTCAGAGAGGCTGGCAAGGTGAGGGCAGAATTACAACCCCCCTGGCAGAGAAACCGAACAGGTATGTAGAAAAGCTTGGTCATATGGCCAAGATGACACAATAAAGTGAAATGGTGGGCAAGTGACTTCAGGTCCCTCTGACCTCAACTGCCAGTGTGGGCAAATGGGGTTATTTAGACCCATATTTTGCAAATTTGTTACCAGTAGGCATTGGAGTATTGGAGAAATCAGTCTGAGTGAGCATATTATAAAAGTCAATCAAATGTACTGTTGTTTTTTCAAATCTGAAAACCCACCACAAGGCTCTTCCACTGTGAATGAACATACTGCTGGATAGCCACACTGTTCCAAGTCAAGTACCTAACCCAAGGACGTAAAGTAAACCTCTCTTTTCAGCCTGTCCTAGAACTGAGGGACACATCAGTATGGCATTGAGAAAACCTGTGGTAGGAATCTATCTGCCTCTGTAGCCTAACTCAAACAGCTAAATCAGAGGGGTGAAGTAGGCAATGTGAATAGCCTCTGATATATCCAGTTTCATAATTAATGCCCAGGTCTGCAAAGCCCTGTAGTAACACGTCCCATGAAAATCTGTGAAAAGTTTGTTTTGTCTGCGTTTCTGGAACTGGGCACCCTTTACCCAAGCATGATTGCCTCTGAGTCTTAAAATGCCACAGTATTAAAGTGAGACTCAGCAAGAAGTGTGACAGCGTTATATAATCCATGGAAATAAATCTGAATATTAAAATTACTTCCACTGCCAAGATGACAAGCATTTCATAAATGCAAGGTGCAACAGTGGTAGTGATATTTCTGAACTGGGAAGCAAATATTGTTCTCCAAGTGCATGAAGGAAGAGTCGTCTCAGGACTGCACAGAAGGGTATTTGCTTGTGCCAGCTTTCCGTTTCAGTGGTTGGCTGTCTTTTGGCAACCTGCCATCCAATATTCATTGCATGCCCACGGGGCACTTCGTTGGAGGAGGGACATATGTTAGTGCAAGAGCAGAGCTGGTGTCAGTGCCTGATGCCAGTGACATGGAACAGAGGCTCTCAAAGGGTCTTGCACATCTGTCTAGCCAGTCACAGACTGCACATTCTGCTCTTATTTTTCTCTGTCTGTTGGGTCTCAGAGATAGAATTAACAAAACAGAAAGCGTTTTTCGGATTTTTTTTTTTTTTTTTTTCAAGAAGCTGCTCTATAGCTTTTGTTGCTGCTTTAACTGCTGCAGGAATGCTACGTAAGTGATGTGAAATTGGAGTTTAGGCAGTCCAGGAGAAAAAGTCTGCATTCTGTGATGAGCCACACTGTGGCAAGATGTAAGAAGTGCAAAGCCTTCAGAAGGAACTGGAGAGAGAATATCAAACCTATTGGTCCTTATGATTTTCATTCTGTTGAAACCATGAGATACTTGCCTGCCTTTAAAAAGTTGTTTCACTTCCCTTTAAAAAAATTGCCATCTATGCTACCTAGAGAATATGTAACTAATGGGAGATTTCATCAACTACAGTGGGTTATGGACGCAATGATAGATCTAAAAAGAGAAGATTCCCATGTAAGCAAAGCCACAGTGATTTGTATCAGCCTTTGCATCTTTTTTGCCTTTGTCTCAACTCCCAAAATTACAGGGAGGAAATGGCCATTGAGGTGGCATTGTCTCTATGCCATGGTCCTAAACACAACTCTGGTCTGGACTTGAGCCCACCATTTGGGAAAAACATCCCTTCCTGATTAAAACATTCCTGTGGCGGATTTACCACCAGCATTCTTGGTACATGGTTCCAGTAATTAATTACCCGGACTGCAAAAAATGCCTGCCTTGTTTCTAGACTGGAGCCAGGGTGTGGGCACAGGGTCTGGCTTCTCTGAGAACTGAGTCAGATAAGAAAGCCATCTGGGCTGCATTTGGTCTACTTCCTCTCATATTCAGCTCCAGTTTGTGCAGCTCTTCTATTTTCTGGTTTTGTCAACTGGCCTGAATGAACCCGGCAGCACTGCACACCTGATTATCCCCTCGTCATGAAGGTGTTGTGAGGTGCCAGCTAAAGTGATTGTGCTTCTGAGAGCACACAGCATTGGGGAATGCAGCCCTAAGCTCCCCTCTGTCCTGACCTTTATCCTCTAGACCATCATTCCTCTGATACTTCATACGATCCTAATACTTCTGATTGTCCTTAACATTTTCCATCGGTGCAGTGCAATGAGCTCCTGTGAGGTGGGGCCAGCAAAGTGATCCGTGGGGTCTCTTCAGCCCGTGTACCACTGCACCTGCATCTCTCACTTTACTGAAGTTTGACTCTCTGCAGCAGTAAGGTCAGGGAAGTAAGAGGTACACTCTTAAGTTGTCTCTGGGATACGACCCAGAAACTTAAATCCATTAACTTCGTGTTCTCAAGAGCCGGATATAAAAAAGGAACAGAAAGCAAATGAGAGTTATAGTCTGACGATGTTAGTGATATTTCCTACCTCTGTATGCCTCTGGTTTACATTTTGCACTTTTAATTGGCATGATGAAGTTTTCAGACAGAAGTGGATATTGTGTGTAAGCTGAGTTCCTTGTTTTTTCTTTTGCCCGTCACTGGCTGCATGTTCTCTGTTGATGTCTTGTTCCTGGTACTTGACACTAACCATCTTGTCTGTGAAAGGAAGCCCTCCAGCTGGTTTGCCTGATGAGAAGAAAGGAAAGTTTGCTTGGTTTAGTCACTCCACAGAAAGCCATGGTAATGTTCCACTGCGCTCTGTGTCCACAGTGTGTGTGTCTGTGTGTCTGTACATCTCTGTGCAGGCTGCCTATAATACAGCTTTGTATTCTCCTGCATGTGTGTGCCTGGCTTTGTTTATTGCTTGTGCAGTGTCCTCTTCATGCGCTCAGGATAACGAGCTGCTCTGCAAATCAATCTTTTGCTAATGTCTTCAAAATCGTTTACCATTTGCAAATAAGCTCAAATATGTCTTGAAAGTGTTTTACCTCATCCTCCAAAATGACTTGCGAAATATCAGCGTTTTGGCTTTATTCCTGCAGGGCTTACTCTGGACAAAAAAAATTTAATTATGAGTGTTGGTTTTTTTCTCACAGCTTACTTGACTATTTCATGTATATCAGAACGTGAATTCAGTTTATTCCTTAATTTGTCTTTCCAAATAGACAAGATTATTAAAACATCTGTCTTCATAAAGGAGCAGGCACCATTAGAGTACAATATTTCATAGTCCTGTCAAGAGTGCTAGAGAGTCCATTATTTCGTAGGGTCCTAAGCGCACAGTACAAGAACTTTAGATTTCCCAAGAAATGTGTTGGAGGTATGTGAGTTGTTGTGATGAGATGAAGGAAAGATAGCTCAGTTTGAAGGGCATTTCTACCATAACCCTTTCAAAACAGTAACCCAGAACATATTTGGAAGGACCTTCTGATGTCATTTTAGCCCCTGAAAGAAGACCATGGCTCCACGAGCATCTGCCCAATTGAAATGCTGAACCTATTTCTTCTACATTGGCTCATTTTACACCAATGACCCACAAATAGACATATCCTTACTATTGAGTTACACATTCCTACAGGCTATTAGAAATCTCTCCAACAGCTCACAGCACGTGCTCTCGAGTCTCATCTGAGATATGTATCCAAAAGCTGATGCAGGTCATTGTCTGAAGTTCTACCAGGCCCCTGGGAGATCTGTTTAACTCCTCCATCATTCAGTCTTAAGTATAATTTTTTCATTTGTTTTGTATATTTCTAAAGGGGTGAGGAGGGAACAGGACACATATTGGATCCTCCCCATTTTCCTAACTTTAACTGAATGATTACCTCTAAAGATTGATTGGAGCTTATGCAGGAGCCATGAGCAACTGGGGAAATTAAAACAGTGTGGGTTTGAGGGGGTTTTTTATGATCTGTCAAAGCAAATAAAATCCTGGGGTTTGAAAACAGCTAGAAACAGGTTCTTGAATCCAGATGAGAGAGGTTCACACCTAAGGTTGCTTTCATCTGATGTTTGTTCCATGGCAGTTCTGTAAAAGCCCAGAAGGTTCTGTCCAGTTCTTAGCTGTGAGTGTCAACATGAAAGCTCCACTGTAGTCCATATTCATTAGCTGCTTTGTTGGTGATATCAGAGTGGGTCAGAGAGTCTGAATTTCTCTCTTATACCTATAGGTCCAGTTTCTAGGTGTAAGGTTGAATCACATTGATGGCTAGTATATGACAGATGAGCCATCAGTGTTCTTTATGTGGTATCTGCTCTCAGGCTAACAGAAGCCATTTATCTGCATGCATCTCAATCCTGGTACCTTTTATTTGTATTCTGATCACTGCACAAAAGATTGGGGAGGGTAGTGAGGTGGTTGGGCTGCTGCAGGCAAAGAGGCATTTTTTTAAAGAGCTCCATGGAATCAAACAAAAGCTTCTTGTTGGGTTTGTCAGGTTTTTGACTTTCCAGTGGTTCTCATTGATAAAATTTCCAGGAACTGACTCTGAAAGAAGGAGACCAGCTTCTTCTTCCCTTTTCTTTAGCATTTGAGTAACTTGTATGTTCCTGAAGTCTACCTGCCCAGCCTGCTCTGTACAGGGAGGCACTAGACTTGCTCAGCAAATTGTTTAATCCTCAGGAGCTGCAGCTGAGGGTCTTTTCATGAAGCCAGTTCCTTCAATCATGGACTCATTAAGAGATGTGCCAAGTTCTAATGGCCATCCCTCTCTCTTTCTTCCCTTTGACTCTTGCAGTGAGCATGCCCACCAGCGAGACCGAGTCCGTGAACACCGACAACGTCCCTGGAGCGGATATGGAAGGCGAGAACTGCGGCGCGAGGCTGGCGTGAGTATCTGCACACAGATAATGTGTTAGGGGCTGCCTTGAACTGGGGGTGTAAAGCCAAGGCAAGTGTCAGGCTTTTCAAGATGAAGAAAACCCACAGGGGGTGAAAGGAGAGGCCGAAGAAGATTGATTGATCCAGGTTCTTATCTTAATTGCAATGTAAACTCACTGCGGACGTTAGTGAAGAGCCTCTGGTTTTACACAGATGTAAATAAAGGACAGAGTGCCCAGGATAAGCAGATCTGGTTTTGCATAACAGCTAAAAGAGGAGCTGGTGGATAACAGTATTCTTATTTTAAAATTCCTCGTTGGTGATAGACTTTCAAAACCAGTATATGTAGACTGAAGAGTGGAAATGACTGGTCTATTTTAATTTTTCTAAAGATTCTTGTGCACTTTACAGTGTCTTGTAATAGAAATACATTGATGATAACTCCCATCCTGCAGACTAAATTGCACCCTTCAAATGCTGAACAGAGTACTGTAGTGACAAAGAAATACAACAATTAGGAGGGATTAATGCCTCCTTGAAATTGCACCATTGTAATTAGTGGAGATGCTCAAGAACGTGTGAGATAGCAGCTATGAAATGCCATAATATCTGGTGTATTTTTTAGCCTCAGAGAGAGCAAGAATAGGCAAGAGGAGTCCTTTATTCCCTTTTGCATCACTTAAACAAGAATGGACTTTATGCTGTGGGGCAATACATTATTCCCTCCAAATTTCCTTGAAACATGAGCTAAACATATCAGTGCTATAGCTTCCACCATGCTGGAGTATTTTGAGGCTCTGTCCTATCCTGAGAGCTACCTTGAGCCCCTGGGTGTTGCTCGAATGGACCAGATGGGATCTGTCCTAGGGTGATAAGGGAACTGGCAGAAGATGTCTCCAAGCCCCTCTCCATCATTTATCATCAGTCCTGGCTCACCAGGGAGGTCCCAGATGACTGGAAGCTGGACAATGTGATGCCCATCCCTAAAAAGCCAAAAGGAGGATCCAGGAAATTACAGGTTGGAGGCAAAGTGGCTGGACAGTGGCCAGGCAGGAAGGGGCCTGGGGGTGTGATTGACAGCAGCTGAACACGAGCCAGCAGTGTGCCCAGGTGGCCAAGGAGGCCAGTGGCACCTGGCCTGGATCAGGAAGAGCGTGGCCAGCAGGACCAGGGCAGTGATTCTTCCCCTGTACTCGGCCCTGGTGAGGCTGCACCTTGAGTCCTGTGTCCAGTCCTGGGCTCCTCAGTGTGGGAAGGATGTTGAGATGCTGGAGTGAGTCCAGAGAAGGGCAACAAGGCTGGTGAAGGGTCTGGAACACCAGACCCTACGAGGAGCAGCTGGGGGAGCTGGGAGTGTTTAGTCTGGAGAGGAGGAGGCTCAGGGGAGACCTCATCCCTCTCTACAACTCCCTGATGGCTGCAGCCAGGTGGGGGTCGGGCTCTGCTCCCAGGTGACAGCGACAGGACAAGAGGACACAGTCTGAAGCTGTGCCAGGGGAGGTTGAGTTTGGACATTAGGAGGAATTTCTTCACAGAAAGGTGATTGGGCATTGGAATGGGCTGCCCAGGGAGCTGGTGGAGCCACCGTCCCTGGAGGTGATTAAGAAAGATTGGATGTGGCACTCAGTGCCATGGTCTTGTTGACAAGGTGGTGTTTGGCCATAGATGGGACTCAATAATCTCAAAGGTCTTTCCCATCCTAGTCAATTCTGTGTGATTCTGTGATCTGCATTAAAAGATGTGGTATGTGGAATATATTGTCATTTCAGTCTCTGCTTTCCTTTAAGAGTCAGTCAGGGACTTACAAGCCCCAGCAGAAATTATTTGTGATCGCTTTCCTTCACCTGCCTGCTGTTGTGAACCTGCTGATTCTTTCAGTTTAGATTATGAACACTTTCCTGCAGGAACCAGGCTAGATGTATTCACAGCACCGGGGCACTTGTAGCCCCTTCTTTGGCACCTCGCGAAGTTGCTTGTGCTCTTGCGGAGTGCAGGAAGCATCAGCTGGATCCACTTTGGAGAACCATCTTTATTCTGCAGCTATGGTTCACAGAATCACAGAACGGGTCAGGTTGGAAGGGACCGCCCTGGGTCATCTGGTCCACTGACCAGAGTGGCAGCCAAAGCTGACCCCAACCTTCACATCTCCACCAAGGCCTTCCCTGTTTGTTAGTACGAGGTTGAGCAGCACACCATTCCTTGCAGGAACCTCCACTGCCTGTGTCAGAAAGTTGTCATCATTGCTTGCCAGGAACCTCCTGGACTGTTTGTGCTTTGCTGCGCTGCTTCTCCAGAATATGTCAGAGTAGTAAAATCCCTCACAGGTGTGGACACAGTGCCAAAAAAGAATGGCAACAGTTACTCTAAGGTTTCATGTATTTTTAATATTACAGCTTGCGTTCATTTAATGTTCTTAATCCCAAAGGATCCTAAAGCACTTTATGAACTGTAAATGCAGGGATTGTTTTCACAGCATCAGAGTTCAGCCACCTTCAGGGTAAAATGTGACAGGTGTTTAAAAACAACAGGCACAAGTGTTTAAGGAGTTGCATGAGGGATAGCTTGTTTTGCACTGAAACTTCATTGGGAATTTTGGCAACCGGAACACAATTATCTTAGCTGGAATGTGGCCAGGAGGGCTGAAGTTAAACCCGACTCTGAAAGTAATCATGACTTAGAATGGAGTTTACTTAAAATAGCCCAGCGTGTTCACAGGAGAATAGCAGTACCCTGATTTGGCATTAGGAGAAGGGATGGCTAGGTCCAATATATTTTAGGGAAAAAGACATAGGAAAACTACAGGAAAACAGAGCTTCATTTCTTCTCCTCATGTCGTAAATGTTCAAACAGGACCCAAAGTTTCAGCAGAGCAGGACACATAAGATTCAGAGAGATAAACAGTTTCCTTGCTGCTTTTCACTTCATCTGAAAATGGGTGATGTATAGTAGGCAAATTGAAGTCTGTTATTGAGAAGGGTTTTTTTAGTCCTTACCCAAGGACAGATGAGATCCTCAAGGCCTCCCTCAGATTGCTTTTCATCTCTAAGGGGTGGATAGGCTCCTTCCTCCATGAAAATTAATGTCTGTATCATTGCATATGAAATTCTGGAGTGAGATACAAATTTTGCCAATGCTGCCTGCTTTTGTAAAATGTTTGTTTCAAACTTGTGGATCTGCAGATTCCTTAGTTACAGGCCAATTTAGACCTGCCTTTGATGCTGAGGCTTAGAATCCTTTCTGGTTTCTTTTGTTACTGTATCACACACTTAGGCAGACAGAGAAACCAGCTTTCATGGTTTCAAGAAGTATTAAGTGTTCTTCTTTTTACTGAGTCCTCATTCAAACCCCCCACAGGCAAATATTCCTTCTGGAACAAATAAAATGTAAGCAAGAATTTATTTGAATGAGCATGTTGTTTTATTGGAACCTGACTAAGAATCAGAATTTGGCCCAGTGTTCAAGAACAGTGAATATTCATGTGGGAAGTCAGTGGAGCATTTCAAAAAAGTTCCACATCAAGTAATAGATTTTGAGTAAACATTAGTAATTATAGCCATGTCATCCTGAGCTGCTCTAGTTGAAGATTAGGCCTAAGCTTTTGAGCAGTCACCTGGTCTCTGTTTTTGCAGTTGGAATGGTTAGCCAAGATTTTTGTTCGATTGTTGAGTTTCATCTATTGCAGATGAGTCTCAATACTTTTACCAGCATTCTAAACTCACCCCGTGGCCATGAGTCCCCACTGCTTTGCTGTGAACACACTCTTTCCCAGAGGGCAGAGGCTGCTCTGGGCAGGCTGCAGCCAGACATGACTGGAGCAACCTCAGACTTTGAAGTCGAAGGCAATATATTTATTTATTTATTGGCATCAGGCTGCCTAGGGCGTTTAACCACCCCAGCACCACCACTACAGTTATAGGCTGAGCTTGCCATCAAAATGCACCCATGATAAAAGGAAAAAAATGCCCAGGAGACTGAAAGGAAAAGCTTTTTCATTGAAAGCAACTTAGAATTACTCGCTATTCTTTCTGTTCTTTTAAAAAGCTGTAGAGCTTTGAGAGGCTGGGTCTGTGAATGACAGAAAGATCTGCTTGAGAAGCCAGGCTCAAGTGTGCCTTTTGGAAAAGGAGATCTTCCCTGACAGCCTTTCTCAGCTCCAGAGAGGCATATGCTGTGTGAGATCAGGAGAGTACCTCTCAAACACAAGCTATTGCCTACTGATGAATTGTCTCAAAGAAGCTTTTATTTCTCTAGTATCCATGCTATAGAAACTGCCTCCATCAACTGTCCTGTCTGGACTAATGCCAGCCTTCAAACCAGCAGGAGTTTCAGGAGGAATCTAACATCTAATCTCTCTTTACTTGTTGTGTAAATCAAATTTATTAGAACTATACCAAAACAACAAAAACCCCCCAATTTCATTCGTAATAATTTCTGGTGTAATTCTGCTGGCAACAGCACAGTTTGCTTCCTAAGGGTATTCGCTTTATCAGGCATCTGAATTTGAAAATGGTTTTGTAGGCTTCCACAGGACATTCAAAAGCATCCCACATCTTCCCCAGTATATTATTCCTGTCATGGCATTGCCTTGTACTGGGCTGACATCTGCCCTGCAGTAGGAGCACAACAGCTTTTATCCTCAAGGACAACATTTGGAAGTGGAACTTATCTTATTTAGATGTGTCAGAGCTTTCATAACCTGCTGCCTCAGGGTACAAAGAAACACGTTTCCTCTGCATCAGGCGTCAGTGGGATAGACCCAGAACCAGGAGCAGTGGGGTTCTGTTTACAGGGTGTCCTTACACCCAGGGCTTCCCAACAGTGAGTAATTTCCCTGAGCCTCTGTGGTTGCTGCTGGGCAGGACTCAGATTCCTGAGGACAGGCTATTGCTCATAATCAGGAGTAATCTGTTCTGTGCAGGGTGTCAGCATATATAATCTTCCAATACAAGCAGAATATTAATTTTCTAATACAACCACACAGATCTGGAGTGCCACAATAGAGCTCGCTTTTATACATATGCATTAGCTAAAAAAAGACCTTTGTGGAAACTAATGCTCAATAGAAAAGTGAAGCACTTGAGCTCAAAGGGAAAGAGAGCTTAAAATTATCTGCTTTCATTGAAACAATAACCCACTTGGCATTTCCGCCTTGGCCAGGGTTTCCATACATATGGGGGACAGTTCAATTGCTTTTCCACCAAAGACAGTTCAAACAATAAAACAGGATAAACCAAAAAGAACAACCTGCACTGGCTTTCCAACCGAAAACAGTGTGTCCTGAAAATTCTATGAGCAATGGAAGCTTTCCCTGGCAGCTGAATGGTCAGTGATTTTTCCCTTGGTGCTTTTCTGGCATGGAAAATATTTCCTGTGCAGTTCTTGCAGTAATCAGCATAGGAACCAGTGGTAAAGGTAAAAGTTTTCTTGCACGTTTGCTGTAGTTGCTGCTGGTTTTCACCATATGAGAAGATGGGCTCCTTGTGATGTGATGGAATCACAGTTTCCATCACATCAGGAACGACAGTGGGAAGAAAAGTCTGCCAAAAGCTCTGAAACCACTGCTGACTTCAGCAGGAAAACTCACAGGATCAAGCCTTATGTGCCAGTCCCAGATACTGCTCGCCAACTTATTATGAGCAAGGTGCTTTTAATATTCCCAGTCAGCTCTAGGTGTGTGTCTAAAGGACAGCAGCATGCCCTTATGGAAGAGGAATTATCTTCCTGCTTCAGATTCTGTGACAGGCCTTTCCTGTGACTTGTCACAGGGAGAGCATTACTTACTGAATGCCTAAATGCTGGCCTATTTTCCCAGCCTGTATGAAAGCCTGCTGAATAGCAAACCAACTCAATTTTATGCTAGACAGATCCAATTTTCTTAAGGCTATTCTGTAGATTCTTATTGCCAACAACCCCCTCTTAAAACCAGCATCGCTCCCATCAGGTCAGCATGCTCTTCAGTGGTTCTGCAAGAAGGGCAAGAATGTAAAAAAAGAGACAAGAGGCATCACTGTGTGAACTCTGCTGAAATCCAGGGATTGCCTCAGCAGGAGGATCTCAGCCCACGTCAGAACGCACGTTCTCCAGGGCCAGTCACCTGTTCTGTTTTGCACTTCTGATTAGAGGTCAGAAATGAGAAAGGGTCGCTGCATGCTCCTGCGCAGCTCCCCAGGGTTAGCTGTGTTGTACAGAGGGCAGCAGGCGGGATGGGGG
Source organism: Eulacestoma nigropectus (assembly GCA_013397775.1). Taxonomy (NCBI): domain Eukaryota; kingdom Metazoa; phylum Chordata; class Aves; order Passeriformes; genus Eulacestoma; species Eulacestoma nigropectus. Next base: position 60,388 of record VZTE01003012.1, read on the forward strand.
CCCGTTGCTTCAGTGTGAATCACAGGAACTTAGCGAGGGCAGAACCTGGCCCTGATGCTTTATTAGGCTGGGAATTCACCAGACATGCTGCAGACATTCCTGAAAAGGTCTATCACTACATGCTTTTGCCCCAGTGACGTGATGCCACCTTTGGGTGGCTGCCATCTCCTCAGGGATGCCACCCTCCTGACTAGAAGCAATGAAATGTCATCAGCAGGAACAGGGGGAAAATTGTGCCACCTTACCAGTAACTGCATGAATGCACCACGTGGCACCAAAACAGAATCCATGTCATACTAGGACTGCCTTCTCACAGCACTAAAATCCGTGGGATATGGCCAGTGAAGCTCTTTGGATGTTCCCCAAAGTTGTATATAACCTAGAAGCTTAGTAAAGTCCATTTCTGTGCTTTTCTGACAGCTTTTGCTGGTATCCAAAGGCTTTTGTGAGTCCTCATGGAGATACTGTTGCCTCTAAGTTGGGATCGTACAATATAAAAGTAGTTGTGACCAGAGTGTTAGATAATTTCATGGTGGTGTTTGATAATGCCCACACCCAGAACACAACTGTAATGTGGCCTTTGTGTCATGCTTGGTGACCTACAAGGTTTTCCCAGAATTGTCTGTTGTGCGTACAATTCCACAGAGCCCCCAATCCCTGTTACACAAAACTGTCACATCCTTCACAAATGCCTTCTCTGGTGTCCACCATGAGCAGGGAAATGAAGACTTCATCTTTCAGAATGTGGGATACCTCATTACATTTGAGTTATGCTGATTATCCAGAGTTTATGTTGACAAAAACCTTTAAATTTCGCTGTCTTATCTGTGTACACAACTATGTAAGGCTGGAGGAGTTTTAGAGACTTTCAAAGATAGCTAGTCAAACAGTAGAGATCTGATTTTTGTGTTTGTCTTTCTAAAAGATAAACAGAGTAACATGGTTTCTATGATAAAAGCACTCAGTAGTGATCTGAAGTGGTTTTCATTAGGCTCCTATACCATAATTTTAAACAAGAGTTTCTCAAGATATTCCAGAGTTGGACACGATTGGAGACATCCTCTTTCTCCCAGTGATGTAAACCGTCCAGGACACCAGGGATGCAAGAGATCCATGTTTAAACTCAGCAGAGAATCTGGTGCACTCTGAACCCATTAAGTGCCAGCTTGGAGCATCACAAACACTGTGGCAAGGCCCTAAATCCAGACTATTTTACAGCCCCTAGTGATGCCATAAAAGCATTTTTTATGTGACAGTGGTAACCCAAGTTCTGAAAAAAAATCTTAATCATAAGAGTCATTTGAAAAACGTGTTTCAGATTCGTGCATAATGTTTTCAGGAACATTTATTATACGGTTTATTTCCAAAATTCCATTTCACTCTCTGATTCTACCTCTAAATATAAATCTAATCCTCCTTCCTTGTCCTGTTCTATATATATAGCACACCCACATGTGATAAAGCCTTCTGCCACAGCAGTAAGGCAAGGTGGAGGGAGGGGGATGAAGGCTGTAGGTAACCTGTGGGAGCACCGAATGCACTTGGCTGCTGCTCATAATGCTCCAAAGATATAATTATCACATGCATGATGAGTACTACACCTGCTGCATCTCTTCTGCTTAAATAAATAAAAGATTCCAGTGCTGCCTCACTGGGAAACCATTAACCAGAGAGGTCACCAGAGGATTTCACACTCCCTGTCCTTCCCCTTCCATCTCGCTCTCTCGCTCTCTCTCCCCCTCTGTCCCTGCCAAACTTTTCCTATCAAAATCCTCACCACCTCCTTTCCAGTGCTCAGCTTTCTGCTTCCTTGTGATTTTTCCATCTTTTCACTTCCCGTCTTTGAACCTTCTTTCCTGTTGCCTGTAAATCCGATCCGTTACAGTTCGTAGGTAGTGATTATCAAGCCAGAATTCTCAGTGAGAAGTTGGGATAGCTTTAACATTAAGGATGTGCTTTGTAGGTGCTTCACTTGGCATCCTTGTTAGAGCTTGCTTTGTCTCTGCAGCATAATTTAGCATTCTGCTCTGCCAGTGCATTATTTCTTCCGTCTCAAGAGTCTTGCACGTGTCTGTAACCTCACTGCTGCCCAGTGTGTGGCCTAGACAAGCTGCCTGTGACACAGCAGGGATGATGTATTTGGTGCAAAGGCTTTTTTTCTTTTTTTTTTTTTGGCTCGGCCCATCTGCTGGTGAAAAGTTCCCCTGACTGAAACCTCTCCCACACAAGGAACCTGACCTATCGCTGATTACTTGTCAGTAACTGGTGTCCTCAAGCAGGGACAGGACCATTGTTAAGGCTGCTACAGTAAGTGGCGTTAGATGCTTGGAGAATTACATTCTCCCATCCCTACTAACAGTGAATCCAATTTTAAGGCAGTGCAGTAAGACCTCTGCTGACTGTTGTCAACAATGACTCACTTTCTCGTCAGAGAGGGAACCTTAAGGAATGCTTCAACCCCCCAGAAATACTTTGTTGGTAGTCATTCCCCAGATTCTCATTTCTGATGGTATTGGTAGTTGATTTTGCAGCTTCCTAAATCACCTCTGACTCATGCCAATGTATCCACATACATTTATTTCTCTCTGTGCACCATTATGGATTTAGCAAAAGACAGCCAAAGCGTTCAAAGGCCTTACAGGACGTGTGTCAAGCAGAGCAAGGTAGTGGCTAAAGAATTGGGGCCTGTTTCTAGCTTTACCTGTGACTTCTCATAAAAGATTAATGAGATTATTTAGGTGAATAAATCCAAATGCATGGAATTAGATATTTAAACACATATATAGTGGGAATATGGTCAAATTTTCAGGAGTGCTTAATTCTCAAAATTTCATTGATAGCAACAGAATCTGTTATTTTACAGACACATCTGAATGCAAACCAGTTTATACAGACAACCAAGACAAATAAGTGTTAGTATCTGTTTGAAAATATTTGCCATGCACTGTTTTTGCTTCAATTGCTGAAAAAAAGTGCATTATTTTCACCATTATTGTTTCATAAGGTGCTTACATATCCTGAAGTGACAGGTGATGTGTGAAAGCAACAAGTCTGTCTGTATAAAGTCATGCATATTTTAATATAAGAAAAAAAATAGTGACTAAAATTTAAAAAGAAAAGTAGTCCTACTTGAGAAATAAATTTGGTAGCAGTTGTAGAGTGCCTCTAGCATTAGGCCAGCCTTTCACTCAAGAGAAGATCTAGTTCACTGGTATCTATAGGTGGTAGAATCCCACCATGGTATGATTTCTGCTTCATGAGTCCCACCAAAACACAAGATTTGGGTATTGGGGAAGTCTAGCCATGCCCAGTGCCTGCATTGACTTACAACAGATTCAAGGGGAAAACAGTGTGGATTTAAAAATGCATTGAGCTTAACTTTGTTTCTATTGCTCTTTTCACAAAAGATGGGAGGTATGGGACAGCTTCAGTGACTCTAATGGCAGTTCTTGTCTTTCAGGCATCGGATCTCAAAATCAAAATTTAGGTAAGCAAAACTGACTTCTGCTTTTCCTCCTTTCTATTGTTTTTGTTCTTTTCTGAAGTGGTTTACACCAGCAACTCTGGGATGCAGTGGTGATTCTAGGAGAACCTGGTAAATATGTCATATTTTAGTCATAAATCAAGATTGTTTTTCTTAGTTTCATACTGAAATAAGGCAAAGGGACTATTGACTACTGAAGTACCTATCTATGCTACCTATGTATCTCAAACTATAAAACACAAAATCAGAAATAAAAAGCCAGTTCAACCCCATAATTACACTACATCCATCAACATCAACCCTGTCAGCTCAAGGCTCTCTTTGTTGCACTGCTCTGCTTTGCTTGATTGTAAATATTTCAACTGATGAAGGTGGCATCTTGTTTTTGAAACTCTCCCGTTCACCCTGGGACATGGGGAGCTTCTCTGGTGGTGTTTGGTTTTCTGTTGACTCAGAGCTTTTGGAAAAGTGAAGCAGTCCCAAGGTGGCCATTTGTGGGTTTTCACTGGGGAGGCTGACTGAACTCACGGAACTTGGTTGTGAAGGTCCATTTCTACCCCTTCGGGAGGAGCTCAGCTGCCTCCACAACCCTGAATTCAAAGTCAGTTTTGTAAAAAACTAAAGGAATTTTCAGAATAACTGGAGCAAGTAACTGTGTCCTTCCACTTACCTAAGGAGCAATGGCAATTTAGGGATGCACGTATGTGACATCCCCACATAAAGATTGTAGATATAAGCACAAAAAACACCATACATTGTCACGTGCACACACATTCGGGCACAAGTACAGGCAAAAGTGTGTGAGATTGCAAATAGCTTAATGACAACATTAATGTCGAAGTGTGGTGCCCACTTTGGAAGTTGGGAAGATTATTTCTTGTCCCAATTGCACTGCAAAACACACCATGTATCTGTTTGTGATAGACTGGGTACCTTTATAAATTGCATAGGTAAAACAACCTAGATTTGGCCACCTGTTAAAATGTTGTCGCAAAATTCTTGTTCACAAGAAGAAATTCTTGTTTACATCGTCTGGCTTTAGTTCCTATAGATGTGAACCCTGATCTCAAGCATGGCTATGGTTTACCACTGGAAGTTATACACAGGACAAGAGTAACCAAGAAAAGTTCTTTCTCCTGTAACATTGTGCATGTGTGTGTCACTTCAGACACACACACATATGTACGTAGTATCTATATAAAACTATTAGATTTATTATACCGTGGCAAGTGTTGCCTGGAAACTGGTTGCTATGCAAGTTAAATTCTGAAGAGTAGGAGGTGTGTAATTAGCTTTAAATATCTTCTGTGGTTAGTAATTACCCTGAGAAATCAGTGACACAAGGGGATGTGTTCATGGAAGGCAAACTTTAAAAAGTCTCTTGATTAGCAAATGGTACCCTTAGTTCAGGGCATGAAGGTGAGATGCTGAAGTCCCTCAGGTTTTGGGACTTTTTTCAGAACTAGCCTTTGTATTGGGCTTACTTCTGAATGTTGCTGAATGCTGGAAATGTTCTTTGGATTTTATTTGACCTCACCTCTCCAAAGACTTAATCCATGTGATAGAGTATCTTTCTATGACTATCCTGAGGCTGGGCAAGGTCCCGTTGCGGGCCACAAGCATCAAATACAAGGAGAATAATTATTTTTGTGGCAACTGAGCTAAAAAACCTCTTGGGGTATCTGCAGTGGATGTCTTACTCAGATTAAGATATTGCTTGAAGCTCTTACAAATTGGTTTAGGACTAACTTTATTCCTGTAGCTAAAGGAGGGATGTTCACAACTGTCTTACTCAGATGAGAGAGTATTTCTCAGGGTGAACTTGAGTTACTCTCTACCATTCTTGAGCAATAAATCAAGACTAGAGTCTCCCTTGACAGAGAGCTGCAATAGCCTTAAGATCCCTATCTTAAAAGAACTTTTCCTTCTTCAATTTTTCAAGTCGCTACTGGCGCCGATGGAATCGATTCTGCAGAAGGAAGTGCCGTGCTGCTGTCAAGTCCAATGTTTTCTACTGGCTGGTGATCTTCCTCGTGTTTCTCAACACCCTCACCATTGCCTCTGAGCACTACAACCAGCCAGACTGGCTCACGGAGGTCCAAGGTGAGGAGAAGCTGCTGGTTCTGTTTGTTATGGTCGGTGTCAAAAAAGGGAGCTGGGAGAAGGGCTGAAGCATTAAACCACACAATGTAAAAGGAGCGTGCGCAGCTCCAAACAGTCCTGTGTCTGTGGAGGATCTTAAATAATAATATTATTTAATATAACAAACTTATCTGCCTGCAGTGGGAGAAGTTACAGGAAAAATGTAAATACCTCGTTTCCAGCCAAAGCAGTGTTCCATTGGGTGTAAGTGAAATCAGGAGTTTAGGCTAAATTTATATTTACAGCAACTGGATTCCCTCTTTATGGATAGCTACTGGGAGCCCCACATTGTCCAAGGTTTCCCCTGAAATGGCATTCATGATAAATTCTAATTATTAGGCAGGTGATGAAGAGTGATTTGTAAAGTTCTTCTGTCTGCAGAACAGCTGAATTCTCTCTGGAGGTGAGAGCAGCTGAAAAGGCTTAATTAAGCAACAGTAGGTAGCACAGCAGCTCTTCTATTCCCACTCTCCTCTGCAGATGACGGGTGTGAAGGCAGGTTGTGCACAGGAAGGCGTGTCCCTGCCACTGGAGGTTGTGTAACACATTGCAGCTGTGTGTGCAGTACATAGGAATTGCTGTAACCATCTTGCTGAAACATCTCTGTGAATGAGATGCCCACGCTTTCCAAGTTCATTCTTTGACCCAAGCTTATGCGAAGTTAACTTTTAAGACTGATCCTTAAAATGCTTTCTCAGAAGAAAAGGGCTGATGATTAGTTGTGATGATCTTTTGACTAAGTTTCCTTAATCTCTTTCTTTTTGTTTTTCATGAGACACTGCCAATAAGGTGCTGCTAGCTCTTTTCACGGCAGAGATGCTGCTGAAGATGTACAGCCTTGGTCTCCAGGCCTATTTTGTGTCCCTCTTCAACCGCTTTGACTGTTTCATTGTGTGCGGAGGCATCCTGGAAACGATCCTGGTGGAGACAAAGATCATGTCACCGCTGGGCATTTCGGTTTTGAGATGTGTCAGACTCCTAAGAATATTTAAAATCACAAGGTACTTTATTGCTTCTTTGGGACCGGAGGAGGGCTACTGGTCAATGCACAACACGTATAGGCACAAGTCACTCACAGGCCTGTTTATTTTCACTTTTTCTGCCACTAATTAGGTAGTGAGAGCACTAGATGAACAGTCCTTATCTTCTGAAGTCTCTAGCAGGGTGGGGAGGGCTGTACAGACTGGATATCTATCCCTGATGTGAGTGGTGAGGAGTCTGGCATAGGCAGCTGGAGACACCTGACACCATGTAAAGTGTTAAACTGAAATCTGGAATAGCGTGAACTGAGCTCAGGCTCTTACAGTGCCCTGCAAAGGACAAAGAAAAACAGAACTGCAGATAGCCTTGTGACCTTCCCTGATGTTTTTTGGTGACAGAGAGGAGCCTGAAAGACTGCTTTGAGCCAAAACATTTGACTGAGGAGCCCATGCCAGCTCCAGCAGACTCAACAGTGACCTGAGTGGGTGATTGTGTCAACACCAGCAGCTATAGGCAGAGGATGTTGCCAGCTATTCCCCTTCCAGGGAGTCCAGCATGAAGCAGCAGCTTTATGGAGAAACCAGACTTTTTCCAGCTTCCAGTATCTCCTCTTTCCCCTTTTCATTCTTTCCCCTCTCCCCCTGCATAAAGGCACAGTGATATCTATTAAAGTCACTGCTTGCTGAGCCAGGTACCTCCAAAACACCAGCTTGGTGTGGCAGGACTTTTTCAGCTTGAGGGGAGTTTGTAGGAGAGACCAGCTCCAAACTTACCCAGAACTCTTGAAGCAAATCTGTCCAAGTGCTTGCCCCAAGCAGCACAAGGTCTGTCTTTTCCCATGTGGGCACCAGTCAGCACCTTATAAAAAGCTTGACTGAGGTGGTGAAAGAGGGCTTTTTCTGCATGCTCAGCTTTAAAAACGTCCCTACAATTGCTGTAACACCACCCTGCCAGAGGAAATTTCTGACAGGTTTGAGATAGAAAACACAGCACAAGAGAAAAATAAGTCCAAAACTGGAAAACAGTCAAGATGGCTGAGCTGAGAGGCAGATAAAAACAACGTAGCTTGGACTTACGCATCATACAAGATTTGCCCTTAAAGCTTCTGAGCCTCAGATCTCTGGCAGGATGGATGGATTTCAGGGTCAGACGGCAGAGACAGAAAATCAGTTCACAGTCTCAGAGAGAGAGGCCAAAGCAAGCCTGCAACTATTTGAAAGGGGGGAAAAAAGTGGTCTGTTTAGATGTGTGATCATAGAAGAGGGGAAAACATTCCAGAGGGGAACGTTCCCTTCCAGAGAGGGGAAACAAGAGTTTTCAGCAAGAAAAGCATCTTTGCTCTTTCAGAAATAGTGGGGATCTCTGGTCAGGGGACTGTTTTTCCTGGATCTTTGGGTCTGAAATCTATCCATTACTGACTCCCAGGCCCGGTTTCTGAGGAAAGCAGTAGCTGTTTCAGGCACTGGGTAATCAGATACACCCAGGGCAACATACCAATAGCTATAAAAGCATGAGCTTCAACATAGCATCCTGGAGAGGTCATTGTTTTTTCAAGACATGTCTCCACTCCTACACAAAATATATAAGCTAGCTAAGAGAATTCTCTAATAGAAAAGCAAACTCTGAGAGAATATCATTAATACTTTAGAAAGCCTGAGCTAGCGGAATACTCAAATATTCCTAAAGCTTCTGGCAGGGATGTGACGATGGAACCGATCAGCAGTGGGACTAGTTATATTTGCCTTCTTTCTGCAGCACAGTTAAAGTACAAGTTTTCATGGAAAAAAGCGTTACCTGGAATACGTCTCCTGCAATTTGTGCATGGGTCTGTGTGTAAAGCACAGAGCTAAGGAAGAAGTCATGATGCATAATGTATTAATCAGATTTTTCTTTCTTTCCTGTTCCTAAAATATTGACAAGTAGGCTGCAGTAGTTTCAAATTTATATGTTTTGTAATTATTCATAATTTTCTTCATAATTCTTCCCTCTGTTGGTGAAGTTCACCCTCATGTGGAAGGCCCTAACACGAGCCTCCAAAGCAGTATTGTAGGCCCCCCATGCCTTACTGCAGGACAGAATATTTTGGCATTAAAGTAAAACTTTTGCCTTCTCTAGTAAATTACAAGTTTTTTCTATTATTCACTCAGCTCTAAATACAATGAGGATTTACTAATGACCTTATCAGCACTGGTGGAATACCCCACCTGAGTGCAATGACAATACAGAAAGATGCAACACTGGAAAACTGGGAGGGGTAGGAGGAATGATAGTGTCCTGTTTTATATCAAACATACATTCATGAGCATCTGGGGCCATAGAGTGGAGGTGAGAATAATGATAACCTAGGACATTAAAAAGGCACAAAGCAGGAAAATTACTCTGGTGAGAATATATCAGTAGATAAACCATTCTTTATATATTTGTATGGATTTTCCATGGTAAACACCATGCACAAGCAAATTCTGGATCATCAAGAGGATACAATTCTACAAGAAACACAAATATAGCTCCACAGTAGAATAGAAACAAATAAAGACACCATCAGATGAACAATGCATCATTTTAGAAACATCATTTAGAATTTCAAGAGCAAACATTTCTTCCAAGATTATAAATACATTAGAGAAGCAGACAATATAATCTGTTTGTTTTATTCTCCCTAATTTTTAAAGTGCTGTGCAGAACATCTCACTTTGCTATGAGACAACAGTTCATTTTCTCATTATAAATAATCCTTTACTGCTTTATAAGTATCATAGTCCTTTATATTTAAAAAAGAAATGATATATTTTGCAACAGCATACAGAAATTTGATGTTTTGTACCTAAACCTGCCACTGGGTAAGTCACTGTTAACTGTAGGGAGGAGAGACGGGGTGCCCTGTTTTTTGTACCTTCTGTGAAAAATCACCGTCAAAGTGGTTTTATAGTGGATGAACAGGGTGGGAAGCTTTCCAATAATGAGTCTGCCAGCTGTTGCTGCTGTTTTAAGCCCCGCATCTCTGATTGCCAGTGATGTGATCATAAAAATGCAGTGGAAGGCAATGGAGAGAGAGGAGAGGGAAGGGAGAAGAACACGTTAAGTTCTAATCCGGTTCTGCAATTGATTGTCGTGTGAGATGCTGAACAAAGCATTTGACTTCCCTGCATCGTTCCTCCGCTTTGAAACGGGGATCACAATCGCGTCCTGCTCACCTGGGGTTTTGCAGTGCCTCATTTGCTGGCCCACTCAAGGGCCTGGAATCTGCAGTGGGAGCTGTTAAGAGGCGCATTCATTTCCCCATAAGTCTGAGGCAGCAGCACTGCTTTCCCTCACACTTCCCATTAAAAGCTGCCTGGTCCAAAACCTCCTATTCCAGCCAGCATCCAGTGCTGTTTTTTCCTTTGTAGCAAGGTGTTAACCAGAGGGGATGAAGTAGTGAGACGCTTCTTCTTTGTCGGGGCTTCGACCATTGCTGACTTAAAAACCTTGTGTTTCACTGAGTGATCCCAGATCTCCCTTTGAGGGAATTCATGTTAGTTCTGCACGTGACAGATGGTAACCTCGGGTCAGGCTTCTAGGACCCTCAGATAACACCGCTTTTATTTTCACATCCTAATCAGTCAAGCATTTCTTATCCGCTCCTTTTTCCTTCTTCTCTTTTTTTTTTCTCTTTCCTGATTGGTTTATTTACTTTTCTAATGGTACTGTATTTCTAGCTAGTACACAGATAAAACAGCACTAATCTTATCACCAGGCCATCTCAGTTAATTGCTTGGAGCTTGATACTTATATAAGAATCTGAATCCCAGGTATTGAGCCATTCGTAAGGAATGCAGAGCTGATAGAAGTCTGCAGAATTGTGAGCTGAGATAGCAAGGCATTTAAACTTCAGTTGAGTCACTGGGACTGCTCAGATGTGTAACAACTTTACTGCTTCTTAAAGGTACTGCTAGAAAGACCTAGGAAATGGGTGTCCTCTCTGACATTGGAGGACTTGGAGATATTCTGGAGCCCATCAACAGCTGCTTTAAGGATGCTGAATTCATTTGACTTTCATCGGAATGAATTTTTCCCTTCTCCTGTGTCACTTTCCCTTCTTTCCGAAGTGTGAAAGTATGTGAGCTGTAGGCATAAACGCAAACACAGGGAGCTGTTACATTGCACATTCCGTGTGGATATTTGGTGGCACCGAGCCCACAGCTTCCGTGCCCTTACCTTTGCTCTGTAGTTTTTCACTGCTCATCCCTTTAATTGCAGTTAAACTTTAAAGAATTCTAGTTTTCTCTGAAGTGCTGAAGCTGGGCTGGAGGGAAAACATCACAGCTCTCTTTGAAGCTCAGTCCTTGGAGATGAACCCGCTGCTGAACTTGAGAGGACATGGCCACGTCCCTCTGCAGATCAGATTGCTAACCTTCCTGAAGTGATTGGGCTGCTCAGGCAGTCCTGCCTTCCACGGGACAAGAAAAGTATTCTTTTTGGATTGATATTTAAAAAATATTAATTTAACTGGGATTTTAAGAACCTTTGTCTCTAATGTGTTTGCTACCTTCAGAAAAAAATGAGTTGAAGGATCAGGTTTCCACAAAAGAGCCAGAGCACCGGTCTGCCATCCTTTTTACATGGAGTTTTTGTCTGGAAGGACAATATGTTTGGAAATGCAGAGTCCTCTGAGTAAAGAAATGTTCAAAGTTATGGGCTTTGGGAGAAGGGACGGGAGGACACTGGCCTTGGTGGACTCTCAAAGCATGGTGTCAGGCCAGGTAGAAGGAAGAGCACAGGCAAACATTGCTGGCTTGCTGACCTGTGAAAGCTGTTGAGGCTTGCTAATAATGTGCATCAAAATGAGGCGATTGGAAGATGACAGCTAATCTCCAGCCCAATCTGAAAGCTGTGGCAGCCTCAAGGCACAAAAGAGAAGAGGTCATGACCCACTAAGCAGTAGATTAGGAGTGATTGAGCAGATGCAAAACCAAAGTGGAAGTTGCTTCATGAGTGACGTGGTGAATTCTTTCGAAATATTTTTCTAAAGCCTCTTTCCAGCTCGTGACTACTCTGCAGGCTGGCAAAGAATGCAAATTTACATGCTGCAGCAAACATGCTGCTGGCATCTCTTTGAACCCTGAAGTGGAACCACAATGGCAAGAAGATCCTTTCCCTGCATCATACACGAGTCTGAACTGGACACTGGGAGAACACGTCTTAGCCACCCTCTCTCTTGAATGAAGCCATTTGAAAGTGTTCTGCAGCCTGTTTGAGGAAGTACAGTAGGTTTGATAACCAAAAAAACTCAGTGATGTTGTGCTCTTCCAAATGAATGTAGATCTGGAGTTCATTTTAGGGTGTTTGTAAAAGGAGCATTGATATCTTTCTCTTTCCTCTCAGTCCCAGAGAGCTCAGCAACCTCTCTGTGAGTGAGCCCAAGCACATACTCACACACACCAAATTTTGGGCAAGTTTGCATTTGCATCCAAACAGTTTCCCCATCTGTTCCTGTTGGTTATTACAGGCCATTCTCTGGAGTGAGGTATTCTGGCTGCCATAACATCTGTGAGTGTTAGAATGAGGTTGGTTAGAATGTAACTCACTGAAGCAGCAAGAACTAATCACGGTATATTGATATAAGATGTGCAGAGCCTTAGATGGAGAGTGCTGTAATAATCTTCTGGGTGTGTGTGTGGAGTGGGGGGTGGAGGGAATTGTGTATGCACACGTGTGGTAGTAAAATTACTCATTAGCTGCAGTAGGTCTCGTTATCTCAGGGAAGCACATCAATGATTCATGGTTTAACAGGGTGTTTGGAAATGCCTGCTTTACACAGAAGGCAGCCTGAACCAATATCCTGTGCAGTCCGTGAGCACCTGCCTCAAACTGAAGGAATTTTAACTGCTTCTATTTTCTCTCCCAGATATTGGAACTCCCTGAGTAATCTTGTGGCTTCACTCCTGAATTCAGTCCGCTCCATTGCCTCCCTGTTGCTGCTTCTCTTCCTCTTCATCATCATCTTCTCCCTCCTGGGGATGCAGCTCTTTGGGGGCAAGTTTAACTTTGATGAGATGCAGACCAGGAGGAGTACATTTGACAACTTCCCTCAGTCCCTCCTGACTGTGTTTCAGGTAAGGGCATGAGTGGTCCCCGTGGGGCCAACACGTTGTGTTTTCATGGGGCAAGAGAGGTCCTGCAGCCTGACGGTCCCCAAGACTGGACATCACCCTAACAGCTCCAGGAGCAGGGTGCCTGGTTGTGCTGCCAGCACAGGGCATTCCCTCCCACAGCGGGAACCAGGGATAAGACCCCTGTGTGCGGCAAGGCCGCCGGGTCTTTGCGGGGCAGGACAAGAGAACAGCCATTGCCATGTCCCAGGGCAGCACTTGCATGCCAAAGCCCAGCCCTGCTGCTGTCCTCCCCGCTCTGGGGAACAAATATCTGCTCACCACACCACAGAAGTAATCCCGTGGCCTTTAAGCCCTCTGCAGTTTCAGGAGTGATCCACCAAGAGCATCAGGATCATGATTTCACTGACATGTGAGGAGAAGGGAAATGGCCTGGAGGGCTGTGCTGAGGGCAGTGCCAGAGGCTGTGCAGCCTGTCTGAAACAACAGGCTCGTGGGAGGGAAATGCTTGCAACAAGTGGGGAGAAAGGAGTTGTCTAGGAGAGCCATCTGCCTTCAGCCATCACCTTCAAGAAGACACTCTTTGGGGTTTTCTCACACTTTGAGCACAGGCTTTCTTTGCATTTTCTTTGTTCTGTGGTTTGTTGTTTGGGTGGGTTTTTTTAGTGTTCTAGATGGACACAGCCAGAGTCTCCATCAGCTCCATCCTAGGGGAGGGGGTGCTCTCTAGGACAGTGGATATCTTTGTGTTAATGGGGTTTTCAAATTCTCTGTGTGGTCTAACGCTGTATCCCTTATTGGTGGGAATGTGTCATTTAGATCCTGACTGGGGAGGACTGGAATTCGGTGATGTATGATGGGATCATGGCTTATGGCGGCCCCTCTTTTCCAGGAATGTTGGTCTGTATTTACTTCATCATCCTCTTCATCTGTGGAAACTGTATCCTTTGATGCTACTCTTTTCTGCAAGAGGGGATGAATTAAAGCCACTATTTACTTTGTTATGTCAGAAAATAGTTAATTTCTTACCTCAGGCTTTTGCCTTTTCCCTAGGTCTGAATTTTGGCGTTGCACTGCCAAAAGTTAAACAAGTTTAACTTTTATTTAGTATCTTTACATGTTTAGTGTTTTTATTTTTCATTCCCCTTAATTGTCTCATAGGTTTTTCTTTCCTGCCTTCTCCACAAACTAATCTCTGTGTGTTCCTACTGTACTTACTGCAAATTTTTTACTTTAATTGCTTTTTTAGTAATATATTCCATGTGCTTCCATCCAAGCCTTATGTGGAATAAAAATATGTATAATCTGCAATATGCTATATACAAATGCTGCAATGGGAGTAACATATGTTTGACATAATTGATTTATGTGAGATCATATACTAATTCATGTATAAACTAACAGGACCCGTGTTCCATTTCAGCCCCTGCAATCTGTGTGTTCTTCTAACAGAAAATTGTGTGCTGTGTTATCTTCCAGCCTGTGCTGGTCTTGAGTAGCTTCAGTTCTCTCTGGCTTCAAGGTGAAGTGAGGGCACTGTACATACCCCGGGAGGCACAAAGTACATTGCATGATCAGGCTGTGAGTGTCTCTTCACAGGAATTTGCATATCACATAGAGCTGCCGTTCTGTTCCCTATCTCAGTTTGCAGCAAATTTGTCCGTGTTTAGTTTCTGCTTCCCTAACAAATGGCCCCCCTGTGTCAGAGGTGGCATTTCCTTTTATATTGATGCTTCTATAAAGCCACCTTATAGACTCAGCCCAGCTCTTCTGGCCTTTGCCCATAATTCAGATCTCTCAAACCCCGTTATTTGACGTTTCAGTTGACCTGCACGCCCTCGCTTCAAAGTGAGGTGGTGCAATTCCACTTATCTGAAGGTCAAGGTAGGCAATCTGGCTGACAGCTTAAAAAAAAACTCTACCACTTGGATCTCCTTGTGAAAACGTGAGCCAAATCTACATGCTGGCTGACTTTGGAGCCTTTAGACCTTGGAGCCCAGGGAGGGGGGGATGTCTGTGTTTCCAGAATGAGCCTTGAACAGGGTTTGCTTAAAAGTTATCATGGTATAATAAGACCTACACTCAAGAAATTTATAAAATGACCTTATGGTCAGATTTGTAACATGAGATCTGAACACTGACTGGTAAGACAAGAAAACAGCTGTGATTCCTTGCCCTTCAGCTACATGGGCATGACTGGCCACGCATGGACTCTGCTAGGAGGCAGCAGAGTTGTCAGCTCAACCCTTCACTGTCCAGACTAAATTAACCTCATCAGAAATGCTCATCAGAGTACTGTGCTTGCTGTCCATAAAATCCACTCATGTAACCTAAACTGCCAGAAGATACACAGCATTCAGGGCTCCTCTTATGTTCTGTGGGATTCTCTGCACAAAGGGAGACACTCTCGGGGAACTGGAAACTAAAATGTAAATCTGGGCTTAGATGTTTTATATCAGCCGTTCTGTTGTGAAATTTTGAGAACCCACAAAGTGTGTTATCTGTGTGGAAGGAAGGTGTAGGTTTGTGCATGATGGATATGCAGTTGTGTGAAATGGAAGTTTGGAAAATCCAAGAGATCTGATGACAGGTTGCTAAAAATTTCCAATTAAGAAACCTTTGGTATAATCTTTTTCTGCAGTTTTCAGAGCCCATTTTCTTTAAGTAGCACACAAACAGATATCCTGCTGAATGTATTTTTGGCCATTGCTGTGGACAACCTTGCTGATGCTGAGAGTTTAACATCCGCACAGAAAGAGGAGGAAGAGGAAAAAGAAAGGAAAAAGCTAGCTAGGTAAATCCATTTGCATACACCTATCTGCACACGTTGTTGTGAGTGTAATTACACACAGCATGTATATATAAATATATATATGTATATTATTCCTATACGTACATGTGTGTGTATGTAATCTGTATAACTTGTCTGTATGTGTACAGATTATATATGTGATTAATGTGATTATGTATGAAATTACATGCATATAAATTTTTATGCAAAGGAATTCCAACTGTAAGAAAAGAAAGTGTTGTGAGCTGGGAGTCCCCCCAGCTGCAGTGATGTGAGCAGAGGAAAGGAAGTCTGGGTTACTGATGAGCTTTCAGAGCATCAGCGGAGACTGAGTGTGAAACAGTGTCAATCCCGTTTGAATCTCCCTACTATATTCCAATTTCTTTGGGCCATGAGGCATATTTTCTTTCATTGCCATGATGAGATTTAGCAGCTTCTTTTTCTTTTGATGCCACATGCTGTTCTTCTCTTGCCAGTTCTTTTAGTGTTTCTGCAGACACTTAAGGGGCACAAGCTGGATGAGGAGCTTCTCTGTCACTCCCAGCTGCCAGCAGCAGGGAAGCCTCTCCTTACTGGTTATTTCTATTCACTGTCTTCCAGGCTGCTTGGAGGGGATCTCTTGTGCACATCTTTCTGCTTCATCCTGCATGCAACTCAGCAGATTTTCCTCACTCCAGGGGTGCAGTGAGGGGCAAAACTTTTGTAGGCAATGTAATTGGAAGTTCACAAGGTACAGGTTGAAAATGGTCCCTGCCTTTGTCATTGGGTGAATAAAGAGATCTCTGCTGACAGACCTAAAATATGCATTTGCACAAACACACATGAACACATGCCATTGGGAAAGCTGCAAAGTAAAGGGCGCTTTATAAAAATAGATCAGAGCCTCTGCCTTTGCCTGCAGATGAGGACAAGGTGGAGCCACTGGTATGGAAGCGGAACTCAGAATGGAGATGCCAGCCAGCTGATTGTTCTCATGGTGTGTGCTGTACTACATGAAGTTCCTGAAAGGAAAGCAGCTTTCCACCTTTGTAACTTTTCGGTTTTTATCTTGTAAAATTGCTAGGACTGCTAGTCCCGAAAAGAAACAGGAGATGGAAAAAACAGCTGTGGAGGAAGAGACAAAGGAGGAGAAAATTGAGCTGAAATCGATCACTGCTGATGGAGAATCCCCACCTGCTACCAAGGTAAGGTCTGCTGCCAGCCAGCACTCTCTGTGCAGTGATGGCATGAGCAGCTTGGGTTTCTAAGGGAATGAAAACTCTCTGCTTTATCAGAAAAAGGCTTTGATGCTTCTCCTTCCATTTCTGTCAGATCAATGTGGATGATTATCAGCCCAATGAAAATGAAGAAAAGAGCCCTTATCCCACAACAGAAGCAACAGGTATACATCTCCTTCCTTGTATCCCTCACTCAACAGAAGCTCCAGTTGCTAATGCACACAAAGCCACATTGTGGCAGCAGGTATGCTGGAAATGCTTTCACGATGGGACAGGATGATGTGCTTGCCTGCGTTTGCACAGGTGTGGACTCGGTCCTTTGCACCCCCTATACTGATCAGTCATATTTGATTTGGTTCTCTGTAAAGCTCTTTGCTGGAAAACACAGAGCTTTACAGAGAATAAAATCAAATCGTTTCAAAATCTCCCTATTTGAAAATATATATATGACACTGTTTTCAGAGTGCTTTTTCAGTACTTAGTTGTCAGAGGAGTCTCACGATAGATAGTCATGAAAGAGAAAGTGATGAATGCCTATTTGCACTGTTTTCTAACCAAAAAGGACAGTGTGACATTAACATAACTCTAAAGGCATAAGATCTCAGCCCAGAAGTGCAAGAAACAAGCTGTAGCATTAGGCTGGATTTCAAGTCAGGTGGGCCTAATTAACTTCATTCTCAGATACTTGAAAGATTGGTTGAAGAAATCTCAGAACTTTAAGCAATGTTTCTTCAAGAGATCCTGAATGGGGGGTGGGATTGGAGCTAGTCAGTCCAACTTCCATTCTTGGAAAAGTGGGGGAACAAAGGATTAAGCAAACTATATGACCACAAGGTAAGGAGATGACTAGCAGCCAACACAGACTTTGCCAAGAGCAAATCATATCAAATCACCCTTATTTTCTTCTGAAAGGGGCTGAAAACACTTGTAGACAGGAGAAAAGAAGTAAATGTCATATTCCTTAACTTTGCTAAGGCTTCTGACTGTCTCTTACAGTGTTCTCATAAGCTGACTAGAAAAATATGGTCTAGATGATGGGGAGAGAAATGATCAGACCCTTTATGGGGAGAGCAGTGATAGCCCAAGTGAGTTTGTACAACCCAAAAGCCTGTCTAGAGTTCAGTTCAGTTCATTGTTAATGACCTGAATGATGGAAGAGGCAATATGCTTATTACATTTGTAGATGACACGAAGCTAGGAAGGACAAGAAGCATGCTGGAGGGCAGCATTAGAATTCAAAGAGCTCCTGAGGTCCTAGATGAATGGTCTAAATAAAATTGAAAGTGCCAGGCTCTACACATAGACAGGAATAAACAATTCACAAATAAAGGACCTTAGGTGACAGCTAGTTAGGTAACAGCCCTTGAGAAAAGGTTCTGAATCTTATGATCACGAGCTCAACAGATGTCAGCAACAGTTTGCTGTCTTTGAAAAGGCAAGCAAGTGGTGAGATTTATAAACAGAGAAAGAATGACCCTTTTGTCCAGTTACGGGTTTGTTTGAATTGGTCAGTGAAAGCTCATCCGAGCAAAGCAATTGCTTTACTGTGTTCACCATTGATAAGATCTCCACTGGAATATCATATCCCTTTTTGGGTGCTCTGGTTAAGAGAAATGAGGCTGAATTAGAAGGAGTATAGAAGAGAATGGTGAAAACAATGCTAGTAGGTAGGAAGAATGAAGACTTAATGAACCTTGGTTATTTGATTTAGGAAAGGCAGGAGAAACATCTTCAAATGCATAAAAACCTTCTACAGGTAGGAGGAGAATTATCTCCACTATGAAGAAACAGATTTAAGATTCACAGCAGACAGAATTTTCTAATGGTGAGGCTGGAAAAGTTCTCAGAGATGGTTGTGGAAGCCTGGCATCACTGAATGTTGTTAAGAACAGGTCAGAATTAATTGAACCTGGCTTGGCAGAGGTATGAACCAGAGGGTCTTTTGTGATCCTTCTCTGCTCTGCTCTTCTGTGTTTCTGTGATTATGTAACAGGCTATAAAACATTTTCTCTTCTATTCCATGATTCCTAATAAATAAGTGTCCAATAATAGGTTGATTTGATAGGGTAAAAAATAACACGAGAGTTCATTTTGAGTAGATGGACAAGGGTTTCAGACAAGCAAAATGGAAAACTGTTCCATTGCATTTGATTTTCAGTACAAGAAGTCCTCACATATGCTATACTTGTATTCTTCCATATTTATAGGCAATTTATCAGGAATAGAGTGTGGTTCTAACACTTGCAATACTGCTTTAACACTGCCTGAGGCAGACCGCTCTGGATTTAATCTTCCCATCACCTCTGTAGGCACAGGCACTTACTGGACACACATCCCCAGTTGCTGAGGGGTTTGTGGGAGTCTTTAGTAAGAAGCACAAATTAAAACAGCGTGATATAGTTTTGTTTCTGTTTCTCAGTTGGCTTGGATTTGCAGACCATTACATTTTTTTCAAGTGAAGGAACAGTCACCTGAATGTCAATTTTAAGTCTACTGCTAATAGGATTGGGGTTTATTTACTTTCTGTAGATAGCTTAGAAATAATAGCTTATAAATGAAATACAAAACAAAAAACTACATCTACTTTTTTTGTCATGCAGCCATGCATAGAGTTAGAGTGAGGAAAATCAAGTGAAAGCATTTTTAATACCTCCCTAGGGGTGCCAATCCCTGGCTGAACATACTCATGAACACAACCTAAAATTTGAATGGATTATCAGGTTTTCTCCTGTCTCCTACTAGACATGCAAAGGGACACCATCCTGGTTACTCGCCATTGTATGGCATTGATGCCATTTCTAAACAGGCCTGTTCCCTGAATTGTTTATCAATTCTTTCTGAAGAGTGAAGACGATCTCTAACAGCTCACAAAGTCCACATCCTTCAGACTTCGTGGAAGCCAACCATGAGGCTCAGATGCAGTAAAGTTTTGTAAACCCCTTATTAGATGAGATTTACCACAGTCACCTGTTCCACTCTGCTGTATAAAGCCCAGAAACACCAGGGCCCTCTGAGAGCTGATGTGACAGGTCACCTCCGCCTCGGGCAGTTGGATTTGGAAAGCAAGGCCTCAAGGCTTTCCCCAACATCAGTAAGCAAGAATTTCCCAATCCCCACACATACATCTGTCCAGTTCCCTTGTGGACATCTGACCAGTCCCCTTGTGGACATCTGACCAGTCCAGAATCCTTCTGCTGATTGCTGATCAGTCCGGCCGTGCTGCAGGAGATGCTGTGCAGCCACATCCAGCCCCTCTGGGAGCACAGCTTTTCCTGCAGCTTGCACATGGATCCATCTTCAGCTGTGCTTTAAGTGAAACATCCTATTGCTCCTTAGATGCAGCCAGCTGGTTCTACCTATTTTCTGTTTATGATTTAAGCTGTCAGTGCCTGTGGCCTTTCCATGACTGCTCATCCTCTGAAAACATCATCACCCTAATTCGGTGTTCAGAAACCGTTTGGATTGGCCACTTCATTTGCTTTTCCTAGCAAGGTAGGGTCTTTACTAACCTACCTTGCTCATTCTCTGATTTGTTTCTGCTCCTTCAGCCAGTTTTCTCCACAACCTCTCCTGATTCTGTTTGCCACACAGTGTTGCTCCTCGGCCCCAGAATACTTGCAGCTCCTCAGATCACCTAGCCTCTTTTTCGGAAGGGCAGACTATTTCTCCCAGAGATTTGTGTACACTAGAAGGATTATGATGATGATATGTTTATTGTAGGAAGACAGGGAGCTAGTCTTGCAGTCTAGTACAGAAATAGACAAAGAATTCGGAACGTCAAATGAAGGTAAAAGCTTGGGATGATTCATGGGAGCTTGAAGCAAAAAAACGTCCTTATATGAGAGTCCTGGACTTTGTACAGTAAAAAAAAACTCCCCATCATCAAATTTATCCCTGATGCTGCACTGTAGCCTGTTTCTGCTTGTCTCCACAGCCAAAGAACATTTGCTTCTACAAATGTGAGCAGCTGTGCTGCTTCTATATGGAGGTAGATAGCATGGGTGGTGACCTGGGATGAGGCTGTAATCACGTTATTCTTTGTGAATTTGGCCCTCAGTGTTTCCTTTCTTCTGTGCCCTAGGCTCTAAGTGAAAAGTAGAACGTTGTTCTTTATCTGTGGCTGAGGAACTGAATGTGTTTTTCAGTCTGGAGGTATTTGGTTCCCACAGTCATTAATATATTTCTTGCTGTATGGCAGACACGAGAAAAAGAGGAGAGGAACAACGTTCTTTATGGTCTTCATGGGGCTGATCCTTCTGCTGAGGGTCCATTTTCCAGAGTCATTGTTCCATGCCCATTTAAAAGTGTATTTTAAGCATTCCTCTGAGTAATAAAAGAAGAGCGATCTCACATGGAAGGCGCAGAGCAGGGACCCAGAATACTCTCCTTAAGTAAGAGTTTCAAGTATCCCACATGATCCCGGGCATTAGTTTTCTGGCTTATTAAAGAAGAAAAATAATTTGCTTACCTCGCTCTTTGTCAGCCTACTCTGGAACCCGTAGATAAAAGGTGCAAGTGCAAAATATGGTTATATTACATAAACATGAGTATTAACCTTAACACCTATTTTACAAGCCCTATGTAAAAAAGTACTTCTGAAAGATGTTTCTTTAAATAATAAAGCCTGTAGAAAGAGTATTATGAAGTATATTACACATAAAATTGAGCTGTTAAAAAATAGACTGACTTAAAAAATACAAACTCTATGTACCAGCTCAAACATTTATGCAAAGATCTATCAAGTGAATTTGAGATGAACTCTTGGTACTGGAATTGTAAAGAAAGAATCCTATTTGCATGTAATGATGGCATGCATTCAAAAAGGGTATTTTTCTCCTCTCTCTGATATCTAGATCAGGATCTGTACTGATTCATCTGTTCTTTCTGATGTGTCCTGTAACCAGATCAAGTACAGTACCTCACCCTAAAGGAACACTGTTCCTGGAACTTACCTCTCTTTATGGACTCAAGCTGAACCTTTTAATCAGAGTTTCCTCCTTTGCAGTGCCTGGAAGATGAATCAGTTGTATCTAACATGTCAGGCTCCTTTCTTAAAGTTTTTTTTCCTGTCTTGCTGATTAAGTGAAAGGATTGGAATCTTTAAAATAGCAAAATCCTGTCATGTCATTTACAAAACAACATCTGACTTCAGCAGGTAGAAGAAATCCTCAAAGGCAGAAGCTTCTCTCTCACGTACCACTTAGCCTTCATCTCTCATTTTCTATCTTGAGGTTGCTCACTGATCTGCCTGGAGATGTGTTCCACAGGTATCAGCTTCAAGAGTCTCAGCCTCATTCCCATCCTTCTACTCTTCCCCCCACTAAATTTTAAAAGAGGACAATTTTAAGACTTTCTGATCTGTGTAAGTCAATGTGCATATGCTTGCTGTTTGTTCTGGGGCATATAGTGCTCATCCAGACATGGCTCCAGATGTAGCAGCAGCTCCATGGAGATCCTCACAAACAGGAGAAAAACAATCTTGATAAACTGGAGGAATGGTCAGAAGAAAAAAATTATGCCCTTTAGTAAGGATGAGGTCTAAGTGCCCCTTCTGGGAACAGCCAGCAGCAGAAATGCAGAGGGGGGAGTGACAGGCCAGACTGTCGCTCTGTGGAAAATAATCAATCTCTGCTTTGTGCATATCAGACACTGATGGCAAATTAATGCCAAAATGTAATGAAAAGCCTCCATGAAGGACATTTGACAGGAGGATAGTATTACAAGATAGAAGAGGTAATCTAGCCCTCCTCTGCAGCAGTCAAACCTCAGCTGCAGGTTAATCCTGCAGATAATCTGGTAGCAAAAGTGATCAGAGACCTGGGGAACACAGCACCTCAGGAAAGGCTGCTGCTGTTTTCTCTAGGAACCAGATATTCTCCCAGAGGCACAATAGTGGTCCTCAAGTATGCAAAAGCGTTCTGCAAGAGGAAGGTGATTTTTAATTTTCTGTGTCCATGGAAAATAAGAAAACAGATAATGGATCTAGACCACAGCAAGCAAGATTCGGATGAGTCATTAGAAGTAGCCTTTTTGTTTGTTTTTTGCAGAAGGGACTGTGAAGCATCTGAGGAGAGTGTTGTGAGAATATTGTAGGTTTACCAGCTCTAATGGTTTTACAGAGAGACGAGATCAATGTCAGCCAGGGTGAGCACTGGGTAAAGGGCACTGCCTCGAAGGAAGGAAGGGCAAGGAACCTCAAGCTTTCAGCATCCTATTTTAATGGTCCTTAGTTTTTAGCTCTAGTTATGACAGAGACAAATGCCCCAGTGCTTTGGAATGGGTTGTATTTTGCATTAAAAGACAAAAATGCTTTTTGCAGCAGAGGAAGATGAGGAAGAACCTGAGATGCCTGTTGGCCCTCGACCTCGCCCAATGTCAGAGCTGCACCTCAAGGAAAAGGCTGTGCCCATGCCTGATGCCAGTGCTTTTTTCATCTTCAGTCCTAACAACAGGTATCTAAGAGATTGGTTAGCCAGAAGAAGGAGGTGAACAGCAGGTACCCCTTTCACACTGGGCCCCAATATTTATGAGGTGCAGAGCTCCCTTTCAGCAGTTCATGACAGGGGGCTCCTCTTTAAGGCATGAAATCCTCATGAAACCACAACTGTAGGGAGTACCATGAAAATATTCAATGCTAGCTCATGGCACATGCAAGGCCGGTTGAAGAGACAAGTCACGAAAGCTTCAGAAACAAGGGACGCAGAGGCGAGTCAGTAGTTGGAATTCCCCATCATATTCAGGTCCAAATTGCAGGAGAGCCATCATGCAATCAATCAAGTGGGAGGTGGCAGCTTCATGACCTAAGGGCTGCTCAAAATCCGCTCCCAGTAGGGAGTTTGTGTGTCTCTGCTCATTGCTGCACATCAAGAATGAGCATAAAGGAAGAAATGAGAGGAGGAGAGTCCATAGCTCTGGGTGGAGTCTAGGGAGAACAGTTCTTCTCTCACGCTTTTCCCTGTGGGCTCCCGCAATGCAGCCTCACGTTGTCACACCTGCCAGTCCGAAACAGATGTGCAGGACCTGTGGGTGCAGGGCTGGTAGGACACGGGCGAGTTTGTCTTTGCAAGGGTGCAGCAATGAGCTCACTGCCCAATGGTCTGTGCAGCCCCACGTACTCCACTGTCTCTCCTAAGGACTCGGCCTCCAAACGCAGCCCCAGAGGAAGGCAGGGCTGTGCCTGCACCACAGAATTCAGAGCCAGATTTTTGCCCAGCAGAGCTTGTGCCACTCCTACTTGGGGATGTGTAACAGGGAGGGACTGGGGATGGCTGGGACCCATGGACTGTAATTCCAGCTTTGCCACCCACCCCCTGTCATTTGTAGAACTAAATTAACCTCTGCAGTCATCTGTAAAATTGCTGTAATAGGGACTTGGAGCCCTAACAGCCAAGAGTAGAGATAAATATATTAATGAAGTGCCTGCAGAATTGTGCAGAGAGCTATTATGGGGTTTAACCCCTCACATCCTGCTACCGACACATGGGAAGTGGTGCAATGGTCTCCAGAAAGCAAGTTTGATGGGAGACTGCTCCTTCTTTACCTGCTAGTTTCCCACTAAGAGCACCAGGTGGGCTCTTAGCATACAACCTGCA
Organism: Eulacestoma nigropectus; assembly: GCA_013397775.1. Classification (NCBI taxonomy): domain Eukaryota; kingdom Metazoa; phylum Chordata; class Aves; order Passeriformes; genus Eulacestoma; species Eulacestoma nigropectus. The sequence goes on from VZTE01003012.1 coordinate 84,687, forward strand.
CGGCATGATGGCCCTCAGAAGTCATTTGCTGATGCCAGCCTGCCCTGTATCCATTTGGCCAGGCCTGTACCCTGTTAGCAAGGCAGATCCCCCATAGCTCCTGTTAAGTGACATTTCAGTCCCAGCTCAGAAAGACACTGGCACTCTAGAGCCTGTTTCTGCTGCTTTCCTCCTAAATGAATCAGGAATGGTTCTGTAAATGAAAGCAAGGGATATAATGCTGGGCTGGCAGGTTTCAGACCACATGGAAATCACAAAAAGCTCTGTCAGGAGGGAGTGACTGCTCTCCATTCAAACACACTGAGTGTGAGTCCTGCGTGATGTGGAGAGCCAGCACGGCCCTGCACAGGTTCTCCCTGTGCTGGGGCAGAGGGAAGGGGCTCTGCAGGCACTCCTCTAGTCCTCCTGGCAGAAGAGGAGGGGGGAAATGTTTCCTGGGTCTTGCTGTTCTTTGAGAGATAAAGTCGTGCCTCTCCTCTCTCTTACAGGTTTCGTGTTCACTGCCATCGAATCGTTAACGATAACATTTTCACCAACCTGATCCTATTTTTCATCCTGCTCAGCAGCATCTCCCTGGCAGCTGAGGACCCTGTGCGACACCTCTCCTTTAGGAACCAAGTATGCTTCACATCCTCCTTCCCTCCCTGGGTATTGCAAGTGTGGTATAAGCAGATCATGAGCTGAAGGCAGGAAAGGCTGCATCAGAGGCTTGGGGAGTGCCTGTCTTCCATGATTTCTGCCTTTTGTAGGCTGTGTGTGAAATCATTAGGTTTTGCAGGAAACGTGAGTCAGTGCAGGATTTGGCCTCTAGTTCACTTCAGAGGAGTGTGTAGGGAAAGGAAGAACAGGAGGCTGAAGCAAAATTATTCTTCCCTGGGCTTAAAAATGAGCTGTAAAAACATTGATTGGGATACAGATAATTCAATTTTGAGGGATTTTCGGGTTCCCGTTGGAACATTTGTTCTGCTGCCACATGCTGTCTTTTGAACTAAAAAGCCCCAGGGCCTGATTTTGATTTTACTCTCACTGGTGTAAATTTGGAGTAACATTCTTGAGCTTGCTGCAGTCACTCTGGGGGGAATTGATGCCATCAAGGCTAGAATCAGACTTTTTGAACATGAGCCACAAAACTATCATTAAATTTGAGATAACCCTCAAAAAATAAGCTGTGCTCCTCTCCTTACCTGCCTGAGGGGAGAAGAGGAATGCATTCAGCACAGAGATACATTCTCACCCGCTTTCCTGGCCATTGCTATTTGCCTTTTGAAATGTTCAGTGCTCCCTTAACTTTGCCAGTGGTTGTTTCCATTAGTCAGGGGTCATCGCAGAAAAATGAGGAGTCAGCAGACATATGCAAGACCTCTGATTTCTGGCATCTGCAGTGGCATTTTGGTGCCTCAATGCCTGAAGAGTTTGCTAGGATTGAAGAGTGGGATGGCTTTTTCTCGTTTAATAATAAAACCTTAATTTAATGCTCCCTGAAATATCCTGGCCTGAGCATGCATTTGAACACATATGTGCGTGCAGAGAAGGTGTTAATGGAAGTTTATTCCTGAGCATATCCCAGAGTGGCTTTGCATTTTGTCCCGAAGGAGGATGCTAAATAATCCAGTCAAACCTGTGCCACCAATAACCCACTCGTGCACAAATGAGGGTGCCCACCACGAAGGGATAACTGAGTGCCAACATGTATTAGTGCTGCAGCATGTCAGCTGGCAGATGGGCTCCTGATATGCCACAGAAACTGTCACAGAGTCTGCAGCAGAGAGATTTAAACGAGAGGGGGAAAAAAGAGTCAAAGCTGGTTGTCCTGGATTAAAGAGCCGAAGGTTTGAGGCAAAGAGTTGTTTTGTGTATTTGAAGCCACTGGTGTTGCATGAAAACCTGTGTTTAATTTTTGCAGGTACAGATGTTTAAAATGTATCATACAAGGGGACACTGAGGAGATGTTTGGGTTGCAAATGTGGCCTGCCTTTGCACTGTGACAGTAGAACAGTAAGATCGTGTCCTCCCCTGTGCCCACACATAGGCCTGGGAGGAAAAGGAAGCAAGCAAGCTGAAATCAAGCTGAAAGCAAAGCTGCCTCTGCCTTCACTCAGCATGAGCCTGTGCACAAGGACTCGTGCAGGCTGGGGATGCTGCTGGCGCAGACTACCCCAGAGCAGGAAGACAGGAACAGAGAGCCCAGCAAGGGCTAGTGAAGAGGCTTGGACTCTGCTTCTCTCCTGGGGCAGGCTGTGCTTATTTCTTGTGTCACACAGGGCTCAGGCAGCAAGTGTTTGGAACTGCCAGCCCAGTCTGATCAAGCACCTTTCGAAGTCCAAGCAAGTCGTAAGACCGCTCACAATATTCTCCCATTTGCACCTTGCCAAGGTGCTCCCTCATTTTAATATATTCTAGAGCAAGTTCATGTTTAGATAATAATAAACATGTCAGCTGATAAATGGAACTGCCTGCACAGGTGGGGCAGTGACCATTTTCGTTTAGCAGGATTTTATCTGTCAGGGGCACCTTCGCTAGCTGCAGCTTTGGGGCCAGATTCACCGGTGTGTTCTAGCTCCTTTGCAGTGCTCTGGTGAGGTAAAGCAGCAACAGGTACAGCTTGATCATTCACTTTAATCAAGTTTACAGCTTCTTTATGTTGGTGGAGTCATGCAAAGCAGCTTGAGAGTACCCACGAATCTGGCCCATTGATCATAAAATTATTCCATTGATAAAATAATCAAATGTCAGGACTTACGAGGCGGCAAGGCAAAAGGATATTTCCAGTTATAATGTATGTAAATTAGTTTCGGTTGAAATTGAGATCTGTCCCCCTGGAAGTGGCCCTTTTATAATTCTCTGAGCTGCAGAAATTGATAGAGCCCAAGACAGCCTTGAGAAGAATTTGGGATTAAAAAGTTACCTGAAGACTTTTGAGTTATATGGTAGCAGTAAGTGATATATACCCCCATTTGACATGCAGTGTCTGCAAATCAGTCCAGATTTGGACAATGCTTAAACAGTGCAAAGTGAAATAACCCTGGAATTTGCAGTAGCTGCCCCACTGCACACCAAGCTGTAAGAATTTAGCCACCTATAAATCTGAGTGAGAATACGGGCACTAAGATAAAATAAATGCCTGTGGGATGGGAGAGGGCAGTTTCCTGTTTTATGTTTATTAGTGTTTTAGCAGCAGAGGTCTAAATGTCACAAATTATCAGTTTTCTACAGCTTCCACATATCAGCCTTCTGGTTTGAAACTTGATTATGGTAAAACAACAGTAAACCATGGGCCTGATGCTTTTGCTAGTCAACATCTAGACAGCACTAAAGTGGCATGGGATGTTGAAATATATCGGAAACAAAGAGAGTTCAATTCTGGTCCCATAAGTCAACGAGAAAGTTCCCATTTACTGTGGGATGCCAACTGATGGGCAGTGAAGGACATTCCTGTCCTCGATGCTCCTACTTTGAAAGCCCCTTTACACTTCCAGACTTCTCGTTGCCTCCTGTGACTCCCCAGGTGTGTGGTCTGCTGTGCGTGCCATGGGTGTTTCCACCACCAGGTCTAGGTTCCTGGGAATGGTGAGCATTTCAGCTGGCTTGTTATCCAGGATGCAAACAGAAGGATGCGAGATCTAAGTTAGGCACCTTCAGCAAATGACCAAATTCTGGTTGCAATACAAGTGCTGGGATTCTGATCAATTGGCAGAGTCTTTGTTATTCATCCTAATCCAGAGCAATTCAGGATAGAGAGAAAAAAAATAGCTAGAGTATGAATTTGCAGTTTGCTTTTCTTCCTTGGAGAGAGGCACAGGACAAGACTGAATGGAAGTTAATAAGAAGGAATCTCATGTTTTCCACTGAGAGACCGGGCATTTTTTGTATTCTCAGTTTAGAATCCTATTGGGGAAACCCCTTGAATGTTCTTTATGAGATTTTAAAGAAAAAAAAAAAAATCCTACAGCAACCAAAAAGTTATTTTGCCTCTACAGTGCTCATGGGATTGTAACTCAGGAAAGATTTCATGCAATGTGCTTCTTGTCCTCTGTGCCAGGACCTTCACTGCATTCAACAGGACATTGTTACAAAACCATTCCCCGTAGAGTCATCCCCATTCCCTTGTGAAAAGAACAGATGTATTTGATTTTGAACTGTGATTTCCCATTCAAGCGATCAGTCACTGATCTACCCTCCCCACTCCTATCCCCTTTTGTTTTTACAGATTCTCTTTTATTTTGATATAGTTTTTACTGTCATTTTCACCATTGAAATTGCTCTGAAGGTAAAGTGCCCATCTTCTCTACCATTACTTGTCCACAAGCTTTCTAGTTTCCTGCCAGTCTCTGTTGCTAACACACACGCCTGTTTGTTCCTGGGTCACGCTCAGTACCACTAACCCAACTGTGCTTATTTTTCAGATCCTAGGCAATGCAGACTATGTCTTCACTAGTATCTTTACATTAGAAATTATTCTTAAGGTAACCAATCTGAGAAATACACTTGTTTTCTTCTTTTCTTCCTCTTTCTTTCTCTTTCTTTCTCTTTCGCTCTTTCTCTCTCTCTTTTTTTTTTTAACCCCATTATTATCTCTACACAAAGGGTTGTTTTTCTTTTGATATTGACGTTTTGGTAGTTGCTTAAAAAGTCTCCTGGGAAATTTTGATATTCAAACTTGTAACTGAGGGCCTACAGCAAAAAAAAAGCTTTTTAGGGGAATTGCAATGAAAGGATGCAACGTTGGGAAATGTAAGAGAGGACCAAGAAAAAGGCCATCCCCTCATAAATTTCTCCCTCTACCCTGTCCGGTCTTTCCAAAACGGGATTTTTCTGCTCTGCAAGAAACTCTGAATACACACACACCTCTTACACAGGCTACACCCAAAGAGAAGGTCTCTGTTCTGCAGAAACCAGCCCAAAGGGTGGCTGATGGCTTCTGTGAGCTTTCGGGGTGCACAGCCAAGCAGGAGGCAGGCAGCACAGTGCAAAAGCTCACTTTTTAGGTGTAGAGAGAGAACCAAGAGTACAAACCACTGAAACACCAAGGAGAGCAGCTGCCAATGAAAATTGCTGCATCAAAACCCAGCTTCCCGTTTCCCAGGAATGCACTCTATACCAAGGGGAATGCGCAGGAGAATGGTTTAGCTTGGAAGAAAATAAAAATAGGCTGCCTTGTTCTTAACTCTAATTTTCCCAAATTGGTAGGCTAATAATTTAAATAACAGTAATTGAGCAAAGTTCTGGCTTTCTAAATGCTAGGTTCACTTGGCAGCTGGGGTTTTTTTCTCAGCAAGCTAGTTCTAAGTGTTGGCAGGCAGTGCCTTAGAGCTGCTCAAATTTTGCAGCTCAAGACCCTAATAACAGTATCTATATGGAAGGCTGGCAAGCAGGGTGGCCCCTGCATATTTTTATGGAGAAACGTGCTTTTTTTTATATGCCTTGAAATTACCAAAGCCATAATGTCCTCCAGGGAGATGTACACATCATGCCTGTGTGCAGTTTGCATCTGTGTTCGCACAATAAATCTGAACGTGCACAGATCACGTGGCAGATCCAAAAGGCCTGTCAAGAGAAGGAAAATATCCCAACAGCAACATTTTAAAATGAAAGGATAGTCCAAAGCACCTGTTTGGACTCACAATCACTAATTCTGCTCCCTCTGAAGGAAGTGGTAACTCTCCTAATGACTTCAGCAGAAGCAGAGCTTAACCCAGCCCATTGCTCTGCTCTTACCAGGGGAGTGTGCTGCACAGTACCTGAGTCTTCCCAAGGTCCTCCTGCTAACTTCGGTGATTTATGGCAGCATCCCTGGATATTCTCTAAGTTCAAGTGGGAGAAGAGTGCAAGGACCCTACGTTTAAGTCACAAATAGCTTGGTTTCTCAGTGCATGTTTCTCTGCTGCCTTGCACTGAGCACAATGTTTTGCAGAACAGCAAAGTCAATGTAAATGGTAAAAACAAAAGAATGAATGGCCATAGGATGTTCAAGGCTGCAAGGAAACAAGCTTCATGTGCCCTCGTGTTGCTGATAGCAACACCTGCAGTCTGGTGAATATTGACAAGGTGACTGCCAAGGATTTTTAACTGGCATCCTAAAAGGCTATAACTTGTTTAATGCCCCAGATGGGAGGCAAATATAGATTATACACTCCCTGAGAGTCTCTTCTGAGATAACAAAATCTCTCAACAGGCTTGAGAGAACCACAGTTTGAATAGAACTTAAACTCAGCAGAGCTTCCCCTCCTGATTTCAATGGTGTCATTCTTTGAAGATTGCCATACAAAATCTAACCAGTAAAGGGCATCTTTACCACCTTTGTTATGGCAAGAACCCCTCCTCCCTCCCCCAACTGAATGTGTCTATAAGTATAAATTCTAAGCCAAGACCAGAGTTTATACTTCCCCCCCTCTAATTTCTGCCTGATTAATAGTCAGTTCCCTGATGTCATGGATGTTTGGTGAAGGAAATAATCTGATATACCATGTGCCCTTCCACCCTGCTCTGAATAGAGTTGTCACAGGCTGGAAACCACCAGCCAGTTTGCCATCCTGAGCTACTGGTGGGAGCCAGAAAACTCCAGTTTGACTTTCCAGTTCACACTTCTCAGCTGGGAGTCTGGCTACAGCTCATCATTGAGCAGCAGTCTCATGGTGTCTGCCTCGGGTTGCTTTAGACACCTAATTTAGATGAGATTCAGAAGACCAAACTTAGAAGCCTGTATTCCTGGATGGGAGTGAGAATTCCTAAGGAAAGAACATTAGCAGTTGTGGGGATGGGGTTTCTTCAAAGCAGCTGCATTAGATCACTCACCGAGTCAAAGGTACGTGTACAAATACCCCATCACCTCACCCTCTTTGACTGTGCCAGGCTCATTTAGTCACACTCTGTAACAGAGCTCAGTCCAAACTTTTCTGTTTACACGGTCACTTAATCCAGCTCTGGAGCTGTGACAGCCTCCTCAAAGCCAGCAGGTATTCAACACCCCCTCACACCCAGGCAGGGCAGAGCCTCCCGTGCAAAATATATATAGATATTTTCCCTCCCTCTGCCTGGTGATGTTCGTAATGATTACCTCCACAAAGAAATTACTCTGTTTCAAGGAGTATAGCCCGGGCTTTGTAAGGAAAACTAAGGGGAAAGTGCAACTGCATCTAGAGTAAAAATGAATGAAGGTGGATAGGAAAAGGGATATGGGATTGAGCTGAACAGAAGGAGCAAGCTGAAGAGAGCAGTAATTTCTCCTGTTGTTTCAGTTCAGCTCTAAGGCATCAAATCCCTAAGGGATTCTGTTTTTCCTTCACGAAGGGAAGAGTGATCAACTGTCCACTGCAGCTAGTCTAAGCACTGAAAAGAATTACAGAAGAGCCCGTTTTATTTTATATTTTTTATTCAGTTTTGCTAAAGAGGCCTTTATGTAATACAGGTGTTCTCTGTCACCGAAGAAAAAGGGAAAAGCATATGATTGCAAAGAGACATTCTGCTGCTTTGCTAATTCTAAGTGTTATGTACTCAGTGCACTCAAAGTGCATATTTTCCTCGCTTTCTTTAGTTAGCCTTTCATAGTTACCTTGCTGTCTTTTTCACTCTCTTTTCTTTCCATGGGGATTCAGCTTCTCTTTTGGGGTCTGGGGGTAAACTGTCTGCCATGTTAGAAATCCTGCCCCCTCCCCAGTTATGCAGTCTGAGCATCACCAGGTGGGTTTGGTTCCTGAGCAGCTGCTGATGGCAAAGTGTGTTTGTGTCTCCGTGTGCCTCCCTGCAGATGACCGCATACGGGGCTTTCCTCCACAAGGGCTCCTTCTGCAGGAACTATTTCAACATCTTAGACCTGCTGGTGGTCAGCGTTTCTCTCATCTCCTTTGGGATCCAGTGAGTGAGATATTTGCAACTGGCTGGTTTTGGGGGTGGTGGTAGGGCTGGGCTGGGAGTGATGGCTCAGGCTCATTGTCTTATCTGGGTAAGATTTTTCTCATGTTGAGGTATTTATGAGGCGTTTTTCTCAGATGATTCAAAATTAAAAATTCAGCCTCAAGAGAGGAGGTAGTAACTGGGAAATGCTACGCTGGTGACCTGGAAGGAGGAAACTTTCTGAAAGAGCAAATGAGAACAAAAAATGGGTGTATTGGGAATCACAACACTTAGCTTTGTTCCAAGGCCTTTGTTTCAATTCAGGACAGTTCAATGACTTATGGTTCCCTCCTAGACCTCTCATAATCTCTTTGGAAAATGGAGTTGATAATGTTTTCCTTCTTCCTAAAATGTTGTGAGTCTTAGTCAGTGGAAAGCCATCAGGCACTTGAAGAGTTTTGTGAGAATCTTCAGAGCGGTGGCAGCTGTTCTGTTTCTGTCATGCTGTTTTCCTTTGGTTCATCTGTAAATTTGCTTAATAAGTTTACAGATTTACCCAACTATGTGTCGGGTAGGAAGTTTCCTAATTAGTTTCACATCTGATAAGAAACAAGCTCCCAGTTACCATTATAGGTTAGCAGCTCACACATGTTGCACGCTAAGTCAAGCAGGAGAATTTGTAAGGTCCATTGGGCTTTCAGTCAAGGTCTTAAGAATGGCACAGTTCTTGTTTTGACCTGCTGCTTCTTACAGACCTGAGTCAGATTCCTGGTATGTTAACATAAAAACTGATCCTAAAATCAGTAGGAGAACATGATGTCATTGAGCACGAGGAAGATTCTCAGTCAGGGTTTTAGTCTTGGAAGGAGCAGAGAGCTCTGCTGCAGTAGATAGTTGTGTTCAGTACTTAAAAGTGAGCACATAAGTCATCCTCATCAATTCAGTGGGAGTTTTCACATCCTTTAATTTACGTACACACTTTAATGATTCGTGGGTTCAGGGGCCAAACACACTGTAGGATCAAACTCCGAGTGGATAATATACCTTTAATGCTGGAGTCTCCTCGACTTTTCACTATTCTATGAATATTTCAATGGAATGAATATTTCTGTTTTGACCCTTATCTGAAAATGCCTTGGTAATGACTACATCTTGGCACAATTTCTATATCATAGATATCTACAGAGTCCATTTGCCCTGCTCTAAAAATATACCTTGCCCATGTTCCATTCCCCCTTCATTAATCCAGCAGAGATGATGAAAGCCAGAACAAGAAGCAAGACCTCTGAAGATAACATCAGAGATTGGTTTCCTTACCCCTGAAGTGCCATGGCAAGGAGTTGACTAAATACCTTAGGCAGTCTAAGGCTGTGCAGAGTTCCAAAGAGCTGCCCTTGCAGCACACTCCCCACATTGCTGTATGTCTCAAACCTTCCAACACTTTCTTCCAGGTCCAGTGCCATTAATGTGGTGAAGATCCTGCGTGTTCTGCGGGTCCTCAGACCACTGAGGGCCATCAACAGAGCCAAAGGACTAAAGGTTAGATAAGTCCCAGTGCATTCTGTAAACCATAAATTCAGGTTATATCAGGCTACATGGACTTTTGCAGTGGTTCAAGTAATGCTTCAGCAGAATCACAAGATGATTGAGGTTGGAATTGACCAGGTTCCCCTGAGCCTCCTCTTAGATGAACAGACCCAGCTCTCTCAGTCTTTTCTCACGAGAGAGAGGCTCCAATCCCTTAAATCATCTTTGTGGCTCTTTGCTGGACTTCCTCCAGTGTGTCCATGGTTCTCTTGTACTGAGGAGCCAGAACTGGACCCAGCACAAGAGGCATAGTCTCACCAGTGTTGAGTAAAGGGGAGGAATCACCTCCTTCAGCTTGCTAAAAGTTCTTTGCCTAATGCAGCCCAGGATGCCACTTGCCATCTTTGTAGTGAGGGCTCATATTCAACTTTGTGCCCACCAGGATTGCCAGGTTCTTTTTTGACAAGCTGCTTTTGAGCTGAATGGTCCCATCAGCACAGAGGTGAAATGTGTTTTTCTAGGGTTACAGATGGGCCCACAAGCCTAAACACAACCTTTCTGTATTAGATAAACTCCTTCCTATGTGCTGGTGGGTGCCCACCTATGTGGGAAGTTTCAGAGAGCTGACTCCTGGTATTTTCCTATCCCTTTCTGCCTGCTTCTAAAAGTACAGCAAGGAATGAAATAAGTTGGTCCCCTTTCCTGAGACATTACTTGGGTAATGGGTATCGGCTAAATAATTTTTTCTTATTATTTGTGTTTTTATTCTTGGGCTTCTCCCTCAGCCAGAACAGTTGAGAACAATCCTGCAAGTGACTTTTGTTCCTCTCTTCCATTTGCAGCATGTGGTCCAGTGCGTGTTTGTCGCCATCCGAACCATCGGGAACATTGTGATTGTCACCACTTTGCTGCAGTTCATGTTTGCCTGCATTGGAGTTCAGCTGTTTAAGGTAAAACCATTGGACCCATTCACTCACCCATTGCACTGAGCTGTATTAAGGGATGGGAAGAAAAAATAGCATGAAAAGCCTGAGGAAGGGAAAATGGAGTCTTGTTGTGTGTGAAAGGCAAGGCATTTGGGGCACTGTCAGTGTTACCTGGGCTTCTGCTACCAGCAGCTCTTCAAAACTGAGCCAGGCATCTGCAGAACTCTTGTCCGTCACCTGTGATCAGAAGAAATCGTCAGTAACGTTTTCTTCCCTGAACAGCTTGACATTGGCATGACATGGTCCCAGGAAGGTGAAGGGGGCTGTTCAAAAGGATTAGTCCCTGCAGGCTGTGTACCTCCCATCTTGCAGAGGAAGAGGCGTACCAGATAACCATGGGGGCTGCTCGTTCACTTCTTTATGTCTGCTTTTATCTCTCTGCCTTTCACCACCCTCCTGACAACAAGAGATCAGGACGTACACGTAACAGTACTGTGCAAGCAGACAAAAGCCTCTGCTCTGTGCTACCCGCATTCATGCAAGCCTCAAGCCAGTTTGCTTAGCTCTACCTGCAAAAGGGCATGCAAACACACAGCTGGTTAGCCAAGGGGTAAATGCAGACATCTTGCTACACGATCCGCCCTAACCCTTGTGCTGTCAGAAATGGAAGCTTCATTCCCCTTTCTTCCTTTCCAAGGGCAAGCTGTACAGCTGCACTGACAGCTCCAAGCAGACAGAAGCAGAATGCAGGTGGGTCTGACCTTTTCCAACCCCTCCCCTCCGCTGGCCGCCCACTCGCAGCGCCTCGTGCTGGCGGTGCAGGTCTGCCATGGTCTGTCTCCGCTCTCCACCCACAGAGGGTACTACATCACCTACAAGGATGGGGAGGTCAGCCAGCCCATGATACAGCCCCGCAGCTGGGAGAACAGCAAGTTCGACTTCGACAACGTCCTGACTGCCATGATGGCCCTCTTCACCGTCTCGACCTTTGAGGGCTGGCCAGAGTGAGTGTTTCTTGGGCCAGTGCAACACTAGCAATGTCCTCATTCATTTCAAAAGAGAAAATTCGAAGGCAGAGCATAGTCTTTCCCTTTCTAAGTATATAAGTAAGTCTAGAGCTTTAAATATAGCAATAGTAGCAGCAGTCACTGTAGTATTATGTACTCTGTAAATTCCTCAGGGCCTGCAGGAATTTCTGTCCCTGTACTTGTAAATGGTGCAAAGCACTGCCTCTACTTCTTAAAAGATGATTTCCAGTAGTAGCAGTGATACCAGTATTTGTTACAATTATCATGTGTATAAATGAATATAAAATGGATATCAGGTCCTTTCCAGAATTGCCAGGTTTCAGTTTTCCCCAATTAAACTCAGTTCCCAACTCTGTTGGGACTCTCCTGTCTTTTGTTAACTGAAGAGCATGATTTTGTTCAACTATGAAAACATTTCACCCTGAACAGTTTCAAATGTGTAAAATTAGTAAGAGCCAGGTCTTCTCTTTTGCAAGCATTTCACTCAGATCACCGCAAGGCTGCACATCTCTGAGTGAATTAATTTTGATACAAGTAGAAGAAAATCACAAAGTTAAACTTTATAACATCACCTATAAGGCCTCAAGGCAGTTGCAGATTTTCTCTGCATTTGGCTCCTGTTTGCTTTCAGGTTGCTGTATAGGTCCATTGATTCCCACATGGAGGATGTGGGACCCATCTATAATCACAGGGTTGAGATCTCCATCTTCTTTATTATCTACATCATCATCATTGCTTTCTTCATGATGAACATCTTCGTTGGTTTCGTCATCGTCACATTTCAGGAACAAGGAGAACAAGAGTACAAGAACTGTGAGCTGGACAAAAACCAGGTAATTTGCAACACCTTGCTGTCACTAAAGGTAGAAAATGCATTGAGAATAAGCTTTTAATAGATAAATGCACACAAAGAGGAATATGTGAAGCTTCCCAGCAAGATAAAACTGTAAGCTGGCTTCGCCGACATCTTTCAGGAGTCAGGTAGAAAAAAATCTTGCTGTAAGATTTGCTCAAGGGACAACAATTACTTAAGAATGTTTGCTGTACCATTTGTTTCACTGGGATTAGATCAGCACAACAGCAGTGTCTGGCTAAAGTAAATGGCCAAAGCAATTGCATATAGAACTCTTTAATAGGTAGAACGCTCACATTCACATTATGACCTAATAGAAATTCTCCTACCAAGCTTTTTCATTTCAGTAAAAAACTTGAAACACATCGTATTTTTATTACATTTGAAGGCAGCTGACCAGCCTGATATTTTGGGTTTGAGTTTTAAATGCACCCTGCCTCTTCCACAGCGCCAGTGTGTAGAGTATGCCCTGAAAGCCCGGCCTCTGCGGAGATACATCCCTAAAAACCAGTACCAGTACAAAGTTTGGTATGTGGTCAACTCCACCTATTTTGAATACCTGATGTTCGTTCTGATCCTGCTGAACACCATCTGCCTGGCCATGCAAGTAAGTGAGCAAGCAGAAAACCTCCAGGTGATGAAGTGGTAGAGTTTGTTGGGGAAAATGTGAAAAGGTCGGGTTGAGACCTACTTTAACCTTCACTCCATGTGTTGAGGGAGAGGGACAAGCACATGAGAAAAAACCATTGTACCCTGTTCACTTCTGATGACACGTAGTTAAAATGAGGAACCTAGCTCTCATCCTCTTCCTGATAATATCTGACACTTTCAACTATTCTGTGTTAACTCCTTAAAAACAAACAAACGGGGGGAAAAAAGCCCAAATACTCTTATATCATAGACCAATTCAGTAGCCTCTAGCAAGTGACTTCTCTATTCTGATTTGCCTTCTATGAAATGCAGCAATAAGCCTGGAACTGCCGCTCACCTGAGATCTGAATTTTAAACTTGGGTCTTTTCTGTGTTAAAAAGTAGAGAGCAAATATTTTGGCTAATGAGGTAATCAAGGATACTGGAGAGAGAGGCTAGGAAGGCCTAATATCACCTTAATTTTCCATTAAGAACCATAGAAACTGTTCTAGAAAGAACCTCAAGAGGACATATTGTCTATCCCACCACTTTAAGGCAGCATCAGCTTCACCTAAAGCATTTCTTGAGAGGTATTTGCCTGCCTTGCTTCACTACTGATGCTCCTGGTTGCCTTATGACCTGCTGTGGTGTGTATTCATTTTCCTTACTGCGTGGAGGTTTGGATCCAATGTGAATCCGCCAAAGAAACATTTGCAGCTGGATCCACAAGAACAGCAAATAGAGGCAGTAGGTGAAACAGCACTAAAGAGGAAGGAGTCAAAGCCTTTACTAAGTAGCCAGCTTATGAAAAAGAAGTCTTACATTCCTTTCAGTCAGGAAATGGACCCTCACACACACAAACTGTACATTCTGTACATTTCCACAAGTCTGTACTTTCCTGACTTGTTCCTTCCAGTCTATGTCTGCCCAAGGCCTCCCTGCATGTCTCTCTCCTCCCTGAAACCCATCCTTCCCCCTCACCCACCCAGTCTGTGCACCCTCTTCCCTGGTCTTTGGCCCAAACAGTCCAGATCCCCACTCTTCAACCAGTCCTTCACTTTGCAGGCTCACTGCTGTAGTTGTATTTCCTGGATTTTCCATGGATTTCCTTTCCACCCCCTTATCATTTCATTGTCAGCTACACCTTTTTTACTTCACTAGTTTGTCCCTTCCTGTGAATTCAACTCCCCATACACTCCTAAACCAACTTTCCTTTTAACTACATTTTCCAGTGGATCAATCCCAATCTGCTTCACTCCCGCAAATCCAGCCACAATTTCCCATCTCTCACCAGCAGTTCAAGTCTATATTCACCAGCAATTTTCACCTTATCTCCTCTCACTGTCTTCAGCCCAGTCTCACCAGATTTCTTGATCTCCCTACTTTTTCATCATCTGGTCTAGCTCTTTTTCATCCCCATTGCAAAGTCTTCCTCTGCTCTTTCGCCCCAGGTCCCAAACAAGGAGTGAGGCAACAGGAGCACAGGAAAGTGCCCTGCTCTCAGCTGAAGTCTCTCTTGCCCTGGTCACTCTGAAACTGTGAAGCTGCTCAGTTTCTGTGACAATGGAACAGGGCAGGTGGAGCTAGAAAAGGAGAGATGTTTGTGAGCTCACAGGCAGGACAGCACCCCTGGAGATTCTAGGAAGTCTAAATCCATCTTGGGAAAAGTACAGTTTCTCAGAGGTTCACACTGAGGCCAGATTTGGGTCAAATGTCATAACAGACAGCAAAAAAAAGGCACATGCCAGTAAAATTTCAAGTTTCTAAGCAGAGTCCTGCAAGTACTAGAGCCCTTCAAGAAAAATGTTGCAAGAAACTTTGAAAATGCCTCAACATTGTATTTTTCCCTGGCCTTGCATTCAGCTACAGCTGAATTGTTTTAACTGAAACTGCTTTGAATAAATCGCCCTGTGCCAATGCAGAATATGAAAATCCATCCCAGCTGGTTGAAGTTTATTAAAGTTAAGCAACTACAAATGGAGTCTTGTAACATGAACTGGAAGGTGACCTTAGGATGAGACAGTGCAATCAGTCTCAAGTATTATGATCTGGAAATAGGAGTATGAAAAGTGAGGCAACCCTTGCAGAAGACACTGCTTGAATTAATCAATAGAAGATGGAGAGTAACTTCATAAGATCTTAATAAAGTTAAGTGAATGGGCAACATGATTGCAAATTTAATTCAGAGCTGACAAATGCAAGATAATGCATATTGGAAGGATATGATTTGAGCTGCTCGTGTACTTTGCAGAATCCTGAATTTAGTGTAATTACTTGGGGAATGGCTTGGTATCATTATGAACAGCTCAGTGAAACCCCTGCTCGCTGTGCAACCCCAATCAAACAAAAAGTTAATCCAAGTGTTAGGGAGGGTTGATATAAAGAACACAATTGGAGATTGTATTGTAACATTGAGCAAATTTATAACGAGCCCTGAATCAGAATGATAAGTATGATTTTAGTAGCCACTCCTCAAAAAGATCCTTTTATAAAAGGGGAGATCCAGAGCCAGGTGGCAAAAATGAATAGAGGCATGGAAATCCTTACATATGAAGGGAGATGGGAATTCTTAATTGAAAAAATGAAACATTCTGGGGTCTTCCTTAGAGCACCTTGGCATGAAGGGAGACCGGGAGGGGTGCCGTGTATTCCTGACTGCTGGCATGTCCTACCCTCACACTCCTGCTGGGATGCTATTTTTCAGCACTACGGTCAGAGCTGCATGTTCAAGGAAGCCATGAATATCCTCAACATGCTCTTCACTGGCCTCTTCACTGTGGAGATGGTCCTGAAATTAATCGCCTTCAAGCCCAAGGTAGGTGCTCTAGGAGTAGATTTCCCTGGCCTCTGTGTGTGTGTGCATGTGTGTGGGGCAGCTGTGAGGAGAAGGAGGAGGTGAAACTTTCTGATCTATTACCCCACCAAGAACTGAGCTGGACAGTTGCTCTCTGGATTGGAGTCTCACTTATATTTAATAACTTTTTCGCTGGAGAGTAGACACATTTAAAAAAAAAAAAGAAAAAAAGAAAGTAAAAAAAGGCAACACCTGCTAATAGAGAAGGTTCCTAGTTTTCATTAAGTTATCATAGTGACACTGTGCTGAGGCTATAACATGTCTTCCATTCTGAATGTTATTCTAATGCTCTCTCTCTGACTTTCCTTATATAATTTATAAATAGCATCTCATGATTAGTCTCCTGACCCAAGTGAAGTTAATCAAGCACGACTCATTTTGAGTTATGAGGTTTGGAAAAAAATGTTTCTTCTGGGAGGGCTACATCTCAGTGATGGTTTGGATTGCTCTAGTTTCGCATTTAAGAATTCATTGATAATTTTCAGTACCCCAGCAGGTCCTGTCTGAAAGCATTGTCCTGTGCATTGGGCCATGATATTATGCTAGAATAGCTGCACCATGGGGTATGATTACAACCTCCAAGCTCTTCCAGCTGAGTTCTTACAGCTGCTGCAGGACAAGGACAAAGATGCTGACCTCACAGAATTACCCAAGACATTCTTCTGTGGGGTTTAAATTCAGTGATGTCTCATAAAGAGTTGAATCCAGATACCTAAATATAGGTCCCTCATGTAATTCAATATCTTCAGTGGTACCTTGACACATGGGGTTGTGTCTTGAGGGATGCTGTGAAACATTGTGGAGATGGTCAAGATGCTCTCTGAAGCATCAGTCATGACATTGGTAAAGACAGGAACTTTTGTGGCAGTTGTGCTTGTCCTTCATGTTAAACAGCCAGGGGATCACTGAAGCTAGCTCCTCCCAGGTGTAATCTAACATCTTCCTCAGCCTCAGTTCAGAAACTTTTCTCCCCATTACTACTGAATTTGGTCTTATTTTTTTTTTTTAACTCTGTGTTGACTCTACTCCCACCCAGCTTCTCTCTTTCCTCCACACTTTCTAGGACTTCTTCTTGGAATAGCCACAATTTTATTTTTCACCCAAGCCCAGTATCACTATCCTATCTCAGATGTAGTTCTCTTGGAAGTTAGGACCATCTTAAGCAGTCCTGCTGAGGACTGATTTTTTTTTTTTTTTTTTTTGGTGGGATTTCAAACACTGTCTTGGGAAATTTAGAAGCATCATTATCTGTTTCAGCAGGGATTTTAATTTTCAAGAGAGATCTACCTTTCATTTTTGAGACTTCATCACATCTGTTAGCAAGCAAATTTTCTGTCACTTCATAAAAGTTTTATCTGCACACCATGTACCCAGAAGTGTATCTCACAGGCTTTATAATGTTTTTCTGATTTTGCAGTTCTGCTTTACAGGAGATTCTTAACTTTCAGAATGATGAGAATCTCAGCAGAATTTGGTTTAGAACATTTAGGGGAGAAGTTCAACCAGGTCAAATACTGAGCTCTGTACATATACAAGGAAGGCTTTACCTGACATGGTTGCTTCTAACAGTAAGGAAATGGCATTGATGATATTGGAAGTTCTTTCTACTGCCTGTGTTTTACTTTCCTCTGTTCAATCTCCTTTTCAAGTTTTACTGCACAAAAAAAGTATTTAAAAAAATCAACTGAGGGTAAACATGTATCCTCTGGATGGCAAAACACTGAAACAGATTTCTTAAAGCGATTGTGGAATCTCTATAATTTGAGGTTTTAAAATTACGTTGTGGGAACCTTTCATTCAAAACAGTTTAGGAATCCATGATCTGCCTTGAGACAGGCAAATGGAATAGACCACAAGGCCCCTCTCAGCCCAATTTTCCATGATTCTGTAATTTCCAAACTAAATCCTCAGCTACTACACTATAGTGAAAATGAGAGTAAAAAAGAAATTTTCCTTGTGAAAATTTTGGGAGAATAGTAGAGTTTTAATGAAGTCTTTTGAGCTAGGACTCAGACAACAACCTCAGGTGACAGAATAGCCAGCAATAAAAATAAATGTTTCAAATCCTGGTCTGGCCTGTGTGCCAAAGATGGTACCAACTCATACCTCTATTTTCATTAAATACCTTAATGAAAAAACCCCAACATTTTAAAAATTGAAGCAAAGGATTACAGGGAAGAAAAACAGGACTGACTTTGTGAAAACAGCTAATACAGCAAAAAGACTTTCCTGTAGCAGTATATTCACACTGGATTGTGTTGAGTACCAGTTCAGTGACTTGGATTTGGAAGCACCAAATTCCTTGTGTAACTTGTCGTCGTCTGTTATGTACAAGGGTTTGGCTGCAGCCCATTCCCTGCTCCATACTGACTGAGCCTGCTCTCCAAAGAAGGCAACCCTCTCTCCCAGACGGCCACTCGGACCAACTCTGGGGAGCACCGTCTGCTTCTCTTCAGGTTCTGCACTAGTACTGAAGATGAACTTGCCTAGAACGTGTTCTGAAGTGGGAGTTTCCAGCATGGAAAAAGTATTCACCTCAATCTTCTGCTTGGCTACACCTTGTGGCCAAACTACACCTGCAGATGAAAGCTGTCCCTAGGAACACCAGCTGGGAAAGTCCAAAAGTATTTCACTGTCACCTGGGAGAACATCACTACCTATCCCCTCCAACCAACCAAGTCCCCCCAACAAAGAAATGAGATGCTGAGTGTTATTAGTGGTTCCCAGATGGGAAATGACAAGATTAAATGCTCATCTCTGCTGCAGACAGATTTGTCTGTCATTTCCTGAGCAATAAAACACAAACCAGCCTTTGTTTAAGCTGCTTTGTCTCATTTTGAATTTGTGCCCAAACATCACTCTTTTCTGTCTGAAGAATACCCTAAAGTAAAAGAGCTGTAAGCTTTATGACTGACGACAAGAAAGGAGGAAACTTGGTTAGCTGAAGGTGTTGTGTTCTAATGGCAAGCCCCAGGAGAATGTGGCAGAACAGAACTGAGCACAGAATGGAAGCTGGCAACATTCAGTCCGTTTTCTCCCCTTTTTTTGGGTGCTTAACGCCGTCGCTGATGCTGCAGCTTAACCTGCAACTACAGCAAGACAAGCAGTAACTGAGTTGTGACTCTGAAGCAGCCACCACAGAGCTCTCCCTTGTACAGCCACTTCCTAAAAGCACCTTGGAACGAGGGGTCTGCAGCAACAACAGAGGGATAATGCTTTCTCCATCTGCACAAGGTAGAACGAGCTGCTGCTTACTCATATCTTTACCAGGGAGAGTTGGAAATGAACTAGGACAGATCTCTGAGGTATTGGGAGCTGCTATCGCGCTACCTTCTCACAGAAGTCACCACGGGCACGTGCCCATGTGGAACAGCTTCAGGGGAAGCCTAACATGCAGAGTTCCTGCTGCTGCCCATGCTGTGGCATCCACTACTACAGACTCACAGATTCAACTGGAAATGGGTTGGAGAATCATCAAGATCGTTCAAGATCATCAAGTCCAACTGTTAACCTACCACTGCCAAGGTCCACTCAATATATAATGCACGCCAGTGCTACCTGTGTGTTACAGGCATAACAACAGAAAAGGTGGCAGCCTGACCCAATAGATTTTTTTACTGTATCCCTTTTTTATTTCTTCACTCCCGTTCTGTGAGATGTCCTCCTGACTTGCTACTCTTGATACAAAAAAAAAAAAAAAAAAAAAAAAAAAGGTGAAAAAAAGCAAACACATTTGCACAGATAAGAAGCAGGTTCACATATGTGCCTGTCTACAAAGAACCAGCATGGATAATCCAGCCCTACCTCTAGTTCTTGTGGTGGGAGCAAGGCTTTACTTATCGAAAGGCCAGCTGTAGGAATAGGGAGCCAAGTCCGAGTCAGGGCTCGTCTCCTAACACTTACAGAAAATATGTGGAGGGGGTAGGAAGACAAGGGCTTTCCTAACTAAACATACTGTTACTGTTGAGATTGGTTGCTCTGGTCAGCAAGTCCCCTTGATATTCGTCCTTTTAACATCCTCTGTGAGCAGTGTTTTGGTTTGTTTGGTCTCCTGGGAGGCCGTAGACAAGAGGGGCACGTCAGCTGGAGCAGCTGCTGCGGTGGCATAGTCAGTGCATGCCGGGCTGGGACAAGGCTTCTGAGAACCCTGTGGGTTTGTGTGGCACTTCTTCTGGTGCAGTTACCCCATTTTTTTTGCAGGATTACTCTAAGCACTGTGTAAGACAACTCATCCATGTCTGCAGTCTTGTCAGGAGGGTGTGCTAACAGTGAGCTAGAGAGATGTGGGATGATTAGGGCTGCTGATAAAGAAAACATCCACTACATGCCCTGCATCTCCTTACAGAGTATTAATATGCTGCTCTGAAGCAAAACTCCCAAATGGACCTCAGTGTTTGTCTTGGCTGATGCTCATAAACTGATTCAAGACTAGTTACTTCAAAGAGACAGTCTAAAAGAAACGCTGTTGAGCCAAGGCCTTTTGCTGCTTTGTTTTTCTAATTTTATAAATTCTCTAGCCAGTCTGCTGAGCTATTTTCCAGTTCCTGCACAGAGAAAGCTGCTGCTGCTGCTTCAGCCTTTTTCCAGAGAAAACTACTAAAGGGAATGAGGTGCTGTGCTGTGCTGTGGTGCTCACAGCTACCACTGTTCCAGCTTCTTAAAGACGAAATCCCCACAAGAACCAGTTCGTGAAGGGCCAGCTGCTCTACAAAACCTGCCTGGGGTTTATCTTTTCAAGTCAAAGACAGTGGCTTAAAATTCCTATTCACATGAAGCTGTGCCATCTGTCAATGTACATGCTAATGTGAGGATGGGTATTCCTCCAGGAACTTCAGATCTTTCCAGCTCCCTGGAATGGGCTGTTTTCCTGATGAGCCACATCTACTTTTTCTTTCAGGAAACATTTCATCTGTCCCCTCATTAGCAAGGGCAGGACCACTAATCCAAGAGCTATGAATTTTCTCCTGCTGTGCCTGTCATCTCAAGCTAGGGAAGACATATCCATGGAACTACTGCTATGCATAAAGCAAAGCACATGATCATATATTTTGTCAAATCCGTGTGGAAAGGGAATCTTGGAGATTTCCTCTGTGGAATTATGACTATCAGAGAGACTGCAGATCACGAGTCTATTCCATTTACCAGACACTGTCAGCACCTTCCTTCCCTGGGTGTTTATGGATGTTACTTGTAAAGCAGCCTGTAACAACGCCATCTGTCCTGCCTCAGATTGTTTCTTCAGTCCCTCATTTATCACTGCTACTTGACTGCGAATTCTTGCCATTCTTACGTGTCATTTTTGTGCAGCAGAGTTCAGACTTCAGCGGGCTGTTTCAAACAAGCTTCGCATTCAGCACAAGGCACATAATCCCATGTGATCCCAGGAAGAGCTGTGACCCTCTGTGTAGTGGAAATCATAAGTGCCACCCATGGTTATTTCTTAGTCTCCATGTACTGATGGATCTACGTGTCCTCAGTGTTTCTTTCTCCCCTGATGCATTTGCAGTTCTTTATTCCTCTTTAAGCTCCTCTCAAGTCAGCGTTTATCATGCATTTGATGTACAGATATCTCTTCTAAAACCTGCAAAATGACTCATCTGTTTTTGTTCCCTTTTTACCAGTACATTTCTCATGCATTTATGCCTATAAACAGATCTTTGAGCAGTCTCTCCTAAAGTCACACTGGCTGCTTCATACTACCTGCAGTCTTCTGTCTCACCAAAACCATAATCTGTTATTCCTTGGTCAGGATAGAGGCTTCAGCGTTTTCACAAACAGCTGAAATTTATATCCATGCTATCCCCTTGCACCACAGAAACAATGCTGGTTAATTTTGGAAATCTGATGCTTTTTGTACTTCTTCATTCCAGTACCTGTAGAAATACCTGTATAGCTTAGGATGCTGCCCTGGCATCATTCATCACAGTGTTTTATTTCTCCAGCTTATATGGAGAAAGGGAAGTAAAGACATTCTGCGCTGATAAAAAACATCAGGAAAACTGGCTACAACTGAGTGGTCTTTTTCTCAGAGCTGAACACTTCAGCTCCAACCAACAGGAATCACATTTAGTTAAAAATCACATGCTCTGGGATGCAGTAAGGGTGGTATAAATTAGTGGTTTAAGTTGTGTAGATGTGAGCCCGTGGTGCAGGCAGCTGCCTCCCTCCATGGAGTGTGGCCACACGGTGCTGTGTGGCCAAATGTGATGGTTGTCAAATGGCTCTTACTTTGCAGATTGTCTTTGCTGGTTTTGGCAGGTCCTTAACCTTGGTAGCCACCTAATTTTTTCCTCTCCTCAGCTTCAGTATTACCTTTTCTGTTTTGGAGGGGCAGCCTCTACATGTGGAGTATTTGATGACTGAGTCATGAACTCACTGCAAGAGGAAGGGCAGTCTCCAACCACCACCCTGGCTTTGGGTGAAAGAAATGCTTTAAAAGGCAAAAGAAAGCGCAAGAAAGCTGAGTATGTGTCAAAACCTGTGGGTGGGGAATAATATACATCATTTAACAAAAAGGAAGAGTGAGCTCTGCTTGACATTGGGTAAGAAAGAGTGAGCGTGGAGAGAACTAGGAACAGTCAGGTAAGAGAGTTTGTGAACTGAAGAAAAGGAAACAACTAAACCAACAGGAAGGACCAGGTCTGAGAGGAAAAGAGAGAAAACCCAAACGTGTGGAGGAAGAAAAGCCATACAGATAATGAAGAGTGGGAAAAGATAAAATATACTTAAAGGCAGAAAGAAAAAAATAAATTGAAGACCTTGAGATAGTCAAATATTAATAAAATGGAGGAAGAAGCGACTGGACAAAAAGTGATGCAAGGAAAAGAAACACAGAAACAGGACTGAAAGAAAAAGTAAACATGGGAAGGGATTTTTAGAAAATTAAAAACTGAATTAAAACCCATACCTTTTAAGCTAATGAGCATCTTTTTGTGCTGCTACATTTTATTGAAATTCCCTGGCAGACATCCCAGGTCTCCATGTTCAAACACATCAGTATCTCAGCCACAGAGCCTCCCTGTGTACTGTCTCATCAGAATAATTTGCAGTAGAAGTTGGGTACAGTATGTTTCCCTACTTCTGTGGATTAATCTCAGCCCTGTTTCAAAATGCATCAGCATGTTTCCTCAGAAAGGCTTTCCTTTTTCACCCGAAATCTTGTTGTGGGTGAAGTCTGAATGTCTTGTATGTTCCTCTGGATCTTCTATACCACCAGTAGCCCAGCTGCAATTAATCTCAGCTGCTTCAGCGAGCCCAGCAGCTGCCCTATGACCAGAAATCCCTGACATCTCTGTCGTGCCCAACCCGACACTGCCTTGCATGTGTGCAGTCAGTCTGAGGCTCTCGAGGAATTGCTGAATCAGCCTCGAGGGTTTTGGAAATGAACTAGAAAAGGGGGAAAAAATCTTAACCCTTCATTAATCACTCCTCTGCTTTCTCTGGACTGTGATTACCTGTCTGCCAGGATTCCCATGCATTTTGCACGGCATACATGTCATGGGAAGACTTGACCATATTGTCTTTCGTGTCCACAGGTCTGGGAGGAAGGAGGAGCCTCTTTTCTAACCCCTTCTGAAAAAGTAAATGCTAAAAGTACTGCATGTCAGAGCAGCACGTTTAGGTGACTTTGGTGGGAAGAAATACTTGGAATAATTATTCTGGACAGGGATGACCAGGTCATCCAGTCCTTTATACACAGCAGTGGGTTGGCACAGTCAGCTGGTAGACTTGCTCCTGGATGCTGCTTGCCTGACAGAATTTCCATCTGCCCATATGTCCAGGAAAAGGAAGGAAAAGAGAGGCTAAGAAGGCAGCTGAGCCTCCTGTAGCCCAGTCTGTGCCACAGCATTCTCCCAGCAGTTCAGCACCAAGGCTTTCTCACAGACCATGGAAGGGCACCCCACTTGCCAACAGCCAGAGCAGCTGGATTTGTTATTCCAGGCATTAAATCGAAACTACTCAGGAGAGAGTGATGCCAACGTGTTACAAGGCAGTGAAATTTGAAAAAAAGAGGAACTACCTCCTGGTGCTTTAGAGTGCTGCCCCATCAAGTAGAGCCTTGAATAATAAATCTTCCAGCTAATACAGAAAAAGAAAATTTGCAACAGAATGCTCAGGGATGAGGTTCATTTAGCAACAGTTTCCACAAATGAGGAATTAGATAGCAGAACACTGCCTTCTCTACTATGTGAAAGCACAGGGAATCCTCTTTGATGGCTTCTAGATTTCACTGAGCTCCTCACCAGTTCCTGAGCATGTGTGGGAGAGGAAATCTGGCCCTTCCAAACACTTTAAAGGAGAAGAAAGTAGTGCCAGACTAAAGTTGTTCTATTGTGCATATGCTTATATTCTGAGATGGCATAGGCGTGACTGAACCTAAACAAGCCATGCAGTGTGAAAAACACTTGGTAGGTGAATGTAACAGAAGAAACAAGATGGATGATGAGAAATGAAACTTTCACCCCAAATCCGAGCTCATAACTCTACTTGAATCTGGATCAGGGAGCATCAAAGCCTTCCCTGTCAGCACCAGTTGACATCCTGTATGAAGTAGGGTCTTTCCCATTTTGTTGCATAAAATAAATATATCTGGCACAAAAGCAGGAGCAGAGTGCTCCTCGTTTGGTTTCTTTGTCGGTGCCCCTAGGAAAGAGGCCAACAATGAAATGAGTATCCAGAACAAACTTCCTTCTTCATGAAAAGAACTTGTCTTTTCATCCTGTGGTGGAAATAGTTGCTGAGGGACAAAAAGGCTGTTTGATCTGCTGCTCCCCATGTTACATCTGTTGTTTAAATGCAGGATGTTCTCTTTCCTGGAGGACAAGGCCAGCAATTTTCTGCAAATAGATCCTCTAATTACTGTAGAGAATGTGTGAAATCTCTAACAATGATCAGCCAGAGCTGTGCAATCCTCCAGCTTTCTGAAGGATCAATGGAGAATTCAGCAGGCAGAAAAGACTGTTAAAGGAGCTGTGTAAGAGCTTCAACGATAGAGGACCTTTTCCTTCACAGCAAACATACCCAGAGAATTTTGCATATTGCTGCAACATTATGACAGATGTATTTTCAGTCTCGTACCTGGGGGTTTTAATATCATTATAAATGATCAAAAAATAATGATATGACTGCACAATGCAACAGTGTGGGAAGCACTGTATTAGCTATTGCACTTAATTATTTAATACGGAAAATTATTGGCACGGTGTTAAAAGCCCAGTGGGATGGTGAACCAGGGCCTCGCTCACGGCAGCATCGACAGCAGCAGCAGCCTGGAAAGGGAACAGTGCCAGGGAAAAGCCACTTGCTCTCCCTCTCAGGCAAAAAATCCCAACCTTCTATCACCTCCTGTCAGGCTGTTTTAAAGGGTCAAAAGCTCTCACAGGTGTGAATCTTCGTGTAAGAATTGTACCAGATAACAGACTGCGATACAGCGCCTGTTAAGGACCATTCATCATGTCAGAAAGTGACATTTCCACTGGCAAATGGTCACCTGGCTCACATCTAAGAGAGGTGATTTCCCTTCTCTCATGCATCTGGCTCTTGGAGGCCTTGGAAACTTTAGTTTTCTTTCTTTCTGCTTCCCCAAGAGTAAAATGAGAGTAATCATCCTCTTCTGGCAAGTTATGATTGATGGATTACATAAAAATAAGTATTATTTTATTAACTACTCTAATCCATATAAAATTAAGCCTTTTATGAAAATGGAGATAGCTTATCAAAAAAAATAAAAAGAAACTATGTAAAAATCTATTGCTCATACCTGCTGCCCTGTTTCTTGAACACTGCGCCCTTCTGCCAGTCAGTACCCACCACCCACCCAGCAGCCATGTCAGAGCAGTCCATGGTTGGAAAATGGAATGCATTGCATTCCCATGCTTCACATGGAGAGAGGGAAGCTATCCCGAGTCCAGCCCCATGTTCAGAATGCTTCTTCACCCACTGCTCACTACTGTCTCCTCTTCCCACAGCATGAAGTGACTCTTCACTCTGAGAGATTTGTCACTTCTGTTCTTACAGGCTGATTTTTACTTCTTTTGAATCATTCTTCCCTGGGCTGGGATGTCAGTCCAACTTTAGAAGACAGACTCTCTTCAACAGTAAAGCCCATCCTTTAGCTCTTTTCATACGACTGTTTGATATTGCTGGGTTGGTTTATTGCCTTCAGGAGTCATTTATCGGCTCTCATCAAGAGATGCTGCTTCTAGACCTTCCACAGTCTTCGAGCATTTAGAGCTTCTTCCAAATGGAATTTGACAGCAAAGTTCTCATGGAATGCATTGTGTGATAAATGATCTGTTCAGCCACCACATTCACTTTTCAGTCTTTCTGGTAAAACTGGTACTGATTTTGTTTCTCTTCACTGAGAACGAGTCTGGTTTCTGGCTGCAGGGCAGTAATTGTTAAATGACTGCAGTGTGCTTACTGTTCATGAGAAAAAGGGCCTAACTCCTCATGGGGTGTTGCTGTGCCACAAGACACCTGTAGGAAGGTCAAGAATGTTTATCTTATTTTCTAGGTGGACAGCAAAATTTATAAGAGAGCTTTCAGCTATTCTGCCACCACTTTCATGCATTTATATCAAGGAGGCCTTAGTCATTATTGTTCAGAGGCATTACTCACCCCTCCTTCGAAGGCAGTTAAGAGCAATCCAGGCCAAAAATTACATCAGGATCAGCTAGTTGAATCATCTGTTTTCAGCATGTTTTACTTTATAATTTCCTCAGGCCTTCTCAGCACGTTGCCTTGAAATACAATCTTTGCTGTATCTAAGGGATGCTTTCATAAGAAATGCTTCCATCTTGCCTTTCCCCTGCTTCTTTCCCAGTCTTTGGAGGACCTGGGACCATAATGTTGCACTTCAAGCCTTCCCCATGGCTGAGAGCTTGTGTACTTCTACCTGCTTTACAGTAAATGAAACAGAGGGAGATGTAAGATGACTGTGCCACCAAGTGCCACCACCTTCAGCACCTAAATGGGGCCTGCGAGAAGGCTGGAGAGGGTCTTTTTATAAGGACATGTAGTTATAGGACAAGGGGAATGGCCTTAAACTGAAAGAGGGCAGGGTTAGATTAAGTATTGGGAAGAAATTCGTTACTGTGAGGGTGGCGAGGCCCTGGCACAGACTGCCCAGAGAATTTGTGGATGCCCCATCCTTGGAAGTGTTCAAGCCAGGCAGGATTGGGCTTTGAGCAACCTGGCCTGGTGGAAAGTGTCCCTGACCATGGCAGGGATTGGGACTAGATGACCTTTAAGGTCCCTTCCAGCCCAAACCACCCCATGAGTCCATGCAGATGGGTATGGAGGCACCCATGGGGCTATTTTGAAAATACAATTCTGGTGAAATGAACTGGATTGCAAAATCTGGAAGTGGCAATTCTCAGTTCACAGATCAGGTATGATACAGTCTTTTCTAGTCATGTCCTCCAGACATTATCAATTATCAGTAGGTGTGTAGAGCATAAAAAAGGATCTGTTGAGACACAAGAGATTCTGTATTTCCAGCCTCCATAAATGTTAGAGTTTGTCAAATAGTGGCTTGGGGACTTTTGGTTCAGGTATTTTTGGGTTTTTCCTGTGATGGAGATATTTGTTCACCAGAAGCACAGGTGAAACCTGTAATTTGCTTTAGTACCTACAGGATCTCAAACAATAATCAGAAGGTGCCCACTTCAGAGTGGCCATAACGAGGTACCTCAGTTTTCTACCAGTGACCTAGAAATAAACATCTGAGGTATTTTTCCAGATCACAGAGCCATTCAGTTCCTCCAACTCTTTTGTTTCTCTTCAGCAGAGTGTTCAGGATGCCCAAGCAGGCCCTCGGACCTCAAGGGACACCTGTCTGCTTTTACAGGTGCCCTCATTGTGAGAGAGAGCATGAAACAAGTGAGGGAGGATAAAGGAAAACATCAACGTTTTTGAGTGTCTATCTTGGTCTACAAGTTGGTTTTGTTTTCTTATGGAATAAGCAAAGAGTCATGAGGCTCCTTCAGAACTCACCAGAATAGTCTGGAGTGATGAAATGCTCCTCTCCTCTTTGCCTGCCTGTGGAAAGATTTGATGGAGTAGAAGGGAGCCTTGTTTAATTCCCTGCAGCAGTGACTCATTACAGTGACTGGTAGGTGAACTGCAGGGACTCTGTGTCTCAGAACTAATCCATCAGTGGATGAGAGTTGATAGATAGTATGCAAATAGATGCTGTTTTCCTGCAGCCTGTCAGGAACTCCAAGCAGCTGCATCCTCCACTTGATTCCTTCTCTATTAGGTTCTGCTAATTTCCCTGATTGCTGTTATGGCTAAATGGGATCTCAGCACAACAGAATTTGCATCTGACACACATCTCCGTTCTGTGTCAGGAGCTTTTGTAGCTTTGTAAGATTGTTCAGGGCACATGTGAATCCCCCAAATCTGCTGCGAGAGCGTGTGCCAAGAGCCATGGAACTGTGTAAATGTCCTTTGATACGATACTGTCCCTTTTGCAAAAGTACCTTCAGGGAAAGCCTCTTTTAATGAAGTCGGAGAACCGACTCTCACAGCTCTAAACAGCCTGCAGCATTTTCAGAAACGAATTCTTGCATTAACTAAACATCGACCAGACTAGCAGTTCATCTCATTTTGCAAATCCCTAGCAAAGTCTGCTTTGCCCTTTACAATCAGCAGGAAATTTTTGCTAAGAAATCCCGCTGAGTATTCAGGGTATCAGCCCCTTTCTCTCCTTCCTATATACTCTCTTCAGCTGATTCAGACAGATGCTTCTTTGTTGTTTTAGCGTGCAGGATTATTTCAGAGAAGTGGTAGCAAGCTTCTCCTGTAGTTTGCCCTCCTTTTAGGCTGTGCAGTTCTCTCTGTGTCTTAGTTTCTCCTCCTCGATGCTTCATTTCTGTATTCATAAATACAAACATGCATGCAGGTATGCACGTCCTTCCCTTTTTCCCTACAACACCGCAGCATCACCTCCCACTGGGGACCATCCCACCTACATTCAGATCTCACCCAGTGAACAGCCTTGACCTTGCTGTGCTCTTCATCTATAGAGCCTTTTTTCTCAGAGGGGTTTGTTAAACTTTGCCAGCCGCCTCAGATGAGGCAGAAATGAAAACCTGTGACTAAGCAGATAAACAACTGCACGTAAACTAACACACAAGTGACCCTGCAGGTCCCACCGGGCTCGATGCTCAAAACCCAGCCAGTACCATGACCCAACAGCACCCTTCCCCTGAGGACTTCTATGCTTCAGTGTGGATGCACAGCACTCCAGACACCACATATTCCTGTTATAGACTCCAGTGGGCAATTTTCCCTGTTGTTATTATTGAGGCTTCTTAGATATCCTATTTAGGATCTCACATTCACAAAAAGTAGAAGAAATGGTGTCCAGAGATGTCAATGCCTCCGTTGGCACCTAAATAAACCCTAATTTCTCTAACAGCTAATCTCAGCAACTAGGAAACCTAAAAATGATTGGCATACTCATTCTGAAATGTCTGCTCCTCTCGCACAAATGAGATTCCATTCCAGTCAGCTACTGCATATTTATGCTCAGCCTTTCATTAACTTATTGATCATGTGGTGATACACTATCATTTGCTACCTTTGGGGGGAAAAAAAAATGGGGAAAAAATGTGCTCTACTGGTGGGGCTATTTCATGCTTCCTGAATATTCAATCCAATCCTCCTGGTCTCTCTCTGTCCTCTTTTCTCCCCAAAAGCTTCATGGATCTCCAAAGACATCCCACAAAGAGAGGGTGACTACCATTCCCCAGTAAACCAAGGATGCCATTATGTGGCATGCAATTATAGCTAAATCAGGGTCAAGCGTCTCCCTTTACGGGTAAAATATGGTATTGCACTCTAAATTCCTGTACTGCAAAAACAAACAGTGCCATCAATTCATTTCCAGTCAGACCTCCACCCTCTTGGGAAAAGTATGCAGAACTTTCTGGTGGGAAAAATATTTTGGAAATACAACCTCTTTATTAGAGTGAAAGCTCTTCCTTCATTCAGCTTGTCTTTCATGAGCCACCCTGGTACACTCTGGTGAGGAATGTGGCTTGAAGAGGCACTTTGAGGTCACAAGAGGCAAGTCCTGAAGGGGTGTAGTTCACTCTCATTACACACTCATAACTCACGACCAGGTTATGAGGTCTGATCCAAAGCTAAGTCCCACGTGGCCATTTGTAGGTAAATGTCTCTAAGGAGGGTGGGTGGCTTTTCAGGGGAGGATTCCATCACCTTGGACCCCAATGAAGCATCTGTGTTCTCTGTTTCCTTGAGCTCTCTTACTGTGAATAATATCTTCCTGTTTTTCACCCTTCTGTTTGGAACACAGAGGGAGCAGGTGAGGAGGAAAGGAAGGTTTTAAAATTCATGTGTTTCCTTAATTCAACACCAGCATTTTGGATGTGGGGTTGAGTAAAACTGCATTCATATCCATGGTTCCTCTCTATCACTCATCTGAGAGACACAGGAGGAAGAGAAGAGGCCTCTGAGTTCACCTTACAGCCACACAATAACAGACTGGGATAATGCTCTTTCTGGGATCCCAGAGCAGACCAGCCCATGACTTTCAAGCAAGGATCTGGCTGCTGAGACTCAGTGGAGCATCCCAGGAGAAAGAACTCACCGTGTAAATTTGGAGCAACACTACTGAAGTCAGCAGTGACTCCAGATACACTGTGGTGTCTCAGAGGTCCAAAGCAGCTATTTTTGATGGCAATGGAAAAGGGACCTTTTCTTTCCGGGCCTGAATCTCTCCTGAGATGTGCCAACTCTGTCAGTGCAGCGTCATTGCTTCCAGTGAGGTTGTATCACTACTACTGGGAGCAATATTTAATTCACTGCCTTTGGTGGTCATCTGAGGACAGGATTTGATGCCACCTGTCACCTGGGTTCTGTATCAACAGCAAATGCTGTTTTACCAGCAGCAATGACTATTGGGCTCTATGTAAAAAGCTGCTGACTAAAAAGAAACTGTAAATTTGGTTACATCAAAAACATTCTTTGCAGTATGATGCCAATCATAGTAAAAATACCAACTATCCATTGCTACAGATTTGAAAGTCATTAAAAGTCATCATTTTCATGGGTAAAACATAAACACCATGTTTTGAATCTTTACCCTTGCAGCTGCCCAAAACCAAACTCTTGGTTTTTTTGAAGATGTTTGGATTCCTGCTGAAATCCTTAATAATTCCTAAACAATACAATTTGAGAGGAAATAGAAGAGAACCATGCTATTGAACGCATGTATTCATTTGGCATGTGGGCAGTGCTGTTGCCTTCTGCAGGACTGTGCACACGGACAGGGGCAGGAGGATTGGGTCTGCTGTCTTCTACTCTGTTCTTTGATCCTGCAAGTGCACTGTCTGCCAAGGTCGCAGCAGGCTGCAAAGGCACTTTGTGTAACTCTGTATGATCTGTGTCTGTCCTCTATTTATTCAAAATGCGTTTGCCTCTACAATTTAATCTGCTGTTCTCTCCCTCCCCTTCCTCTTGGTGAAGTCTAATTACAGTTTTATTCCAGGTCCATCTGGTTGCTAATGATGCTGGACATCACCACTGAATTCATTCTAATATTTGTTGTGTATTTCTAGGCTGGACGCTGAATAATAATATTCTCTGAATTTGCTTTTGCTCCTGTTTCCTTCCTTCCTGTTGTAGCTAATTGTGTAGTAATGTGTAGCCATGGGATGGTTGCTCCTCCCAGCGTAGATCTGTTAAGAGAGCTGCCTATTTCAGGCTGCAGAATAAAGGTGTTTTATTCTGCTTCTGAGGAGAAGATTTCAAAGTCCCCTCTACCAGCT
The DNA here is from genome assembly GCA_013397775.1 of Eulacestoma nigropectus. Classification (NCBI taxonomy): domain Eukaryota; kingdom Metazoa; phylum Chordata; class Aves; order Passeriformes; genus Eulacestoma; species Eulacestoma nigropectus. The sequence continues at coordinate 116,135 of VZTE01003012.1, forward strand.
CCCTTCACTGGCGTGGAACCAGCTGGGCAGTGGCTTTTTCTGCTTCATCTTTTCTTTTTTTTTTTTTTTTTTTTCCCTGCCCAAAGTGTAATGCTGTTCATGAATGTGAGTCTCAAAGTCTCATGGAGACAATGTTTCAGCAGATAGAAAGACACTTTTTGCCAGTGCCTGCTCCATGTGATGGCTGAACCCACAGCAATTTGAGGTTCCCAAGCCTGACTTTGTATAGTGCCAGTAGTGGGGTAATTTTTTTTTTCATCCTTTTTAAAATTTTTTTTTACTTTTCTCTTTCTTGCTTTCTGCAACGCTGCCTGGGAACACACGCTCACACTTTACCCATGACCTGACTCTTTGACTAAGAATAGCAGTCACAGTGCAACTCGGGTTCAGTCTCACAGGAGACATGCTGCAGCTGGGAAACAGGGAGGTCAGATTAGCCCATGCTCACAAAACCAAACACATGAAAGGAGGACGGAGGATTTTGTATGTTTGCCTCCTTTTAGGACTGCAGAACAAGGGGAAGAGATTGGCACAGGTGCTCAGGGAGCCAAGATGAATTTTCTTTGCTCATGACGTTGACTTGTATAGGAAGTTTACATACAGAGGTTCATCTTCTAGGCTGAACAGGACCTTTTCCCGAAGAGTCTTGTATCCTTGCAGCCTATCCACCCAAAAATAACGCAGGATGAGGACAGTAAGCAGTGCCGGTCAGCATCTCCTGAGCTGTGCTCAAGACAATGAGATGTTTGGGATAGCCCCTGAAGTGACCAGCCATGGCTTGTCCTGGACAGCCAAGGTGACAGTGCTGCTGTGGCCCTGTCTTGAGCAGGAGTGAGCAACAGCTCTCCCTCTGAGCAATGCTAAAGCCAACTTTGCCCCCGCTCTCACCCCTTACTGGTGGGATGAGCCAGCCTACATTCACAGCTCCATTTCGTGGTGCAGATGTGCTTTCAGAGTAACAGAGACACCGGCCCTGCTCTGTATCATTGAGACAGGACCTAGAGCACTACTAAAAGAAACTGTTAGGCTAATGACTGTCATAACCCCGACTGTGGCTGGGTAAAGATAAAGGTGAGATTTAGATAGCACATCCCCAGCTTGACTGTGCCCTCTCCTCCTCCATGGCGCAGCAGCCAGCTATTCCCTGTGCCAGCACAGAGCATTACAGCTGGAACATGGACTGGGGGATTGGTATTGACAGCGGGGAGCCATTTTTGAGGGAACCATGTTACACTGTTCCTGTACTCTCCCCCTTAAGTCAAATGGGAAGGGTGCTGTGTGGCCAGGAATGGAGATGTCTGGAGGAGCTGGTCCCACAAGCCCCATTCCTGCCAGCAGCCTTGCTCAAAATGATCTGTGTGACTTCCCTTCAGCCCCTGTCGCAGAGTTGGAGGGGAGGGGTGGCTTCCCTGGAATCCCATGAGCCGGAGCAGGGCTGCTCACAAAAGTCAGGGAACCCAGGCCTGGGCTACAGCTTGAGACACAACAAGTAGACTTAAGAGGAAAACCCCTTGAGGTATCAGGGCAGAAATTCTAATGGTAATTTTGAACTGTTTTTGTCTGTCTAACATTCCTTTTTAATCCCCATCCTGCCTGCCCCTTCCTTATGTAGGGTTACTTTAGTGATCCTTGGAATGTTTTTGACTTCCTCATCGTAATTGGCAGCATTATAGACGTCATTCTCAGTGAAACTAATGTGAGTATTACTCTACCCTCCCCAGGATACCACCACCTCCTCCTCCTCTGCTGTTCCTTCTCTCTTTCTCTCTTTTTTTCTCTCTCTTTTTGTTTTCTGGTTTTTTTCCCTCTAGTCATGCTTTTATTGAACTTGCCGTCGTCCTTCTCCTTCTCCCAGGGAAAAAAAAAGGAGGGGGGGAAATGCCTCCTTCTTTTTCACTTGTCATAGCTGGCCCCAAGGCTGTGACTGGTGAAAGCGCACAGAGTTTGGGGTGTGTGTGCTTTTTTTCCCTCCAAAAGGTAGACATGCTTGAGTGTAACTTTCTGACTAACCAGGCTTTTGTTGATACCCTCCATCATGTGAAACGTTACAGAGGTTTGAGCAACCAATACTGTAGAGTGGTAAGAGACTATTTAATATGCCCACGTAACCTCTTTCTTTTCTTATTTTTTTCCTCTTCTCTCCCTCTTTCATGCTTTTGTTTTGTTTTTATTTTCATTTTATTTTATTTTACTTTTTACTTTTTTTCCCCTCTTTTCTCCCTTTCCCTCTTTCTCTCCCTTCTCTCTCTCTCTCTCTCTCATTCTTTCTTCCTCTTCCTTCTTTCCTCTCTCTCTCTCTCTCTCTCTCTCTCCTTGGCTTCTCTGCCACATGCAGCACTATTTCTGTGATGCATGGAATACATTTGACGCCTTGATTGTTGTGGGTAGCATTGTTGATATAGCAATCACCGAGGTGAACGTAAGTAGCTGGCGTCTGTCCATGATCGTGCCTGCTCTAACATTCATTTGTCTTTCCCGGGTTCTTTTTTTTTTTCCCCCCCCCCTCCCCTTTCTTCCTTTCTTTTGAGTTTATTTTCAGAACTTTTTGTTTAGTTTCAAAGCTTTTTCTTTTTTTTGTTTTGATTTGTTTTGTTTTATTTGGTTTGGTTTTATTCTGTTTTAATTTTTGGAACGACTTAAAGGACTTTTTGACTGTTGCATCATTTTCTTCCCTTCATAATCCGCCTGGCATGAATTAAACTGTATAGCAGGAAGAGTGATGGGAAATGTGGAGTGTAAGTGAAAAAGCTCATTGTGCCATGGGAAGCTGCTCGAATAGTCCCAGGCCAGCACTTTGGTCTGCCCAGTGTTATGCTTTGCTTTCCATGGCAGTTCAATACTCTCCACCCCACAGAGCGATAAAGGTCAGTTCTTTCGAGGTGGAACTGAGGGAACCAAAACAAGAATCCTCCCTGTGCCTCCTCACTCAGGCTTCCTCCAAAAGAAATAAAGACCAAATCATCTCTGATTAGAGGAATCTGCTCCTAATGTTCCATTTCAAATGTGAAAATAAATTAAAAAAAAAAAAAAAAAAAAGGGAGATAAAATAAAAACAAAGCAGAAATCCCAAAGGAAAACAAAGCACCAGAGTTCCAACCCATGGGTTTTTTTTTTTTTTGGTTTGCAACCTGAATTGCTCCATCTCTCAAACTGCACCAGCCCAATTGACACTGATTGGCCCCACTCGTGCCCATCTCAGCAGACAGGTGAAGGACCGAGTGAGCCACGGAGACTGAAATGAGCATCTGGTGTCCAGGAAACAAATCACACCAGGCAAACTTCTTCCTCTATCTCCTTTTTTGGAGGTGGATGGATACAGAATTATAGGATAAATAGACAAAGAACAAGCAGGAAACACAGAATACCAAAAGAAAGGCTATGATAGGTTTATGAGCATGGATAAAATTACACTGAAAAATCCAGTTTATAAAGGCCAGGAAAACAGAAAGATTGAAAGAAAATTGCTGTAAATATGTTAAAGAACAGCAAATTAGCAGTAAATTTTCAAAATTATGTGGCTGTTGAATAAACATTCCATCTTGGAATTGTTGTGTACTGTAGAGGCAATCCATTGCAAGCAGAAAAGTGACAGCATAGTTTTCACTCAGTGCTGTGTTTAGGAAAAAAAAATTAGGCAGTGTTTTAAAAAATACAAATGCCTTACTTGTAACTTTCCAAACAAAATATTTTCGTATCTTGGTTCCAGTTTAATTTCTGTTCAACTTTTTTTTCTTATTTTTCTTTTAATTCTGAAACAGGAATATTTATTCAAGCTGTAACATCTCGATTTTGAATAATTTTTTTTTTTTTAATTAGTTTATTTTCCTTATCTTTTGAAAGAATGGAATGGAAAAAGGAACTTTCATTTTGCATCTCTTGAGTATCCTACTTTCTGGACATGAGAAGTTGCTTACAACGCTTCCCACAGAACGTTGTAAACAATTTTGGTTACCCTTTTACTAGGTAGATATTAGGATTAGGCTGACTTTGTAGAGGGAGGTTACAGTGAGGGTGAAGTTGTTAATTTTTAAGAGTGAAATTAAAACCTTTTTTCTGCCACCCTTGTCACAAGAAAACTAAATAGGAAACCTGGCAATAGCCTTCAGATTGTGGAAAAGTTCAATTCTCATCTGCAGAGGGAGAACTGTACATGGCAATGGGGGGAATAAGCACAGTTAACTGGAGATGAATCATATTAAACATCAACAAGACTTCCCTGACTGATGTATTAGAATCCATACAAAAGTCTTCTAAGCAGAAAGGAAGGAAATCCGTGTGTTTTGGTACATAAATGGAAGTCTATCATAGTCAGAAATCCTAGACTGCAGGAAAATCCAATGGGTCCTTTTGAAGACATTCAGATTAATGTCCTCATTAACTTCCATTGTCTGAGAGGAAGACAGCCACCCAGGTCCTCTTGCTGTTAGTGGGGAGGGATGCTCCCCTCCCCAGGCGCCCTGGACATGTCTGTGACAGGCAAATGAATTGCTCTTTGGAGGTGCCCACCAGTGACTGGTGAGTGTCTAGGTTTGTTAGGTTTGTCTAGACACCCAGCTCCCAGACATAAATTTAAGCAGTATAAATCACATTCATGCTCAGCATCTTGTCGAGACAGTCATGCTGCTGCTGATTGTTGTGATCTTCAGTCTCCAGGGCTGTCCATACTGGTGTGCTTAATTGCCAGCGACAAGGCTCTCTCTAAATTCAAATTCATGTCAGGCAAGGCCCAGAATCCAGTTTTTAGTTATAGAAGCCTATGAAAAATGAGGGCATGCCTCTGTCCAAACAACCAGCACCCGTCTTAGGTGAGGAGGCAGCAGGGTTGGCCCTGACTCTTTTAGTAAGGGCTGTGAAGAGCATTGTGTGATGGTCCCTCGGTTTCCTCTAAAGAATCCTTTCCTTCTATACAGTTTTACAGATCTCTGCACACATCTTTTTGTTACCTGGCATGTTTAAATCTTCTCTTTTTATCTAGGCAAGTCCTTTGCTACTAGTTTCTAATGTTTGTTACTAAAAACTTGCACAACCTTTTGATGCACTGATAAATAAGCGGCAGCTGTGGATTGAGTTTGTTCTGAAATGTTCTGAAATCCCTTTGCACTTATAACCCTTATTGAATAAGAGAATGTTTTGTATGTCGGTTTGTCCTGTCAGATTCCCTCCCTGCTAGCAGCACTTGATATGTTACATCTGTAGAAAATGGGCTTTGGAAGTAGCAGCCCATCTTGGACGGACGGTTGTCATCTTCCCAAGCAGTGAGAGGCAGTTTATCAGACACACTTCTCCCGTCTCCTCAGGGGCTTGTTGCTTTCTTGCTGTCTGTGGGTTTGAGCAAACCCTGCCCTGTGTTTCTGTACACTGTCTTGTCTTGCTCCGAGAGACCTGGGGTCTGAAAAGGAAAGAAACAATAAACCCTAAAATGCCAATCAGCTCCATTAATAGGAGATGTTTAGGCTGGTCAGGTGCAGGTAAAACATTTCTGCTTAACTCCTTAGAAGCTGAAGAGTGCTTGTGGTAGGATCTTGTAAGGTGCTGCTCTTGGAGTGAAGGGTCAGTTCTTGTTGTGGTCAGTTAGAAGAGAAGATGGAGACTCCTGGCACAGGTCAGTTTGACCTGCAGCCATAGACACATAAGCCTGAAATCTGTGAGGTTCACCAGACGTTTGCACTCAGGGGAAGCAAACCCAGCAGGCACTGAGCTGTAGTTGTGAGGAGAGCCCTGTCTGACTGACAGCCTCTGTGGCGTGTGTGTAGGTATGTGCTTGCTTTTGTTTGTGCAGTTCCCCATGCTCTGGTTTGTTTTTTTTTTTCCTTTTGACATTTATTTTTGTTTCTTGAAAAGGAATTTCCCAGACCAAAACCTTCGTTAAGATATATGCGAGTGTGCACGGGTGGGTCTTTGTGCGTGCACTCCAGTAATTGTATTGTATGTCCCTGAGTGAGTTTGGACGCCTGTATGGGCCACAAATCCACGGGAGAGTGTCCAGACAAAAATCCATGTGTGGGGGGAAAAGAGTGTGAATGCAAGCACAAGTATTTCACGTGTACTCGTGCAGTGAGTGGTTGTTGATGGACTCACCGGGGTTGTTGTGTGTGTAGCTGAGCCCATGTGACTGCCTGGCTGTGCCATTGGACCTGCTTACGGATGAGGCTTTGTGCCTGGGAGTTCCCTGAATGCAGGAATGTTCCCCTGCATGCCCGTGGGTGAGTGTGCACGTGCATGTCCAGCTCAGCAGATGTTCATGAGCATGGCTGTGCATTCCAAAATAGTGAGAAGCCACGTGCTTGCAAGGCAGGCCCCCCTCAGCGTTTCTGAGTCCTTCAGGAAGCCTTCGCTTAAAACACCTCCATGGTGGGGAAACCTGTCAAGCAATAAGTCCAATCATGTTAGGCCCACTTGCTTCCTGCAACCTGGGAACATCTCCTCAGTCCCCCCAGCGAGCTCCACAGACACACAAAGGGAGCTCACACAACTGAGTAAGTGCAAAGGGCACAGAGAAGGTCAAAATTTGGCTGGTTTAAAAGCTTCAGAGTGGCGCAGTTTCTGCCAAATTCACCTTTAAATTGCCTGACTCTTAAGCTGCATTTTTGGAGCTTTCCTCTCAGTGACTGTTGTACAACTAACTTTCCAGCCACAAAATGAAGATTTTTCTTTTTCCCCAAAAATTTTCGAAAATATTTAATGTTTCTGTTTTGGGCGGTCTTATGCCATGTCTCAAGTAACTAAAGAGGGAGGAGAAGACTTTTTAATCTTTTGCAGAGACCACATCTACCATGTGCAACTCTCTTTAAGACCAAGAATTACTTTTGGAGAGTAAGATGAAAGATGATATAATATATGAGGCCTGGGATGTAGGGCCTGTGGATTATATTCCTTGGACTTTGACTAGATCCCTGTACCACAGTCTTCCCATCAGTGGGGACTGGTATTATTCCTTACGTTAAAAAAGTATTGTTATTAGAGTTTGCAAAACCCTTTAAGCTCCTTAGAAGAAAACGTTAAGGTGGTAAAAATTATTACTCTCTATTATAATTGGAAATAAATTTTACAGGAGTTGAATAAAAAACAACAGGTTTGGACTATATCATCCAGAAGTAGCCCCAAGCACAGACTAGCACTTCCTTCCTTTCCACATCAGCAGACCCAGTCTGGAGCTGAGTACTGCAAAGGTGACTAACAGCCTGCTGTCCCCTCCTCCAGGCAAAGAAAGTTGCTCATTACTGTTTGTTGCTCTGTGTCAAACGGGGAAATCAAGTTCAATTTGTGCTGTGCTACAGTGCCCGAAGTAATGAAAGAAAAACAGTCAGACCCTGAGTCACTGGGAAAGCTGTTAATGTGACCTCCTTCCTCGCAGTCAGAGAGGAAAACTGACCCTTCCTTGGTCCATAGGGTCCTTTTTCCTTCATCCTTTCCCTTGCCAGTGTCAGCCCAAAGAGACTGCGCGGCTCAGCCTTCATTTGCCACCAAAGCAATGCTCGTATCAGTGCCCACTGAGCTGGATGAGCCTCTGGCCTGCTGAGGGGTTGCTCATCCAGCTGCAGCGGGCAGCTCGTGGCCTGCAGGCGTGCGAGAGTTCCAGAGGCACGGCCAGGTGGGAGCACGTGTGTCTCCGGAGCACCACAGTGACAGAGGGGGTGTTGTGTGTTTGATTCCATCTGTCTGTCTGGAAAGGATGTCAGGGAGGGAGGGTTTGTGCCTTTCTGTGAGCCTGTCTCTGAGGGCTTCTGCCGGTGCCTCCGGGCGTGTCTGCATGTGCAGGTGCCTCTGCGTCCGTCAGCTGTGCTTGGGGCTGCATGAGGATGACTGAGCAAACCATCTGGGCTGGTATCCATCCTGCCTGTTCATTCAGTGCCACGGCTGCGTGTCTGAGTGTGTCTGTGAACGCTGCAGGAGGCACAGAGGAGGAGGAGTTACCCGGCACAGGTACACAAGGCGATGCAGCAGACGTGATGAGCCAGGGGCGTGAGCATGGTTACGAGATGAGAACTGTCAGGGATAGAGAACCGGTGACTTGCGGGCTTTTGTGAAAGAATGGAATATTTCCATGCGTAAAATGCCCTCCTGTTGTAGCAGCACACGTTTTCCTAAGAGTGAACATTGCGACCGGTTTGAGGGTTGATGGAAATGGTGGGGTTTTAATGGGAGACTTGACAGGAGGAGAGTGCAGTGTTGTGTGTGGGCTGATCCATGGTGGCATCTGGGAGACATAGGACTTGGGTGCTTCAGGAAGTAGCACTCCTGTGAAGAAGGTTAGGAAAACCCAAACCCCACCTTGGTGTATTACTGCCCCAAAAAATGTCAGTCAGGTCTGTTTTGCCCAAGCCTGCTGGGTAATGGTTTGGTGTTTGTCCATCAGGTATTCAGGAGAGCTGAGCACTTTATACCTTGCACTTCTGAAAAAGTTTCCAAATTCTGTTAGAAAGTCAGCAGAGGGTTGCAGCTTGATTGAATCCTGCGTACTGATGCTGTAAGGCCAGAGAAATACCAAAGCATTGAGCTCCCAAGACTTGGAGACCTGTGCAGTGATTTCTCATTTAGTCTATTTTATTTCTGATGTAAAGCAGCTCAGGCTTAAACCAGGCGCATGAGGCCTTTTTTTACAATCATCTCGCTTTTGGTGTCAAGAGGCTTCATATTATTTGCCATGGGCTCCTGCTCCCATTCTTTGGAATATCTGAAAGCCTATACTTAAATCTCCCTCTCACCTTCTCCTGCACTCCTCCCTTTTAACCCACACCCTGCCTTTCTTCCTTTTCTCCCTTGCTCTCCTCTCCCCCGTCTCCAGCCACACTAAACCTCACAAGTTCATTTTCACTCTCAACCAATGTGTCTGAAGGCAGAGAACCAGTGGCTTAAGCGCTGCAGTCCTTGTTCAGGCGCGGCTGCCCCGGGCACGCGGCCTGCGCAAGGACTGGGGCGGTCGGCCCTGCCACACAGTCCTGTGCACACACCCCTCAATGGGAGCAAGGATCGCGGGAAGGACGACATACATCCAGCCTGCACCTCAGTTGGGACTGGCATTCATATCTGTCGCTGTGTCTGTCTGTCTGTCTGTCTTTCTCTGCCTGTCTGGTTCTCTCCGCTTCCACGCCCTTTGCTGCTCAGATTTCGGCCATCAGCTGCCACCGGACGCAAATCTTTGCAATTCCTACAACTTGCAAGCTCATTTACCCAAACCTTCCGGAAGAGGCAGAAAACATCTCCCTCCGTCTCCTTTCTCTCCCTCTCAAACGCCATCTGGGTAGCAGAGGCCTCCAAATTATGTAGCAAAGGGCTGGAGAAGCACAGTGGCTTCTTTTGACATCTTGTGTTGTCACACCCTTACTGCTGCCATCCCAGAAGTTGTCCGTAGCCCTGAGCTCTCCCTGTGTGCGTGTATATGTATGTATATATGACTTGTTTTCTTTTTGGAAAAGCTACTGATAAAATTGATGGGAGTGGGGAGGGTGGATTTAGTTTGCCTTTTTTTTTTTTTTTTTTAAACATCCGGGGGTGTTTTTATCGTTGGAATAATTCAGGTAACACACCACGGTGGCCCCAGCCGTAGGAAGCCACGTTGAAGCATGGTTGTGAGCTGTAGCAATGGCAAGTGCTTAATTTTGCCTTTGAAGAACATCAGGAGAGCTGCCCTGAACTCTTCCACAGATTAGGCTTAGATCAATTTGAACTTGATCACCTCCCATGCTTAATCAACAATTTTAGTGCATGTTTTTCACCCTGTATTGGTGAGAAAGAAGTACGGTATGACTATCCAACCACAACCATGTTTGAACAGGGTTATTTTTGGTTTTAGCGATGTATATATTTGTCATGATGATGGGGCCTCTTTTTTTTTTTTTCCCCAAAGCTCTTGTCTTTAAAATGTTGGTATTTTGAGTGCATTTTCAGAGATCATAATGTGATTTACCCTTAAAAAGAGGTGACTTTGGTAACTGCACTACTTTTTCTGTATGGAAATGTATATGAAATATGGACAATCAGAAAAAAGTATGTATTTTCTGCAAAAAAAGGGGATAGTAAATGCAAATTACTCCTTCCTCACTTTACCTGGGTATTTGAGCTGTTGCTAGCAGTGTTAGCACCATAAGAAGAAGGCAGGTAGTTCCCACTTTGAAAGACTCTTCATACTACCCAATTTTAAGGAAGTTCCTCAATACTGTGATTTCCATAAAACTGTTATACTTGGCTTCTGACATTATTCCAGGCCCACAGAAAAATCAGAACATATTCTAATGCAGGGAAGACTTTGGAGTAGCATAAAAATAAATTTGCCTTACTGGAAAAATTTAACCATACACATTCACATTAATTAAAACAGGCAAAACAGAAGATAGAGAATCCAAGAGAACAAATTCTTAGAAGCTAAATGTGAAAGCAGCAAAAAGAAAGTTAGACAGCCCTATGGCTATAAGACCTTATGCACAAACCTGTCTGGAGTCCTTCTGAGTGAAAATGTTTAAAATGGTGGGCCACAGCATCTCACGGACTGCCCTGAGGAGTGAATTGTGCTTTTAATTAGCACAGGCTTGCACATACCCAAAACCTTGGTGGGTTTTAAGGCCTTTAGAGAAGGAGTCCTGTTTTCTTATTTGACCGTAAATTATTGTTACAATAACAGTAAAAGCTAACAGTAGGAACACAAAGAACCACAGACCTTGTCCTGTGTTGGTTCAATAGTTAAAATAAGTGTATGACATCTACATTTCAGTACAAAGAACTCTTTAAAAAGCCTACATCCAGATTTTCTGACCAGTATTTAATTTTACTTGTCATTTTTCTATCACAGCACTTTGAAGAAAAAAGCCACTACAATATTCTGGCATCAACATCTGTGATATAGTACAGTTATATTTCATTTTCCTTTTAATTCCAACATGTTTTTCCACAAAGCTAGTTAAAACACTCAAATTAAAAAGAGCTACCCCAAGCTGGTTATATTTTCCATTGGCTTGCTAGCCAGGATAAATCATTCCTTTTGCCTAGCAAAAGTTTCTTTTAACTTTCCCTGAACCCTAATAGAGATTGTATCTTTATATGAATCCACAGAAAAATCTCTGACTCTTGATTCCTTAGATCATCTCTGAATGTATTAATGTTAATTAAAGATCCCTGAGCACCCTAAGTTAGATGGTCAAAAAGGTGCTTGTGTGAGTTCAAATCCAGCTGGTTCTGTCATCTTAGGCAATTTCTTGAAGCAGTGAAAGATGCTTCTGGAGTTTAAACCTCTTTTTTCTCAGACCCACCTTGCTGAGAACGCCCAAGGAATTTTCCAGCGTTGCTGTTCTCCATACACAGACTGCAGTAACAGAGAGGGCACAATCCCCTGCATTCACTCGCTCAGGTCTGCTGCAAAAGCTCCTGTTCTTCCTGCAAATCACAAGGGCTTTTAGCATCGGTGCTACAAGACCTCACTGCATGCACCATCTTGTACTGTTGTGCATATTTAGAGAAATTCTAACTGGTCCCAGGCTGCACTCCCAGTTTCAATGAAAGCAACAGAGGTGATGGAAGAAGGGAAGACACACACAAGCATTTTACTTGTTTTCCTCTTTGACTTGCTCTTCTCCCCCATCTTCTCCCCAGTGACTTCCTCCAAATTGTGCTGGAATCTTGGGCAGCAGAGGTTTTCAGCAAGGCAGTAGGAAGTTCCCCTCTACCTTGTGTTGCAGTAGTTTTTCCTCTCTGTCTTCAGCCAAGATCCCATCAGTCCAGGGGAAGAGCTGCTCCCCTTTGTGAGGGTTTTTGTGCCAGGCACTGGGCAGCCTTTCAGCATGGTGATGGTACCAGTGTGCAAACCCAAATGCACAGACTTCCCATTAAATAGAGATCCAGTTGTGGGGGGTTTGCTGCTCGCCCAGATATGTCACCAAAGGTAAACACATATGAATTAATTTCACCCTTTCTAATACAGTCGGTATAGCACCCTCATTTAGCTCTTGCCTCGCTTCCTCTACACTCTCATGCACCAGCCAGGCAAACACAAGAGGGGTGTTTATTTTATTATTTCTTAATAGACATCTGGTTTTAAAATGACTCTGCTCTTACCTTCGCTCCCTGATCTGTTCTTTGTGGAGACTGTCTGGCACAACATGCCAACAAAATGACTTCTGCTTCATGTATCTTCCTGGGCATCTGCTAAATGGGACCCATTCCCTGCTGCATCCGGACGACCAAGCTGTAGGGACTGGATTGCTGCTTATGGTCAGCTGATTGATGGCCAAAAATTGCGACTTGGCTCTAGTTGCTGTTGCAGAGTAATGGGACATCCCAGCTGGTCCCATCCCAGCTGTTCTCTCCAAGTCCACTTTGAAGCTCAGAGACACCAGTCAGCAGTGCTGCCTGCTGAGCCTTGTCTGAGTGGCTGGGAGAAAATCTCCTTCTTCCAAAGCCAGACATCTTTACATAAGATGAATAGACATGAAGTCAAAGATGCCTCAGCTGTGAAAAAACACTTGTTAATAGAAAAACATCAAAACAAATTATGTTTAGAGACAGGGAATTTGAGACTCAACTGTTTGACCATACTTAGTAAATCACACAGTGAGCATTACATATCATCTAAACTATCCCTACCTTTGTTTTTTTTATCAAAGAATTCACCAAATCAATAATAATTTATTCTTGGAAAGATGTGTAGAACAAGAACATGTTGCTCAGTAGCTTTGTAAGATCTATCCCCAGTCTCCATATGACCACTTCTAATGTTTTCTGATAATGCCTGTGATTGGCATTTCAAATCCCAGAGTGACTCGCAGGCTTTATTGTATCCCGTATTATCATACAGAAATCCAATATGAGTCTGTAGGCTGGTTTTTTCCTAGGAAATGTTCTGCATCAACATTAAATAACTTTCTAATTTAAAAGGCAATGAAAAGACACAGACTGGGAATTAAATACTAGCTGCTACAAATCTCAGATGAAAATGGTCCATAACAAACTCTCTGTTTGTGCTGCTGGTATCTCTGGATATCCTCCCTTGAGCAAAGATTAATTATACAAAACCGTCAGGGGCTGAGAGTTCACCTACAGTCATCTAGAGCCTCTTGCAATCCACAGTCCTGTTGCTTTGGAACGAAGGAGGATTGGGTTTTCTCCTGCTTCCACCAGCATGTGCAGTTTCTTTAAGCAGCTTCATCAAAGCACGAGATGGCTCATTCATCTTGACACTGTGCCAGAGCCTTTGGGCTTCCCGAAGGATGGATCCTGGCAACACTGCATGTGGAATCTTTCCGCTGGTAGCCTACCTGCCTTCCTTCCCGAAAAAAACTGCTCCTTGTCCAGCCTCCATCTGGCTCCAATAGTCCCCAAAGAGTTATACTGAGGAGTAGGGATTTGCTGCAGACCACAGGACTCCTTCCAACCTTACCACCACCAGTGTAATTCCTCATCACTTATCCAGGACTTACACAGTACCACAAAGATGCTACTGAAGTTTCCTTCTGGATTCATGTGCTCCTGGAGCCCTACAAAGGCCAAAGGTCTCCCTCCTCCTTTCAGCCTGAGGCTGCCCAGAGAAACCCCAGAAACACCAATACACAGAGAGCACTGAGTTTCACTCTCTTCTTCACTTTTCCTTCTTCCCTGCCCTTTTCCCACACCATGAAATCCTGTCAGCTAATTCAGAAGCAATTAACAAATATCTGCAGAAGTGCTCGAACATTCAATGCACAGAAGACAAGCACAGCCACGGCAGAGGAAGGACATGCCTGTGGGAGTTCGCTTGGTTCATCAAATCACCAGTCTACAGGGAAGAAGAAGCCAGCAGATGTCACTCAGCCTCTCAGTACCATTGGAATATTGCAAGGTGTTGGACACAAAGCTCCTGCCTATCAATGGCTCAGGAAGTTCATCTCAGAGAAGAGCTCTGATCCCACTCCCATTTCCAAGGTAGGCTGTGGGATGCCACAAGAAATGAAAAAATCAATTCTTACACAGTGCACAACAGCACATCTTTAAAGTCTCATTAGGGCTGCTACGAATGTTTTGAACAGTCTTTCTTCTGTTTTATTTTGACATCAAAATCAGTGTCATGGTCTTAGTACATGAGAACCTGAGCAGGCCAAGGGTGTCAGAGAACATCTCCCTGCTTGCAGCCCTCCAGAGCAGCTGTGCCTTCACAACACTGCTACAGATAAGAAGTCAAGATGATGGATTCCTTTGGGTGTTTGGGACGAAGGAACCTGCATGTGAAAATAACTGTTATTTAGACTGAGTCAAAACCAGATACAGGCTGTGCTCCTTTTGGAAAACCTGTCCCACGGATTTCCTTCCCTCTTCCCTCCCAGACAATGAAAAAAAAAGGAAAGAGAAGAGAATTATGAGCAATGTAATGCAGAACATAAATCTTTCAAAAGAGGTGGAGGAAAAGAAAACTGCCCTTTCCAGTACAGTGATAAATACATTGCTGAGTTTGATGTCTAAAAGCCATGTTAACTCTGCCTTAGGAAATGCAGGGAAGCACACTGGACTGCTGAGGAACAGCAATGAAGACACAGTTGGCATGGATGGTAATCAAACTGAGGAAAGCTGGAGAGATATGGGAACTTAAATCCTCACTCTTGCTCTCTCTCCATCTTGCTCAGTGGTCTCTTCTGTTCCCAAGGTCGTTCCCCTCAGGCTGCTCTGGGCTGGGACAGACTGATCATCTCCTTTGGGAGCCATTGCCCTGTGACTCCAGAACGGGTCAAATGAAAAGGCAAGTTTAATGAAAAGAAGCTCATCGCACGTGGCTCCTGGCAGAGGTGTTTAAATCAGCAAAACCTCTCCTCTGTTACTCAAACAGAAAATCCTCAAAGTCACTCTACCTGTAAAACAAAAGTAAAAGTCCTGCACACAAGTAGCCTTTCAGCATTTATTTTCATGGCTCAATTTATCTTCTCATCCAGATGTTCTAGGGCTTTTTTTGGCTGCCTGTCCCACAGAACAAAAACGATGAAACGCAGGCAAGCTGCACCTGCCTCTCTGAGTCAGAGCAGTACCTGTACCTGAGGATGAGCACTACATCTCTGATAGTGGTTAGTATCTGCTTCTTTCTCAGAAGCCCCCCAGGCTCGATTACCATAAGACTTGATTACCCAGAGCTAATGAGAGGGATTATTAAAACATCCTGAAAATTAAGAATAATTTGCATAGATATACTTTACCAATTGTTCTGCTTTTCTGAAAGTCATGGGAAAAAATAGAGCTTTCAGCTGTGTAAAAAAGCAGCCCTTTCATTACTTGTCCTCTAATTGTCAATCTAGGGTAATCTGCATAACCAAATTAAAGCAATTGACTTTCCTTATATTTACCTTAAGCACTTGGAGCCATAAGACTACTGTCTGACAATTTCATGGATATATATACATATGAAATTAATTAATAAGCTATTCAAATTGGTATGATTTGCATATTTGAAGCTAATTAGAAAAGCAAGCTCCAGAATTTCAAAATCTTACAATACATAGGAAATGAAGGGGAAAAAAAACCTGATAGCTGCAGGACTCATTCGCCTGAAAAGTTACCTTGACCTTATTAACTGTATTCAAAACAGGCTCTTGTTGCACAGGGATATGGTAATGTTTCCCCTGAGGTCTGAGATCATGTGGAATCAGTGAAGTATAAACGCATATATATTGCATTTGGATGAGCTGACACTTGGTGCCTGTTGGCCCCCATGAGTCAGTGCAGGCAGAAATGTAATGGCAAACCTCACTGCAGGTGTTGCATTTTTCCTCATTCCCCTTATTGCAACAAATGCAGTTTTAACTCCCTGCTGCAGGAGAGTTCAGTCTCCTCTGCAGAGCGGTCTGAGTATTAGTGTTACACTGCACTGGGATACAGAGCTTTTTCCAGGGAAATCAACAAGGTCTTCACCATTTTCCCCAGTAAAGGCAGCCTCACACACCTCAATTCCCTGTTTTCTTCTGATGGTGCCCCTTTCTAATAGGCATTAAATGATCCAAAAAAAAGCCTCTAGTGTTTCACCCAGAGTAGAGCTATGGGGAAGCTCGATTTTTTTTTTGTTTCCAAAAGCCCCTTGTAACCCTTTTTTCTGTTTTAAAATAGAAGGAAAATTTAAAGTTGAAAAACTTTCAGCAAAAGATCATTTCTATTGAAATAATCAAGATTCAAAACATATGTTTAAGTAAAGTAAAAGCAGTTTAATCTGGCATTGATTTTTTTTTCTTAGTTATGTATGATTTATAATGGAAATGTAAACCAAATTAAAATGTGTGAGGACAAAATGTGAGATTTCAACCCTACATTTCTGAAATGCCTGTTTCAAAATTGGCATGTTTCTACAGAACATTTGACTTTCAGCATCAGCATTCTTCTAACAGAAAACATTTTTGCAGGAAAAAAAAAGAATTCTGGCTAGTTTTATTCAAAATGTTCCCAGAAATTCGCAAAGAGCTGCACACTCAAAAGAAGAATGCACAGTTTGAGAAGCTTTTCTGGTTTGTTTTTGGGTTTTTTTTTCCCTGCTAATAATTTGATTTCACTGTAAGGTTGTGGGAATTGACAATTACGCCATCTGCAATCCAGTAGTATTCCCTGTCAGAGAAATACCAGATCCGTTTCTGCCTGGCCTTATAATAACTTCACAGACTTTGGTGGCTGGTGGGTTATCTCCAGGGTTCTTGTGATTAAAACCTCAGACAGCAGCAGCAGACAGATGGCTCTGGAAGGGGCTGTGGTAACTCCCCAGTGGAATGGCAGGCTATTACCTGCCAGCAGCCAGGTTGATTTGAAACCCTGACTTTTTCCAGCTCTCCACAAAGACTTGTGTAACTCAGCCTCCTGAGGTCACTTCAGATTTCTGACACTGCAAATACAAGAGGACGTCTTGTGTCTGCTTTTACCATGTCTCCATGGCACATACAACTTCTAAACCTCTTTTTTTCCCTGAACTTTGGTAAATTCTTGTTCTTCTTGAAACTCACAACCTTGCAGACCCCATCTCAGTGTAACCACACGGGAAGGAAAAATCTCCAGAAGCGCAGTATGGTTTGTCATTGCCATATTTGTGCTTTCAATCCCCCCCACAGCTTACCTATGGTTTTGATGAGTTCATTTCCCCAGAATGTCTCTTTCCACCCTTCATCTTGTGTGCAAAGCCACAGGTGCAACATGGCTGAAGCAGGACTCTTGGAGAAGACCTCTCTATACAAAGACCTTGATCTAGAAAAGACCGATATCCTACAAACGCAAAGGAACAACACAGCACTTCAGCCCGCTCAGGCGAGCTCTGCAGAGCAGATTCTCAGAGGCACCCTTCCTGCAGTGAGGGGAAAAAAGCAAGAAGTGAACATTTATCACCCCCTTCCTCATGGGACAAGGCTGACAGACCAATTATCAAGGCTCCAACAGATACAGCATCTTCAGGGGTAACTTTTCATTCTCCAAATTCAACAAAAATCAAGGTAATACCTTAGCAGACATCCATCACCAACAACCACCTGCTCTAAGTAGTCTCCTAAAAGCTTCATCCACGAGCCACAGTTTCCTCAGCGGAGAAATGCCATTACAGATTGTTTGTCACAAAAGGCAGCATAAGCATCTGACCACTCGCTCTCTTGAGAAATAAGAAGCTACTCTGCCACATTGTGGTGCCAGCATCTCAAGCACACTTTTCCTCTCACCTCTTCTAACCTAGGGCTATCAGGCATAACTAGAAGGCTGCAGTTGTACCTCTGCATTGACTGAGACAACTCTGAGCTAGCAAAGCAATCATAACATTGTGCGTTCAGCTGCTTAAATGCTCTCCACAACATAAAGGTTGAATTCTCTCCTGCGAAAAGAGATTCCTCCCTGTGAATGAAAGTGTTGTTAGAAAGTAAAAAACTATCAGCAAGGAAGTTTTGCTCCTCAAACGTCAGGGAAAAAATCAGTTTGGACTTCCAAGCAAAGGCTGGATCCCCTCCAAAGGAGTTGAACTCATCTTCAGTGTGTCCTGTGGTGTAAAAGAATTACTACCATCAGCAGTGCTGGCGACAGGGATGCTCCCTGCCTGTCCTGTCATCTCAGTGCAGTCAGGCTTCAAGAGCTACTGAACAGCTACTGATACTTATGCAGCAGTCAAGGAGCCTCTGTGGTAACACGGATTAAATATACACTGTACAGACCTAATGAGGCTCCCTTTCAGGCATTTCTAGGTGCTGCTTCTCGGGAGAGCCATTACAGTTGTCAGCCAAAAGCCCCAAGGAACTCAAACCTCCCAGCGTGGTCCTCCATCTCCAGTGTTCCACAAGGATGAGGTGGGATTAATATCTCTTCTCAGGAATTTTCTACTGAAACTTCCATTTGAATCTGTTTATTAAGACACTATTGTTCTCTTCCAAATCTTTATCCATAAGATATGCTAAGCCATGGATATTTCAGGGAACTTTGACACTGCCATGACTATACAAAGCCTTTTTGCCCATATTTTTGCTGCTGTTTTTACAGCTCTGAAAAGCCACAGCACCCCTTCTCAGAATTTCAGAATGGGTTGCATTACAGCATAAATATCCTACTATATTGACTGTTACATATTGCTCTTGGAAGATTGAGACTGGTTCTCCTGGAGTGCAAATTTTATCCTCTCCTAGCTTCCAAAGCACAACCCATTAAAAACTTTTTCCTTGACTTGATGGCAGTATCAGACACCAAGTTTGATTTGTGAGACATTATGGAGGTTCGACAGGACTTGGAGGAGTTATGTTCTTCGCAAGTAGTCCCCAGCAAACCTCACTCCCACCTACCCAGGCAGAGTGTGATTGGCAGGAACACAATTACCTTATCCAGTGCTGTGGTCTCTGAGATTTTAAGTATCTCTCCATTGAATAAACCTGGCTTCTTTCCCAGAGACTTCCTTACCTGGGATCCTGACTTCATGACGGGCATAAACTTTGCCTTTCTCTTTTGTGCCTGTAGGGGCTCTAAGGACGCTCACAGGTTTGCAGCAGCTCAAACAATTTATCTGTTTAAAAAGCTGGTGTTCTGGTACACATCGAACATGAATGAGATGTATGCAGGCAACAATATTCTGAGGAGGTTTTCAGACACGTTTCAGAGATCACTCAGTCTTTATCCTACTGAATTTTTACTTGGGCTTCTAGAATCTTCTCTTCTCCTTCTTGGGCTCTTCTGCTCCTTAGCATCTCTGCTGCCTTTTTAAATATAGTGACATCAAATGAAAGAAAAAAAAATTACCCAAACAGTTCTCATTGCACTCATCCCCCCGAGTGTCTTCACACAGGTGTATCTGGCCTCAGATATTTCTTTTCCCACTCAACCTGCAGGTTCCCCTCTATATCACTCTAAATATAGCCTTAGACTTGTGATTTATTCCTCAGATCCCTTTTCTGTATGAGGGAAACTGCTCAGAACATCATCTCTGACTGATCTTCCTGCTGTGCACCTTTCCCATTCAGTATGTTCATGCTACTCACACCCCACAAGTGAAGGGCAGGATGGAAGGCTTGAAGCTCCTTTGCAGGTTAAACCCCATTCAGGAGCGGAGACGGCTGCAAATTAAACACTACAGCCAAGGGTGCTTTCGGCTCAGGGGTGCAGCTTCTCCAAAAGCTCTTTCAGAGACATTAAACAGACGGGGATTCATTTTTCCACATCGTCCCGAGATTTGCAGAAATGAAATCCTGTCCATTTCAGATGGGCAAGAGACACTGGCTTTAATTCCAAGTACTTGTCACCATGCCTCCACCTCTGGGAACTGAGGTGACCACTATATTATCAGGTGCCAGCTGCCCATCCTTGCCCCAAAATTGGCATTCCCACATCACTGGCAAGGCTGAAGATTCTTGGATAATCTAGCAGTAGCTCTCTCAGCTTTAGCGTTCAGAATGGCCACACTCGAAAGTTCCAGTAATGGGTTCTCAGATATCTGTGCTCAGGTCCGCAGGGTGGCTTTTTGGCACAGGTGGTAGGATTTGGCTCCTTTCTGAAACCTTTGTGGATATCAGAAAATGTATTCAGCAACACAAAGCTGGGGATTGATTTCCCCCCCTCACACACCGTGCAGAAGCATAGCAGGAACCTCAGCCCACAGTGCCATTGTTGGTACAAATCCCACCTGCCAGCATTAGCAGAACCCTTCCCGTGCTGCTTTTGAGCCTCTACCATAGGTAGTGATATAATTTGCTACATTTTTGACCACATCTTAAAACGCAGGCCAGTTAGCTCAGGGAGTAAGAGAAGAAATGACAATAAAGGCACAATTCCCCACAGCACCTCAAAAGGCTTCTTCAGCCCGTCAGTCACAGATGCACCAACACTGTCAGCCAGGAAGGATGGAGAATCCTGAACATTTTTAGGCTTCCTTCAGCTATTTTGAAGGGCCTTTGTACCTTCTACCAGGAATGCAGAAAGTAGCAGAATAAGGGTTCTTCCACTGTTAGAAAAGGTGATTTGCAGAAGTAGAAAGAGGAAGGGGGATGGGACAGAGAAACACTTTGCTGGAAAGATGCTTGCCTAGCAACACAAAATCAAAATCTATGCCTGACCTGTAAGAAGTGTCTCTATGGGCACTGCTTCTTTATTTGGTATTCAAGCCAACTTTTGCCTGTATGTGATCTGAAAACAGAAGAGCAAACGTGAAAGAGGAGGATAAAAAGCAATGAAAGCTGACACTACCAAACCAATGAGTTAACCCAAATTATTACATGATTAGGTGTACCTTGGGTTTTATTTGCCTATATCATCAAATAGGCTGTGCATCCAAACTACAGTTTTTCTTTAGGTAATATAATGCCAGTTTGATTACTGCAGCATCCTTAGACAGCAAGAGCATGCTGCAGGAGTCCTCCATGGCACTAGAGGGGAATTCTGACTCTGACAGAAGAAGAAATACATCAGTTCCCACTTTGCTAAATTAGCAGACAGGTTTGGCATATGGTAGAGGTTAGGCCTGAAGGATTATGTTACTATTAAACTGAAGGACTCCTAATAAAGACAGTTTTATTTAATTTACAACTCTGCTTCTTACACCTAAGGATACTTGCAGCCTTGGGTATTTTTTAGAATTGCTCTCAGCTTTGGAAATGGCCCCAGAGGTTAATCAAGGAATGTCAGGCCGAGTGTCTGCAGCAATTTTACTCTTCCAGGCGTGACCAGGGCTCGGCTGAGCTCAGCCTGGCCTCCAAGAACACATCCATCGGGTCGCTAGGGCTTTGCTGTGAGGTGGGTGAAGGTAGAGCGTGGGTGAAGGTAATTAGCTGCACCAACCCACCTTCCACAGCTGGTGGTGGGTGTTGTAGGGTTGCCAAGAGCCAGTTAGACTCTCCCAACGCATTGTCTCACCCAGAACTGTGTGTAAGGGAATGGGGATATACAAACAGAAAGTGTTGCTTTAGCACTGGGATGTTACGGGTTTACAAATCAGACGGATGCACTAGAAGCTGGCTGGTCCCTGTGCAGACATGGCCTGGATCTGAGTTGGAGAGCTAAATCAGCCCCTGTATTGAACTCACAGTAGTGATACAAGAATCATTTTAACAGTCCAGTACCTCCACTGCCAGGGTGTGCAGCACTCAGGAGACACTGGGTGTGATCCACATGTGGTGGTAGTGGAGAGAGCTGACATCAAATTCAATGGCAGTTGTAGCTACTTCTGCCACGGCCAGCGTTGATTCTGGGCATCCTAGGGAATAAGCCCAGCCTCTTGTGCATTTCTTTCAAATTCCCTTTTGCCCTCTTCTGCCATTTTGTTGCTCCTGTGTTAGCCAAGACCTAGTTTACTAGGGCTCTTGATTGGAGACTTATTACAGCTTATTTCTGTCTGCCTTTCTTTAAAGCCAGCTGAACATACCCAATGCTCTTCCTCTATGGTAAGACCGAAAATACAGACCACCCTCCCAGCTTCTGTGACACTCTTTCTAACACACTCCTTTTTTCTCTTCTCCGTGATCACAAGTTCTCTCTCCAAGCCCAGCCTAGTTATTTGTGCATGAAGC
Source organism: Eulacestoma nigropectus (assembly GCA_013397775.1). Taxonomy (NCBI): domain Eukaryota; kingdom Metazoa; phylum Chordata; class Aves; order Passeriformes; genus Eulacestoma; species Eulacestoma nigropectus. The sequence goes on from VZTE01003012.1 coordinate 138,070, forward strand.
TGCCATGTCGTGTATTGGTGTGAGTCTGGTGTTCACATGAGCTGTGAATATGCTGCACATGTGTATCTCTTGTGCATCCTGAGCTTCCCTTTGGTCGAGTTAACTGTCGTTCTGCCTTCTAATGAACCACCAAGAGAGAACTGGACCTGGTAAGATTTCTTGTTAGCCACAAACCGTGTCCCTGTGTCACTGTCAATGTGACGCTGAATGAGTTTGCAGTGTGACTTCATGTCCAAGCCTCCAGAAAAGACAGGGTTGGCACTCTGAAGCTCCTCTTCAATGAGGTGATTCACTACAACATTTGAGTTTGTATTTTGCACAAAAAAAGAGGAATTGGTGAAATGGTGCACAAAACACTCTGCTGCCTTGGTGTGCAAAGCAGTTCCCACACCACCCCAACAGAGTAGCAGTAACTCCAGTTTCTGGATTGCCACTCTGCAGAACCTCCCTCCTCTGGCAAGGATACACCTTCAAAAAGCTGGATGAAAGGCAGGAGGAAGCAGGCAGGGCTAGTCAAGCATCAGCTAATCTGTAGCCACCTAGTTTTGAAATGCCTGTAATCTTCTGAGGCATCACTGAGTTTTTGGCTAAGTGGTTTGATGCCAGGACGTTGCAGATTTGCGTCAGGGAGGAATTTGTTCTATTTTTTCTGCTGCTTAGTCTTTGCCTGCTCTAGGACGCCAGGAAGGCAGAGATAAATTTCTGCCTACAGTAGCTGCCTCCTCTCAGCAAGGAAGGACAAGGGAACACTAAAACCTCTGTCCAGACTCGTGTCCCAGCTTGCTGCCTCCTAAACAGCCAAGCCAACAAGAAGAGCAGCAGGTAGAATAAGAAAACACTGGTTTTTCAGTCACAACCACAGCAAGATTGCTGTCCACATAACCTTTAAATTTGGACCTCAGCTCTGTTTTAGATGGTGTTAGAGCTTGGCTTCTATAGGACTGGGAGAGGTATTTGAACTCACAGTTAGCCCTCTGGGACCGTAGCGCTGAGAGTATTCAGTGCCGTGATTTTTGGTGCCTTGGAGGCCACATTCCCTCCTTCACCTCAGAGCAACTCCCTCCAATCCACTGAAGCCCACAGCCCGATGTCCAAGCAATCAAACAAGGATGATGTGAGGTGTAGGGAGCAGTCAGGCTTTCCCTTGACACAGCCTGTTTCCCTAATCTTTTTCACCCAGTTACTCCACAGGCAGCGAGTGTCAGCCTTACAGACTGGAGGAAGCTACCTGGTGACAGACACACCACAGACAGACAGACAAACTGCAGCTGGGTGCAATCCTGAACTGTTGCACGTGGTGCTGAGCTCTCTGTGCGAGCAGGGGTCACACCCCAGCACACAGCTACGGCCCCTGCGTGGGGACAGGGACAGAGCCGAGCACCAATCCGCCCATCCTGGCTCAGAAACAGGAGCACACACAGGTACACATCTGCATCTGGACATTTAATCCCAGAAACATCCATCCGGGCTGCTCCTGTGCCTTGGGTTTTATCAGAAGCAGACAGGCAAGCAGCTGCTGTTCTCACTGCCCAGTGACAGGAAATCTAAAGGGTCTGTTCTCTCTTGATGTACACAGTGGTGAGTAGTTAACAGCAGGGGTGATCTGCACTGTTTCTTCCTCCTAAATGTTGCTCTTTCGGTGGTATTTAGACTCAAACTGCAGTCTTTGCAGCCTGGGTGGGGACAGAGGGGGAGTTTCCATGCACTTTGCTCCACAGCAGGTCAAGTGGCAGGGTGACAGTGTTATCTCCCCCTGTGACAGGAGGTCACATTCCCACAGTGCTGCTACCGGAAGGCACCAGCTCCACAGGCTTGGCACAGTATTTTAGGGGGTTAATAAACTGGAAAATGTGGCATTTGCTGCGCCCTTGAGCTAGGCAGCGAGTCCTCTGCCAAGGCCAGGTGAGCCTGCTGCTGCAGCAGCCTTCAGATGGATGTTGCCTTCACACATGTGAAGGCTGAGGAACGTCAGAGCTGGTTACAACCCCAGGGGAAAATGCTTAGGGACAAAGCAGATGCTGTGAGAAAAAACAGGCCAGAAGAAACACTATTTTAAAATACTCCACGCTTGAACAGTAGCAGCAAAGCCAAAAGAAAATGTTTCAAAAAAAACCAAAAGTCAGTGCGCAGACTGTGGGAAATAAAAAGGGGTCGTGAGAAATGAAAAAGGCCCAGCAGCGGGAGCGAGTGACCAGGGCCCAGCCCCCAGGAGCACGGCCACAGCAGCCCAGGGGCAGCCAGGCTGGCAGCAGTGCCAGTGACACCAGCACACACCGTGCCCCCGTGGGGTTTGGCACCTCAGGGAAAATCCCGGACCTGCTCCTGTTTCCCAGCAGAGCAAGCAGCACATGGCTGGTGCCCGACACCAGATTCACCAGAACTGCTGGCTGAGAAACTCACTGGGGTGAAACACTCAAGACAGGTCAAAAGGGAAAGTGTCTTTCTCCTCCAGTGCAAGGTCAAAGTGGAATTGCCTCTTTCCAGTGTGAGGAGATGTAACGGAGGGGTTTACAGCATAGCCTATCCCTAATCCCTGAAAGCCCAGGCAAACTGAAGGGAGAGGCTGATGGCCTTGAGAGCCCCTGTAGAGCAGCCTCACCACCACGGGACACAGGGCAGGCTTGACCAGCCTTGGCCTGTCCCTGGGGTGCCGGGGAGTGGAAGCCCAGGGAGCAGTACCAGGACAAGGAACAGTGCAGTGAACTCTCGGCATAGCGTCCTCTGTGGCCCAGGGCCCTCGTTCCTCTCGTGCTGTTGTAACTCCTGCCTCTGTGCCAATGGCTTCCAGAACGCAGAGGAAAACTCTCGCATCTCAATCACCTTCTTCCGACTCTTCCGCGTGATGCGTCTCGTGAAGCTCCTGAGCCGAGGGGAGGGCATCCGGACGCTGCTTTGGACCTTCATCAAGTCCTTCCAGGTATTCCTTCACTTATCTCTAGGAAAGACCTAACTCCTTTTGATTTCCCTTGGTGGCCTCTCGGGGAGAGGTTTCACCCCAGTGCCTGAGCTCCAAGGCGCCCAGGGACAAGTGGCACGAATGAGTCAAGTAAATGGGACTCGCAGGGAGGGACTGCCTGGGTATGAGTTTCATCTTTAAAGCATGAGTAATTGCTTGAGACCCTCCTGAACAGCCTTAATAGTTCAGTTCAACTCAATTACTGCCTGTCTGTAACTCCTCGATCTCATCTTTTTTTTTTTCTCATTTGAGCTGTATTTTATATGTGTAACTTTAAGTGAAATACACAGCTGTGGCAGGAAGGCCTGGGTCTCAATTAAGTTTCCTTTAAGCCTTGTTTTGAGGATTTCCAGTGAGTATTAGAGGTGTGTGGCCTCCATACTTTCATCCAGGAAGGATTCACCTTTTTAGCCCCACTCTTTTGAGCTGATAACAATGCCAAGTTATTAAATTGCTGCTGCTTTTTTCCCTGGAGACAGGTTGCATTTCAGTGGTAGGTAAAGTACCAGAGTAGATAGGAGGAAGTGAAGGAGACCAGACTGGATAAGAATTACCACCTTTGGAGGAAAAGAAACACCACAGTTATTTGCTAGAAAAAACCTAGCCACATATAGTAAGATGATAGTTAGAGATGAAGCATGGCATATTCCTGCATTTTAAAAGTACTTGACCTGGATTTACTGGACCAGCACAACCTGGATGTTAGCTGGGGCATATCCAAAGGAAGTGTCAGGGAAACACAGCACAGGAATACAAATGGTGGTCCAAACATGAGGAAATATGCAGAACACACCACTGGACAAAAGCATGAAAGAGTAACTTGTGCAGCACACAAGTCTTGAAACAGCAACTATAAACCCCTCAGACTGAGGCTTTAGATGGTCGACAGCTTTTATATTGACTCAAATGGAAAAGGAACTGACCCACACTTTGAAACTTAAACCTCACCAGCGACAGCACAAGCTGGGACCAAAGCCTGCAGTGCTGTGGCTCATCGCAACTTCTGTCTCTTGTCAGCAGAAGTAGCACACGGGCACAACAGGGATCAGCACGGACTTCTTCCAGTGCAGCTCTCAGTGGTCTCGCTAGCCAGACCACCAGGCTTATCCAAAGGACTCATTTTGGACACTCCTTGACTGCCAGAGATCTAACCCTGCACAGCAGGTTTCTGACACATCCATGCCACAGTGACTTTTTCCATTGCTTGCACAGTTGCCAACTTCCAGGTCGCTATTTGAGCATCACCACTGGGAACCGTTTTGTTTGCATGCGTAGGAATGAGATTCCCTTGGCACAGCTCAGCCATCCCTGATGCAGGGGACAGTCACAGTTTCCAGTTTCAGCTTCTCCTCCCCTTGCCCCTGTGCCCCTCCAGCCTCCTTAGCAATAGCTCACCCTGAGCTGAACCTGCCATGGCTCATGGATGGGAAAGGGAGCACCTGGTACAACTCCAGTGACCTTCAGACCTCTTCAATTGGAGAGTCACTTTTTAGGCAGGGTTGTAGGGTGGTGGGAGAAACTATGAAGGGAGGGATCTTCCACAGCAGGGGAGGAAAAAAAAAAGAAGGCATTGCAAGCAAGTGCCTTTTCCCTTGAAAGCCTTTAGCCATTTATAACATGGAATTCTCTGCTCCAAGCTCCTCCTCTTACAACTACCGGGAGGCTCCTTTGGTAGCTGAGAATAGCTACTGTGCCGCTCTTAATTCAGCCACTCCCACTGTCAGAATGTGGGATCCCAGCAGACTTTGGCACAGGCTCTTCAGTGTCCCCACATGCTTCCAGGAAGCATCTCCGCTCACACGGGGCAGCCGAATAAGCAACAAACTTATGGAGTTGGATCCCATGGTAACTTCCACATGCCCTGGGCATGGCATGAAGTGCTGACGTACAAGCTGGGGCACTGCTCAGAGTGGTGGGAAAATGCTCAGCGGGGTTTCCGTCTGCAGGGACAGCAACAAGGTCAGGCTGGGGAGTGGGAGGAGTAGGAAGTGAGCGGGTGCTGAGGGCACGGCAAGGCCGTGGGAATCACACGGACAGAGTGGTAACACCAGGGAAGGACAGAGCCAGAGGAGGACAGAGGCAGAAGAGTAGAATATGGGAGGTGGGGAGCTGAAGGAGCCATGGGGAACAAGGGGCAGAGATGAGCGGGAAGGTGCATTGGTGGAGAGGAGCGGGCTGAGCAGAAGGACATGAAAAGGAAGTGGAGGGCCAGACAGACAGGAGAGAAGACACTTTCCCATCCCCATCTGAAAAACAGATGTATTGTTACACAGTTATACTGCTGTAAGGTTTTACACCTCAGGTCCTCTCTGGACACTCCCAGGAGCTCTTAGGTGTTGTGTGTATCAAGTCCCAACTAAATCATCACAAGATGTTTGGAGCCCAATTCTGAGCTGGCGGTCTCTCCAGTGACATTGTGGGGTAAACACACCGATTTGTCTGACCCCCTAAAAAGCCAGAGGAATCTGCCTCAGTCCTGAAGATGAGGATTACACACATTGTCTAAAGGATTTGATTATTTCTTGCCATTTTAATATTCAGATTTCTTTGAGATGATTTATGCAGATCTTAGTCAAATCTCCATGGTGGCCAGTGAAAATATTCCTTCAATTTTTCCTGCGGGATTTAGTTGTGTTGAATTTAGGATTACAGACGGGTTTGGGTTGAAAAGGGACCTTAAAGATCACCTAGTTCCAACCACTCTGCCATGGACAGGGACAACTTCCACTAGACCAGGTTGTTTAGAGCTCCATCCAACCTGGCCTTGAACGCTTCCAGGGACAGGGCATCCACAGCTTCTCTGGGCAACCTGTTCTTGTCTCACCCACCCACCCAGTAAAGAATTTCTTCCCAATATTTAATCTAAACCTGCCCTCTTTCAGTTTAAAACCATCACCCCTTCTCCTATCACTGCATGCTCTTGAAAAAAAAATCCCTCTATGTCTTTAATGCAGGCCCCCTTTAGGTATTGGAAGGTACTCTAGAGTCTCTCCGGAGCCTTCTCCAGGCTGAACAACCTCAATTCTCCCAGCCTGTCTCCATAGCAGAGGTGCTGCAGCCCTCTGATAGTGTTGCAGGCTCATTATATTCTGTGAAATTGGGTGTTCAAAATCCATCTCAGGGACTGTGCTCCCATTTGCAGGACGAATGTGTCCACCCATTGCCTCTGAAGTAAGGTCTGAAAGCCTCTGATCTGAGCACTATATATTTTTTTAAATTCCTGCTTAAAAGCCTGAGCCTGTGAGGTCCCGAGCCCTCGATTCCTGTTAGTGGTGGAGGAAACTGGTAGCACTCAACACTTGGCTGATTGCACTGACCTCTTCCTTGGGAGGCAGCTCTGCCTATCAGGGCTCTGCATTTCCTCTTCAGCAGCTGATCACTGACACTCAGTGCATGGCAGACACCACCAGGGACACCTAACACTGAGCAGGGAAGATGCTGATGCTGCTTTAGGTACTTAGAGTGGTACCAGCCGTTGTAGCAGAAGCCTTGAATTCGGATTTCCGCAGCTGTTGCATCTTTTATTTCACCAGACCGGATCCAGGAAAATATCACATTGCCATTAGTGCCAGAGTAATGCTGGTTGTGAGAGCTTTCTCCTCCTGGTAAGCAGGGGTAGACACTGGTTTTCCCTCGCTTTCCTGGCTCGGTCAAGGGCGGGAGCGACGGGAAGGCAGAGGAGCTCCATCCATCCCCCATGGCACAGAGCCCAGCCCGCTGGGCTGGGCGGGCAACCAAGCGTGGGCCTGTGGAGGCATCTAGTGGCCACCTGCCCGCACTACAGAGCCCGCGCCGGGTCCCAAAGCCAGGAGCACGGACCAGGCTCCTGCCTGCCGGCCTCGGCGGAAACACAGTCCTCTCTTTCTTTCTTTCGTTTCTAGGCTCTCCCCTATGTGGCTCTTTTAATAGTGATGTTGTTCTTCATCTACGCTGTGATTGGGATGCAGGTAAGTGATGCTTAAAGAGCTCAGCTGTGTCTATCTTCTCCTACTAGAGCATGGGAACAGGCTTACAGAGTAACTAGATCAATGTGTGGTTGTGGGGGCTTACAGCAATGCTTTCACCCAGTAAGGTAAGATGGCAGCTAACCTCGGCTGGAAAACGTCGTCTGACTCTGTACTTCCAACAGCAGCACAACACATTCCAGGAAAAAAAGCAAACAAAAAAGTATTGACCCATTTAACAGCAGAATACAATAAGCAAGCAGTAAAAGGACCGTGTCTGCCCTCCACATTCTCAAAGGAATACCCACAAAGAAGATTTACTGCCTTGCTTGTTGGTTCAAAATAGTTTTTTAAGTGGGCTTATGGCCATGCTGCACTGAACAAACCCAAATGTTCTCTTGCATCTGTTTCACACTGGCATAACTTCCACTGAGTTGTAAAGAGCAGCTTTTGATCTACACCCATGAAGGTAAATATGGGATCAGACCCAATGTACCAACACTCAAGAGTTTCTCCAGGAAGCTGCATCAAGACAACATCTTATTCAGTTTGCAAAATGCACTTGGGACCATCCTGAGCATTCACCTGTGCAAGGAACTGATGCTGCACGCAGACCATTGAAGGCAGCACACGATGTAGGCACAGTCCGTGGCAGTCCCAGCCTCACTTGCTGTGCTGCTTTTCAAGCTAAGCTTCACTTTCCACTTCGGTGTTAATCAAAGTTCTCAGACAAGTCAGCCATCTGGGACCAGAGGCCACAGTACAGAAAGGCATGGCATAATTGCTTCCAGAGGTCTTCAAACATGACAGGCTTCTCGGTTTCACAGTGACAACAGAATTTGTAATGAAATTCATCTGACCTCTGTGACCTTGTTTTAATTTGCTTCCTGCTATTATAATCACATGTTTTCACAGACTCCATCTACGCTGCCCCACTGTGAAAAATAAAATTAATCTTTTCTTGAATTATCACAGGTTATCTCAATAGCCCCAGTAATCACAGCTGTCACTTACTCTTCTAGGCTCATACTGTAAACTTGCCAGTTTTGCCTTTAATACCTAACTAATGGCCAAGATCTTACAGAATTACCTGTGCTATACAGAAGATCACTTCAGAATATTAAGCTGGTGTTATGTTGCTGTACAAAGCATTATAAGTGGCTTCCAAGCACCCACGCAGACAGGGCCTTCAGTGATTGGGGCACCGCCAGGGTCAGGATGCTTTATTCCGTAATTCTACTCCTTTTTCTGTCAGCTAGTTCTGAGTTACCTATTTAACCCTTGGCTTACATTCAAGCCTCTGTTTAAAACATCTCAGCAGCCTGAAGAGCATACATCTGTCTTTCACATTGATCTAGATTACTAGGTCACTTCATGCCCTCATGTCTTCCAATAAGAAAACCAACTTTTTTCATTTTCCCTGTTTGCCCAGAGCCCACAGACCTGTTATTATCACTTTTTGTCCAAAGGGCATCTCAGACATTTTGTGTGCAGCTCTCTTGAACGTGCTGACACATAGAGTTCCCTCACACATAGGGACACATAGGAAGGAAAATCATCCCTCACTCCATTAAGCAGCTACCATGAAAGACTGGATGTACCAGATCTGATAAAAATATCAGAATTTCCCATATAAAGGAGACCTACCACTTTATGTCAGCTACTGCCATGACTTGGAGCGTAACAACGTTCAAGCCTCACTACCTAATGTGCTCGAGTGGAAAAAATCCGAGTTGATGCTGATGGATGAAGCTGCTCGTATGATGGCCCAGGAGGCACAGATTGGAGAGGCCATGAGGGAGGAACCTCCACTGACAGCTCCTCCCAGGTACCTAATGCAAAACACCCACAGCAGCTGCTGCCAGTACCTCGTGTGTGAGGGAAGCTGCAGGGTCTAAAGGAAGGTCAGACTTCCAGCATGGGAAGCTCCCTCACCTACATTTGCCTGAAATGAGAATACAGGCTGCCTTGGCCCAAACTGGCTCCGAGCATTGCACTGTCCTGCTGCTCCTCCTCGGTGCAGCTGGGGCTGTCAGTGCTGCCTGTGGCGTGGGGCTGGTCAAGCAGGGGAAGGCCCGTGCATCCATGAGAAACCCCTGAGGAAAACTGCCATGGGCTGACCGTCCCTCCCATCTGGTAAGGCCTTCCCACCGTTGTCCCCACGCTCCTCCCCGCATCATTGTCTCTCTTGGGGGGCTAATTATCAGTGACATTTCCTTGAAAAGAAGCTTGGTGCTCTCTCAGAGCTGCTCTGTTCCTGCTGCTTGTTTTGGCTACAGAGAGATTACAGCTCTCAGCCCCCGAGATCTCTGCCACGTCGTTATCGATGGGGAATAAACAGTCCTGACTACGCTGTGCAGAGACCTTTCTGCCACATAAGGTTTGTTAAGCTCTTAGTCCCACAGCTATCCAAGATTTTTTCAAAGAAGCCTGAAACTCTGCTACACTGGGGACTTCACACCCAAGGACAGGCCCCTAAAAAGGTTTGCTGATGGCTGCAGGCTTCGTGCCATGGCTGGATGAACTAGTTGGTGCGGCATAGGAGGAAGCTCTAGGACATCCTTGTCTGGGCAGATCCAGCCATCATCTTCATGCTGCTGCATTCTGGGACAACCCCTGAAACACCTGCTGGTGACAAGCATGACTATAGAAGGGCAGGCATTTGAACAATTCCAGATCCAAGGCAATGTACTTTACACTGCTTTGTGAAGATCCAAGGCCCCCCACAGAGATGGAAGCTCAAGGCTTCGCAGCTGCTGGCCTTTTGCTGTCATTTCCCCCTGACGAAGATAGATAAGCAATGAAGGAAGGAGCCTTTTCTTCTCTGTTACTGATTTCTTTCAGCTGGACTCCCTTCCCATATGAGTGCCTGTTAAAACAAGGCCCCATGCCATGTATTTAGTGTATGAATAAGGAAGGGTACCTTGTTTTGACACAAGATGCCTCTTGTTGCTGAAAATTAGTGCTTTTCTGGTGATAAAGCACAAGCCATGGAAGCAACAACAAACATGAAAGACACATGGAAATGTTTTTTTTAATAGAAGAGCAGATTCCATTAAATATCAGAATCAGGGTGAGGCCAGGAGTTACGGGTGACAAAAGGTTTGGGGATTTTGCAGGGCTAATCTGAAAAGACCTCTGCTTTCTGCCAGGTGTTTGGTAAAATTGCGCTGAACGATACCACAGAAATCAACCGCAACAATAACTTCCAGACCTTCCCCCAGGCAGTGCTGCTGCTTTTCAGGTGGGTGTATGACAGCTCTGGATTGTGTCAGTCTGGGAGCACGATTCCTCTGCTCTCGGGCACAGCTTATCTCCTTCTACCATGTCATGTTCGCGAGGTGAGTAGTAACATGTTGTCCTTCAGAGGGGGAGCCTGGGAATTGTGTCAGATGGAGTGACCAGTCCATTAAGTCTCTTGTACCCCAGCAGCTCACCCTGGTAATGCTCAGTGCTGGGGAGGGAGACAAGTCCTCCTACACAGAAGAAAGGTAGCCAGTTTTCAGTGCTCTTCAGTGTGGATATACATCAAAAACTTCTTTGGTTCAAATCTGACCAGTGTGATTTTCAGCAGGGAAGGGGACATGATGAACTCGTGCTCCGGCATGGCCATGCCCAGCTCAGCTTAGCACAGCATCCTACTCCAGCTGGGGCCAGGGAGGGGTGCTAAGGGGGTGGGAAGTTGGCAAAAATTCAACACTGCCATGATTTTGAAGGATGTTTTTAGATGCAATCCATCGCCATGTCACACACATCTCAATGATTCCAGACGGAGCGTGAGAGCCCCGCACCCACAGCAGCCAAAGCCAGTCAGAAATGATACGCTGCTGATGGCAACAAAACCAAACAGAGGAGCAGGATATGCCAGGGGATGTCAAAGCCATCGGCCTAACTTGCTCTTAATTGACCTCAGTGGCAAAATTCCCATTAATGTTCATGGGAGCAGGAACAGGTTGCTAATGTGCCTGTCACATCCAAGGTCACTGCTGTCTTCCCCTGCCCTTTGCCTCGCCCAGGTGTGCCACAGGTGAGGCCTGGCAGGAAATCATGCTGGCATGTCTCCCGGACAAGAAGTGCGACCCGGAGTCGGAGCCGGCCAACTCCACGGAAGCCGATCACTCCTGTGGCAGCAGCTTCGCCGTCTTCTATTTCATCAGCTTCTACATGCTCTGTGCCTTCTTGGTGAGTCCACCCAACCCAAAACCTTCCCTCCGTGAGACTGAGCTTCCCCAGACATCGGCAATGCACAGGAGAAGAATGATCTCAAAGAAGGGAAATCTCCCCATGGGGTCTTTCCCAGCAGCACCCTGTCAGTGACAACAGCCCTTCCCTGCCTCCCTCCAGCTCTGGGGGATGCTCCGCTTCCAATCCCAATCCTTTGTGCACAGCAAAGGAGTGCTCTTCCCCCCTCCCCCTCAATGAGAAAACCAAATTAGTGTGTTGTGGGCTGTGCTGAGGCTAGCAACGCCTCAGCCACACTTCCCACCTTCCCTCCTACCTTCCTTCTGGCTGCTGAGCAGGTTTTTCCTCCCCTGCCAGCAGCAATGACTGTGAGAATACACATATCCCACTTGCATCTGCTCCGTGTTGGCAATGCGGCATTGCTCAGAGCGACAGCACACGCTCTGCAGCTGGCAGCACTGCCCAAAACTCTCCCAGTGAACAGCAGCAACAGTTTAGAAGTTTTGGTCTCGGGCCAGAAGAAGGGACTTTTATCTCAGCCCCACTGCCTATCAAAGATAAATCCCAGGTTCTCCCACCCCATTCTGCCAGGCAAAGACACAGGTAAATAAAAAGCCATGACAGCACATCTGAGAATTAATTCAGCAAATTTATGCCTCATCCATTTAGTAGGGAAGAGAAAAATGTAACCAGCTGAGAATATTCCACCTCTGGGCTCTTCCCATTTAAACTGGGGGCTGGCATGGGGGAATGAAGAACCTAACCCCAATGGCTTCCTAGTTTTGTGAGTCCAAATCCAGAACTTAAATGGTGAACCTGGTAAAGTCTACTGTTCCTTGTCTCATCCATCACATCATCTCTGTCCTTGTTTGCAGATCATCAATCTTTTTGTAGCTGTTATAATGGATAACTTCGATTACCTGACACGGGACTGGTCCATTTTAGGACCACACCACCTGGATGAGTTTAAAAGGATCTGGGCAGAGTATGACCCTGAAGCTAAGTAAGTAACTCAGCCTGGATATCACAGCTCCTCGAGAGCACAGACCCATTGTTTTCTATTCTCTAGACCCAGTGCAGTAAGTGCCATGTTTTTCCTATAGGAACAGTTGTTTGTTGGGGTTTTTTTTGTACAAAACTCCTAAAATAGGTATTACCACAAGGTACTGCTGGTGAATCCATAAGCCCAAAGTGCAAAGACACTCACAGAAATCTCAGCATTTAGGCTGCACTGTTACCTGTCAGGCCATTGCTTTACTTTCTGTTGGGAGGAGGTATAGACTTAGTGAGGGGCAGCAGGAGACTGAGAAAAGGAGATTAGAGCGTTGGTCTATTGTTGTATTTGTTTGGAATATTGGGCTGTGACTCTTCTGCTTGACGTTCTACTCACAGCAGAGCTGCTGTGCTCAAATCTCTGTTTTGTCATATGTCATACATGCCCATCACAGCCTGTACATTCACATGGCTGCATTACGTTGTCTGCAGGGTCATTCACAACAGCACACTTGCAGGGATTTAAAGTTACACTAGAACAACTCACACGAGGGCTTAACTGACGTTCAGTATGACATTCTCTGTTTGACACCTGCCTAGGCTTAAAGTGCATTTAGATCCCTGTGGCATTACTGTACAGTTGACAATTGTAATTGCAAAGGCCCCACCACAGCGCAAAAGCCGTGGAAAGAGATTTGGGTGTAAACTAAAAGCAGATCTCTTCAGGAGACATAGTGTCAAGATTAATCCTGGCTCAGTTCTGCCATATGTGAGGGCACATTATGAGAGTGATTCGTGAATTTAAACACTTCTTCCCATTCATGGTGACTTCCCGTGGGGGGGACTTTTAGTATGGATGGAGAATAAGCACAGATTCTAATAAATACACCATTTGTTAACAAAACAGATGCTACTATTTGTGCTTGTTTGAAGGCAAGACTGCAGTGGCTGAAGCCATATAATAGATAGCCACTCAGTTCAGATGACACCCTGTTCCCCCCTGTTTATAAATGGGAAGCTCTTTTATTCTTCTTCCCCATCCATGTCCCATGCCCCTCCTCTGGCTCTGGTAGCTTTCCTCCCTCCATGAGAGAATTCCTCTTTTGAGATGTCATTTACCAAACTTAAGAGAAACCCAACTGCTGCTGTGAAGAAAGTTCAGTACTTTGTTTTGTGCTCACTCTAGCGACAGCCCAAAGCATAAACAAGTATTAAAAGACAGTGGCTTGGGGCTATTTATGTGGGAGGTAAACCACAAGGAGAAAAACAGACCCTTTGCACCTCTCTGCCTGCTACAGGCCTCAGACCAACAAGTAAACAAGCAGATATTTATTTTGAGCCGGTCAGCGATGGGGGGACAACCTCAAACTGTCTGTTCATGCACTAAGAAACTGCAACATTGAAAAGGCTGAGGTCAATTCTTGCAAGCATTGACTCAAGTATGACTGACAGCTGGGATTTCTGTAGAAAGTAGAAGTTATATGAATGCTGGGCAAATCCTGCAGAAGGCACCAAATGCAAGAGGCCTGAAATGATACTTTAAGTTATGCCTGGGCTACAGGGAGCAGCAGCATGAGGCTGGAGAGATCTTAGTGACACTTTCAGCTGTAGCTGCACTCTGCAGGCAGGCCAGCAGGTCACCCCTGGCCAGGACACAGCCCTCACTGTGCTTTCTTCTCTAGGGGCCGGATCAAACACTTGGATGTGGTGACGCTGCTCCGGCGGATCCAGCCCCCGCTGGGCTTCGGGAAGCTCTGCCCTCACCGGGTGGCTTGCAAAGTAAGGCACACTGCGGCTCGGGGGAGCCTGGGCTCACAGCAGCTAAGTCAGAGAATCCATCAGAGAATACAGAGAGCTTTGGCTTGAAAGGCACCTTAAAGACCATCTAATTCCAAACCCCATGCTGTGGGCAGGGCTGCCTCCCACCAGAGCAGTTGTTTTACACTGAACAGCCTGCGGTGGCATTTTCTAGCTGACCCTGCCTCACTCACTGGGCACATCCCAGCTCGCTGCCCACCAGGCAGAGCCAGCAACAGCGTGTGTCTGACCAACCCCTGGGCTGCCCTGTGCCTCTCACCAGCTCCTCTGGGCTGCAACCACCCAGTCGAGGGCTGGAGGGTCACCAGCAGGTGGGTTGTGCACTAGCCAGGGCCATCAGCCCTCTGTCTGGTTAGGAGAGCACATCTGTGCTAAATACAGCTCTCAAGTACCAAGAACACACATCTGCTTGTACTGTTAAGCACCCATCTGGAGACAGATTAGGACAGATAGAAATAACAGGGCATTCTCTTTGTGTAACTAGTCCACAGACCATGGGTATTCACATAAGAGGGATGGCAGGTGTTGAGGGCATCATGGGGACATAAGGAAGAGCATGCTTCAGTCCATGTGTGGCAGTGTGACTGCTGTCTTTCTTCTCTTTATCCCACAGCGCCTTGTCTCCATGAATATGCCACTGAACAGCGATGGGACCGTCATGTTCAATGCCACTCTCTTTGCATTGGTCAGAACAGCACTGAGGATCAAGACAGAAGGTGAGAAGCTTGCTGACTGCGAGGGTACAAAGGTAGCAGAGCGGTGTTCGTGCCAAGGTGTCCTGAGCAGGAATAAACCAACAGGGACATCTTGTGTAAAATGATCCAAATTACTCATATGCAGCACATGGGACAAAAAGCTGTGTAAAGAGGTTTGGAGGACTAATATCTTCTAGGGAGAGCACAGTGTTTCTCACTACCTAGGAAGCTGATGCTTCCTATAGTATCATCTCAAATTATTGATCACATTCTTCACAGTGGTCTCAAAGTTTAAAGTTTTACATCAATGTCTGCTCACACAGCAATTAGGAGAAGGACGAAGGGCAAAGAAGCCTCTTCTTTGTACCTTGTCTGCAGAGCTGAGCCACTTTTTGACTGCTGTTGTCACTGATCTTCCACTCCAAGAGAGAAAAAAGAGCTTGGACTCAAGGGTCTCATCTCACAAAAACTCCTCCTGTGCTTCCATTAGCATGAGTTAACATTACATTGTAGTAACACTGGTGTTGTAAAGACAGATGAGAAGTAAAGGGACTGTTATTAGCTTTGCATAGACAGCAGGTATATTTGAGGAAAGCAGGCAAGATTTGGGGCTCAGCTTGTCCTCTTTGTTGCACTCTGTCGCCTGCTGTAATGAAAGATACTGGTCCTGAGTCAAAATCTGGCTTCATGTATTAATGAGATGCATTAAAAGAACGTGCAGGTCTGTGACTCACAGCTAAACACCTCTGCCTCAGGAGTGGCTGCATTACATTTCAGGCATGGGGAAGCAGAGACCAGCAGAACTCTACCTTACTGTGCCAGCTGTACACAGCTGAGCCAAAAAACGGTGGCAAAACTAAAAAATATATATTAAGGCCTTGAAAGTTGTGCTAAACAGAATTTGACTGCAGCTCAAGAGACTCTCCTGCGGAAAAGCCACCCACAGTCCCCGCAAGACATCTTGTGTCTTATGAAATAGAGACCCAAAAAGGACTCAATTTTCTTGTCTGTCTGAGCCTCAAACTCTCAGAGTCATTGCCAGTGAACTCCTGGGAAACCATCTAAAGCCTCAAACTGCTTTATTTCTTGCTTTAGCGGGATCTTTTAAGTGGTCAGGGCAGGAGTTTGGAAACAGCCCTCCTGAGTCAGATTTCTGCCTTTGGTGCTGTCCATGTGTTGCATCCTCAGCAAGTTACTCAGTGTCCCTATCTTCTCTGCGTCCTCTTACAGGAACTACTGCCATGCAGAGCCCTGTGCAACACCCTCAGCAGCCTTAGTGCTGGGGAGAAATAAGAAAAACTGCAGGAACAGCACCTTTAGGAGGACAAGATGCTGATTTCAGACACCTAGAGAGAGAAGAGAGGGGTTTAAATGTACATAAACCAAGAAATAAAATTGAAGGTGACTCATTTGAGAGGAAATGGGTATCTAGAAGGAAAGTCACCTCCCTACCCAGAGATGACTATGCATATTTAAGAAGAAGATCTCTTGCTGTGAGCAAGCTTTAGGAATGGTCTGAGCATCTCTTGGCCCAAAACTTTCCACTGCTGAAAACACTCTGATATTTACCTCCTGAGACTGCCATGCCAGACATTAAATTGCTCCTCTGCAGGGTCTGCTTAATTCCTGTCTCTGATGATTTTCACCCTGCAGGTAACCTGGAGCAAGCCAACGAAGAGCTGAGAGCAATAATTAAGAAAATCTGGAAGCGTACCAGTATGAAGCTGCTGGACCAGGTGGTGCCTCCCGCAGGTGGTGAGTGCAGGATCTTGTCCCTGTCTCTGAATCTCTCCATTTTTTTCCTCCCCCTGCCATGTCCTTCTGCATCTCGTGATCATCAGGTGGAATATGGGGGACAGGCTTTCTTCTATGAGCTATCAGTATTTCATCAGGCTGAGATCTGTTCTATACTAACATGAATATCCTGTTCTTACTGCTGAGAAATCAGGGAAAGAAGAAAATGTGCATGAATAGGAGTTGGTGCATAGGCATCCGGTGTGGCATTCCCTGACTTTCCAGGTGGCCTCATGGGCACAAACCAGCACTGGGCAGTCGGCCAACAGGTGCAGCCAGGTCCTGGGCCTTGCTCAGCCTCCTCTGAAGTCAATGGACCGTGTCTTCTAAAATTTCCAGTGGGTTTGCAGAAGGGAGGAGAGCTACCTGGAAAAAAATGCAGTGCACATTTTGGCCGACTGACAGTTTTTATTGAGTGGGAACACAGCTGTGACCACATTTCAGGGGAGAGGTGATCTGCTCTGTTCACTCACACCCATGTTTAGGCACAAAGGGACAGAATTCCAGTGCAGAGAAGGGTCAGATCAGGCCTGGGATGGATGATCAGTCAGATGCTGTTGGTGAGCCCAGCCCGTGAATAAGTCTCACCCCAGGCTGTCACAAGACAGCAGCATGTGTTGACCCAGACTGGGAGGCTGCTGCTATAACGAGATCCTTTGTGGTTAACCAACACCACAGACTGCAAAGGTTAGATGTACCCCCGCTACAGGGGTTCCCTGCCAGCAGAGCCAGCCTGCCCAAATGCCACCTGCACCTCTCCTCCTGACTATTTACAGCAAGCTCTGGCTGTGGAGCAACCCCTTCCTTCAGCCCTGCATCCTGATGCCATAAAACCAGAGATGGACTGCGGTGCCCAGTGTTCCTGCAAGGCTCACGTGAGCACGTACGCTGTTAAAATCAGCTGCTTATGTAATTTATTGTTTTCACCCCCCTTTTGCAGATGACGAGGTGACCGTCGGGAAGTTCTACGCCACTTTCTTGATCCAGGAGTATTTCCGGAAGTTCAAGAAACGTAAAGAGCAGGGGCTGGTGGGGAAGCCCTCCCAGCGCAACGCGCTGTCCTTACAGGTGACAAGCGGGCCCCGAGAGGACAGGGGTGGTACAGTAGAGACAGGTGACCCCACTTCCCTCTTAACCATTCTGGGGGTTGCAATGGGCTATCCCTACTGGAAAGGAGCTCACAGACCCCTTGAATTATCACACCAATCCTTTTGGATAAATACCTGTGTACCATGGGCTCACAATCCCTTAGCTCTGGAAATGGAAGGCACAGGTGAGGTATAATCACAATTTATCAATCTGCCAGTAATATTTGAACTTTGGGATCCTTTTAGAGAACTGGTATGAAGTGTCCTACAGACATTTGCTTACTCCCACATACATTTGACCTGTTCTGAGGAGGCCGCATGTTGCCAGGAGACAAAATCACTTAAAAAGCAAAAAGCATACGTGCATGCCAAGGCCACCTAATGGACAGGGCATCGGACTGTAAGGACTGGGATTTGTTCCCCACTGCGATACATGTTCACTCAGTAGACTACCAGGCTATGTGACAGAAAGAGAAAGCCCCACTGACTGTACAAGCAATACTATTTATGTCCCTTGAGGGTACATTGAGGAAAAAGGGTGACTCTGGAGTTTCAGCAACCTGAAAAGTGCTGTGGTCTGGGCACAAACACAGAATGAGGCCTCGGTACACCCACAGCTTACCACCCTGGATGGACTCTTCGGAACGGACTCCAGTCAGTGAGGGGTTTGAGGACTCTCCAGGTCGAGATGCCAGAAGCTTAGTTATGAAATCCATATTTAAGCTGCTGATTAAAAAGAAGAGATTTTCAGAGGCAC
Source organism: Eulacestoma nigropectus (assembly GCA_013397775.1). NCBI lineage: Eukaryota > Metazoa > Chordata > Aves > Passeriformes > Eulacestoma > Eulacestoma nigropectus. The sequence goes on from VZTE01003012.1 coordinate 156,297, forward strand.
CAGAGTACATGGTTCAACTGGAACTGTGGATGCTGTAGAGCTTCTGGTTGTGGATCTGAGAACCCAGAGGTGAAAGCACACAGACATGCTTAGTCAAGCCTGTGGATTTATGTCTATGGCCTGTTGTGATGAAGCCAAGGACTAGCAACAAACATTCCTGGGTTGTATTGCTAAGAGTTTCTCTCTCTCTAAGATGGAGATGAAAGAACAGAATTTGCTGGTGTTTCTCTGGGAGCTGGGGGTGCTGTGCTAAGTAAAAGGGCTCCACAGTGTCTAGGAAGAAATGGCAATGCTGTTATCCCTCCTGTGCCCACTCGGAGATATGAAGCTCTATAGTTTGCTGTTTTGCAGGCTGGTCTGCGTACACTCCACGACATTGGGCCGGAGATCCGACGAGCAATCTCTGGAGACCTGACAGCTGAAGAAGAGCTGGACAAGGCCATGAAAGAAGCTGTTTCTGCTGCCTCTGAAGATGATATCTTCCGGGTAGGTTCTGAACAAGTTTGTGAGCTGAGGTTGAGCTCAGTGTGCTCATTCTCTTTTATTCATTCTGCATTTCAGCTGGGCCCTCCTTGTTTTGTAGATCTTACTAGAAAACAGTAGTGGACCTAGGTCCTAAGTGAAAGGTCCTAAGGTCTTGGCACAGTTTTATCCCAATCTCTTCTCTCTTTCTCTCAAGGGAAACTTCTCACTGGAAGATTCCCTCATGAAACCTAAATTAAAGAACAGATCAGTGCAGCCATCTTGCAATCTGCAGAGCAGCAGCCAGGCACGCTTTAGTGTTTTGTTCACTCCTCCTTTCAGTGGCACTGGCAACATCCTTCCAAAAAGTACACCAGAACCCAACAGAGCTCCTATGGAAGGAGAAAATTTTCTGAGCTACTTAGCTAAATCTTTTCTTTCTTATTTCATTCCTGTTTCTTGTAATTGTTTCTCCTCTGGTAACTTTTCCTCTCCTTTGGCATTTCCCTCCTTTCTTTACAGAAAGATGCTGTCAGTCCCTTTCATTACTCACCATCTAAACAGTACATAACTGGCTCATTAAATTTCTCTTCATTTCTTCCTCTGGGTGATTAATAGTTTCTGGTGCTCTTCTCAAATTCCCTCTCGTGTCTAAATGTTCCTTTGCAACTGCACTGGGAAAACCAGACAGCAGCTACAGGGTTCCTGCATCCACACCCCGTCCTGGACTCCCAGGACTGGGGGGAGGTGTAGAGACATATATCCACCTGCTAGTCCTCTGAAATCCCAGCCTGTGGCTAGTCTGTGACAGAGAAGTCCACACACTGCCTGCTGGAAGAGAGAGCACCAGTGCCATCATGCTTACTTTGCTCCTCACTTTTTTTTCCTCAAGAACAGTCTAAGCATGAAAACACTGGGGCCCTTGCACATCTCACTCACAAAGGAAAAACCCTTTCTGTTTCTCTGACAGAGAGCTGGAGGCTTGTTTGGAAACCATGTGAGCTATTACCAAAGTGACGGCAGGAGTGGGTTCCCCCAGACATTCACCACCCAGAGACCTTTGCACATCAACAAGTCCGGCAACAACCACGGAGATACCGAGTCTCCATCTCACGAGAAGCTGGTGGACTCCACCTTCACTCCCAGCAGCTACTCATCTTCAGGCTCCAACGCCAACATCAACAATGCCAACAACACTGCCCTGTGTCGCTTCCCCAGCCCACCCAGCTACCCCAGCACTGTCAGCACAGTGGAAGGCCATGGGACCCCCTTGTCACCCACCATATGTGTGCAGGAGGCTCCTTGGAAACTCCCATCCAAAAGGTAAGTTCCAGAGCAGAGAGGGAGCCGAGGGAGCAGGTGTTGGAAGGTGCATGCAAACACCAGAGCACTGCTGCCGAGCTGAAGTCGCTCCCAGACATTGCCCAGCCTGCAGCCTGGATTGAGCCTTCTGGTTCTCCACTTGTGCCAAAGCCCACAGTGCAACAGACAGGCACCAACTGGCCACTGCAAAGCACCAGCACTCCAACTGACCAACACACTTGATTGCTTTGGGCTTTATCAGGAAGAAACCTTTGTAAGATCCAAAGGGAATCTTATTTATCCCTCCTTCACCACAGGGAGGTGTTTTATCAACTGGTAGCTGAAGGAGACTGCTCTCCGTGTCTTAATCGCCCAAGAGGGGGCTTGTTGAAGTCAGTGGCTTTTCGTTCATCAGGTCACGTCCCTACAGAGGTCACCGAATATATTCTGGGAGGAGGGAGGCAAGGGTTTTGGAAACAAAGCAAAGAAAATCCCTTTCTCTGGACAGTTTTCAGGCTCTCTACAGTTAGATGACTAATACAAAAGGAATATAATTTTTCTCAGTGGGGGATTTTTTTAATACTTTCAGAAACAGCAGGAAGGAGATGGATTTTTTTTTCAGTGCAGAGAGTGAGCAATGTGAAAAGGTAGACAAATGCTGCCCCTGGAAAGGGAATAGAATAGGACAATAAGACAGAGGAACTTCAGTGGGTGCACAATTGCCCAAGTGAAGAGTCCCGTGGTTTTTCTATTTCATGCCTTCCTGAGGGAGGCCACAGGAGTTGCACAACATGTGTTACCATCTCTCCTCCTCCTTGCTGAGTTGTGCTGGTGTGACACTGCTAACGTGGTGTTCTTTTCTCTCCTTGCTTCCTGGGCACGTTCCTTGAATTAGGACACATTACTACGAGACACTGGGACGGTACGTGTTCTCCATAACCCTCTAATGCTGGCTGGGTGTAAGACCCATGCTGTTCATCCTACTCAAACTCCAAATTGCCATTAATGCTGAATATGAGCTCTCCTTTTTGGTGTCAGTAGGGCTGAAATAGAGATACTGATCACCATGACAGCTCCAGAAAATACTCCCAACTCAGGGCAAGTAGTGGTTCATGTTCTGGCTGTTTTCTAGATTTGGAGTTTTTTAGAGATGCTAGCTGGGCTCACACATCTACACATTCTCTGATCACAGCATACTGAAGCACACCCTGGCATGTTCATACAAAAGTTCTGTATGGTTTTGGCTAAACACAGACTGTTGAGCAGGAGGAGTTGCCAGGTACTGATTTTTTCCCCCCTGCACCTTAGCAGTTTTACTTGCCTCCCATTTCAGAGGAAGGTCACTGCAGCACTGCCCTACAGGCTCTCTTACACAATGCATACCCACACTTCTCGCAATGGCTTTTGCTTTAACCAGATGACAAGATAATATTGCCTCTCCAGTCCCTAAAAGATGAAAAAAAAAAAAGCCGCCCTGCTCTCTTCTGCAAATGCCAGTAAGAAAGTGAAGTTGTTTCCAATACCTCCATGTCCATACCTCAAAGATTCAAGCTACCTCCAGGTTTTACTCCTCAGAAAACACAAAGTCCAAATGAAGTGAAATACGAGTGCTGAAACAGAGAGACAGAGAGGAGGCAAGCAGGGAATTAAGGGCTGGCACACCTAAGGCTTTGAACAGAGCCTACTGAATTCAGTAGAAGCACTCTGCAGTTGAAAAAAGGGACGAAAGGTGGAAAAGCCAGCAAGGATGAGAACGTGACCAGGAGGCAGAGGGCAGAGCTGGTGCAGTGTGAGGGATTTGGGAGGCAAAGGCCACACATCACAGAGATGAGAAGGTTACTGTGAGTGCCCAGGAGGCTTCTCTGAAATCCATAAGCAAGTTTTTTGCAACAAGGGAAAAAGCTTACTGCTGAGAGCCCATCTCAGATTTTACTGTGAGTTCAGTGAGGTGTATCTTTGGAAATGCGGTCAGTGCGATGTGCACATCAATAGAGTACAGCTAGTCACAAATGGCAATATACATTTAAAGTGTTGTTCAGCACTGGTTTAAGAAACTCATCCTGTGAAAGAGGAAACAGACAAAGGTTGTTGCCTTGTATTTGTGAACTCTGTAGCTCTGTTCAGTCATTGATTTTTCTATGATGGCTCTTCAGCATTATAATAAACTGAGACAGATGGAGCCTGTCATTCTTGTCTTTGTAACAGGTTGTCTTTACCATCTCCATATCTTGACTTGTCTTTTTTGCTCATTAGCTCCAGTTCCAGAGACAGCCAGCTGGCAATTGTTTGCCAAGAGGAAGTGTCTCAGGATGAGACTTATGATGAAAATTTGAATGAAGACATTGAGTACTGTAGTGAACCAAGTCTGCTCTCTACTGAAATGTGAGCTTTGCAGCTTTAGTCAAGGTGTTTGGGTGGTTCTTTAATTAAGGGGGAGAGGTGGGAAGAGGTGATATTTTTCTACAAAAATTTCAATTTATGGGGGAAGGTCAGAAAACTTTGGTCAGAAAACTTTAGTCAGACAACTCAAATAAGAGAAAATAATTTTTTTTTTTTTTAAATGCAGTTCAGTCCTAGAAGTAATATTGAAAAGGATATCTTTCATCTAGGATTTTCCTTCTCTGAATGAGACATCTGGATCTGCAGGGCCTCCCCCCAACATTCAGGTCTACCTCCTGATGTTCCCAGACCTCAGTTTTAGAGGGTTCTCTGTCTCATGGTCTCTTGTTACTGCTCCTGGACCAGTAATAGTTTGAAGCTAGCTCGCTCTTGCATCTCTTTGCTAGCATGCTCCTCCTGGCTTCCTTGCTGGAAGAGGGCTTATTCTGCCCAGTATCAGCTGCTTTTCTAAATCCCTCTGCTCTCCTTCCCAGGCTTGCATACCAAGATGATGAAAACAGACAACTCACTCCGCCAGAAAACAACAAAGGAGAGGACAGCCGGCACTCTCCGAAGAAGGGGTTTCTGTGCTCCTCAGCACTAGGTAACCTCCCAGCAGGGCTGGGCTGTGTTTCCTCTGCCTTGGTGAAGTTCCCACATCTCCCTGCAGGAATCCCAGTCTGTGTGGGCACGGGTGTTGCTGTTTGCTGCATTCAGCTCATGAGACCAGGAATCCCAGGGCGTGCAGACAATCCTGATCAGGCACATGGCTCTGCTGGCTTCACACTCAGCAGATGAACCTGTGGCTGTTTGGACAGTCCCTGTGATCTGTTTGATTAAGCCTGCCTGTGAATTAGGGCAGTTTATCTGAGATCTGTAGGCTCTCCAAACAATCCCCAGGGAGTCACCGAGTGGGTGAGCCTTGAGCCTATGGTGTTCTGCTCCGTGTGTATACAACAAGGAGAAATGAGAGATTGTCTCCTTTGTCTGCTACCAGGAACACACTGAATGTCAGATTAAGTTAATACAACATAAGTTTGCCTTCTGCTCTAATTGTACCTGGAGATTTTCAAGTGCTTCACTGTCAGATGAAACCCATGAATCACAAGGTTTTATGAAAGTATCAAGAGAGTCTGAGAGAAAATGAACTCTTTTAGGAATAACATTTTTCAGCCTTTTTCTGAGTATTGGTGTGGTGAAAAAGGGCATTGAAGGGAGAAACTAAAAAGAATCATGTATATAAAATACATTTTTACAGAATAACAGTGACAGACCAAGTAGTGTAATGTTTAAAGTGAGGCTACTGAGCTTTCACTCAAATCCTTCAGGATGCTTGAGTGTTCTAATAATGTGTACTTTATTTCAAATCTTAAAATATTAGGCAATGACAACTTTATAGCTATCTGTAAGGCAGCCAGCCCTTGATACAATGTTTCATTAACTACATTCTAGTGAATATTTATACACTGGTGTCATACTCATTTTACTAGCTGGGTTTTTTTCTCTAGAAAGACGAAATACTTTTAACCTGCATTGTAACATTCATTCTCTGGGTTATAACATATTTTCTCCAACCCTGAGAGAGCTATTTCTCAACAAACCAATGTTATAGATATTATTATTACTATTTTCAGAATTCTAATTTTCTTTCCTTCTTTAGAAAAATGTCAACAAAATCAAGAAGACCACAAAATATTTTGTTGTGCCACGTATTAAATCTTTAATACTGGATTTATTTCCTATTTTTCAGAAGTAAAGCACTTATCATAAACATACTTTTCAGTAGTTTTAAATTCCTCATTGGGAGTACCTTTCTCATATTTAGAGAAGTAAAGTTTAATTTTATAGCAAGTAAACAATGTGACTGTTTCAATAGTTCCCTCTAAAATCTTTTTTTTTCTCTTCCCTTCCTTCCAAATTCCAAAAACGCTTCATGTCTGTCTAAGTCACCTTCCATTCACCAGTAAATTCACCATTGATTAATTCAGCTGCACTTGACCTTGCCATAGACACAGTCTCATACTCTGTGGTACGTCTGGCAGCTGAGGGACACAGATCACATGCAAGCAGGGCGCCAGCGTCGCCTGAGCAGCCCGACGTCCCCGTCTGCGTGTTGTGTACGGCCAGCACAGCACCAGAGCCTCCGCTGCCACCACCCTGCTGAGGGCTTTGCCTCAGCCACAGAGGTCTGAGAGCACTGCCACTGCTCGGGAGGGAAATCAGCTGCATGTGTTTTAAAAGGGAAGAGTGTTCAGAATCCTACCTTGCAGCTTGCTTGGAAAGTAGCGTTGATTGGTTTGTGGTGCCCGCGTGCTTTCTGTAAATACGTTTGCTTTGGCAAGGGCACGGTGTTGAGGCAAAGTGGACAGAGCCTAAAAAATGTGTCTTTGCTGCGTGTCCAGTGGGACTGCACTAAAAGAAACTGAAAACAGATGACCTGTGGTGTATTATGAGTGGCGGACACATTGTGTGTGGTTGCCGTTTCAGGTCGAAGAGCATCTTTTCACCTAGAGTGTTTGAAAAGACAGAAAAACCAGGGCGTGGACGTCTCGCAGAAGACAGTCCTGCCTTTGCATCTGGTCCATCATCAGGTGAGTGTTAATAACCACACAGGACCCCTGCCAGCTGCAGTGGCCCCCCAGAGCATCCCAACCCCCTGCTTAAAAACCCTCTGGGATGGATTCTCACCCATACCAAAGGCCCACGTTTTAGCAAGCAGGATTTTTATCATTCCCAGAATGCTACAGGAATACGTCCTTTGGAGTCAGCCACAGTTATCATTTTCTGATGCCCATGAAAGAATAAAGTACTAGCAAAAAGATGAACATAACTACCCAAATTGCATGCTGCAGTGCAATTACACTGGCTTTGATGGCAGTATGCACATGAATGAAGTGTGCACAGTCTACTTTCATATTAATTAAAGGTAACCAGTAAGTGTAATTAACCATTTTGAAACATAAACTGATTACATGTCATCAATCAGCTACTCAAGCCCTTTGTAACTGTGTTCAGCAGTCTAGAAAATGTATGCTTAGGCACGAACCTGGATGATTAGCCAGCTGTCAGACTCCAAAGGAGAGCTGTGTCTTTTGGTTTGACAATGCCACTTTTTGTCACCATAAAAGAAAGAGGTGCAGATGGCAGTGCCAGCCTTGCGAGTGTGGCATCCTGCTCGGCACAGTCAGCCCAGGCAGGGCAGAATGGCCTTGCCACCTCTTCAGGCTGCCACAAGGGCAGAAAATGCCACACACAGCAAGAATGGGAGGAGTGAGAAGTCAGAGGAGTGAGAGAAAAGTAGGCTTGAGGCTCCCTGGCTTTTCTCACTTCCATTTCCAGAGAGTTATCCTTCAATTCCTGAGCTCCAGAAAGCAGTGGTCTGCAGAGAGTTACCGCTGTGGCAGGGACAACCAGAAAATGGGATCGAGCAGGGAGGATTGATCAGGAAACAGCTTCCCACCACAGCAGCAACAGCCATCCTGAGACTTCCTGCCCTCCCATGGCAGGCCAGGCAGAGGGAACACAGGCCTCCCAGCCCTCTCAGCCCACACAGCTGACAGAATTACCTCCCTCCAACCTCTGCAAGTAAGATGGAGATACTTCACCCTTCCTCACTCCACCATGCAGCCCAAAACCTGGAGGGATGGGGCTCTGCCCACACAAGTGTCATTCAGCCAGACTGAAGGGTTACCCTGAAAGAAGCATCTGGCTTCCAGCTGACAACACCCAGCAATGTTCCCATGTTCACAAAAATGTTAACCAACAACGGTGCCTAAAATAAAACCACAGAGTGGAAAGGTTGCCTCTGCTAAGCCTAATGGATTCTGCTGCTGTGAATGCTTGAAGAGGTGTTCTCATGGAATACCTGTACATCTTGATATGTAAATGTATGCAGCTGAAGCTCAGAGCAATCCCACAGAGCTTCTTTCAGCTTCCTCAGAACCTTACATTTTTGCTAAAACACTCTGTGTATGTTTCTGCCAATAAGCTGGAAAACTGGTTCCATTGTCCTGCCTGACAGATCTAGGTCTCTCCTTGAAGTCCTGGCAGTTTAAGGGATGTGCTGAGGCCATCGTAGCCTGCAAGGCGTGACTTATTCAGAAGAAGTTTTAAGAGCTTTCTTCCTCACTGAAATTTGGTAGGAGTCTGACATCTAATTCCTGAGAAAGTCTAGGTGAATTGGCAGGTGACCAAGAATTAATTCTTTTGCTTACCTGACACTGAAGCCATCAGCACAACATCAGTTCCCAAGGATTTCAGTGGCAGATGGACTGAGCTTCACTGAACATTAGATAGCTTAAAGTGAGCTCTCTTAAAGTGAGTCAGTTCAGTCCCTCTGTGGTAGTGGAAGGAAGGAGCATCACCAAGTCTTGTGTAAGTCACATCTTTCAGGCAGCGTTTTCAGGCAGGCACTGAAGAGAAAGGAGCCTTGCCAGTGCCTCTCTGCACAGCCAGCTTAGACTAAACACAGAGCCTTCCCATTCCTGAAGCTGGACAAGCCTGACCCCAGCCTGAACACAACACTATCCACGTGCTTTTGCATTTTCTGTGCATTTATTTCATTGCTCAGCCATGAGCTCTATGAAATGAGTTTATGACTCTGACAGTCCTGCTTATAGAACAAGGAAGCAGTCACCATCATCAATAAGGCATCAGATCAGCCCTGTGCAATAAGAGGCTTCTTGAGAATTTGTTTTAAGAGGAGGCTGGATGACTCAGAGGTTGTCTATATGACTACAGGAAGGACTGGATGGCTGAAAGTATAATCATCAGATATTGATCCTCCCACCAACCTTAAAATCCAGTGGTGGATTTAAAGTTATTGCCAACTGCACACACATCTAAAATTCACATCTGGTATCTGTTCAGGTTCCTCAGTAGACACTTGAAACAGCAACTGGCAATAAAAGCCTGTGCTATGTGTGTTGTCAGGGGTGGGAAAATGAGTTGCTGTCTCCCCCGCCAGAGAAGAGGTGGTGTTTCTGGCAGCACCGTGGGGATGGGGCTGCATCCCTCCTGGCAGTGCCATGGGAATGGTGCTGCATCCCTCCTGGCAGTGCCATGGGGAGGGAGCTGTATCCCTCCTGGCAGTGCCGTGGGGAGGGTGCTGCATCCCTCCTGGCAGTGCCGTGGGGAGAGTGCTGCATCCCTCCTGGCAGTGCCGTGGGGAGAGTGCTGCATCCCTCCTGGCAGTGCCGTGCGGAGAGTGCTGCATCCCTCCTGGCAGTGCCATGGGGAGAGTGCTGCATCTCTCCTGGCAGTGCCATGGGAATGGGGCTGCATCCCTCCTGGCAGTGCCATGGGGAGGGAGCTGTATCCCTCCTGGCAGTGCCCTGGGAATGGGACTGCATCCCTCCTGGCAGTGCCGTGGCTCCCAGGCTAAAGAACTGCAGTTCTGAAAGTTTCCAGTCCAGTGCCTGGCACTAGCACAGGGTACACAACTTAAAGGAAAGCTTGCAAAATGAGTTTGCGGCACACATCCAAACCCTTCAAGGAGCTGGCAGCTGTTTTCACAAGCCTCGAGACTCTCCAGGCCTTTCTCGGATGGCACCTCCTTGTCGCAGCCCTGCAAGCTCTCACTCACCTTGTCTCTCCTCTGTCCACAGGCGCTAGCAGTGGCCGGCCTGAGCCCCCTGCTCCAGCGAAGCCATTCCCCCACCATGTTCTCTCGGCTGTGTGCTACGCCCCCGGCCACGCCCTGCAACCGGGGCTGGCCGCAACAGACCATCCCAACCCTGCGCCTCGACGGGGCAGAGTCCTCGGAGAAGCTCAACAGCAGCTTGCCGTCAGTCCACTGCGGCTCCCGGTACCCTGAGAGCGGCGGCAGCCCCAGGAGAGCCCGGCCGGTGTCCCTGACCGTGCCCAGCCAGACCGCAGGGAGCAGCCGGCAGTTCCACGGCAGCGCCAGCAGCCTGGTGGAAGCGGTAAGAACGCACAGTCACGAAGGCCACTGTGTCAGATAGAAACATGGCCCTCGGAAGAGCAGGGCAACAGATCCATTGCTGCCCGCAGTGCCAGGAGGGGTGTAGCAGCATGAATGGGAGAAGGGACGCGGCAATAAAGAGGGTTGCGCTAGAGGTGTGAGAGGGTTGATGCTGCAGAGTACTAACACGTGTCTTTGTGTTCTGGTTCCCCGCCTGCTTTTGAAGGTCTTGATTTCGGAAGGACTGATGCAGTTTGCTCAAGATCCAAAGTTCATTGAGGTCACAACCCAGGAGCTCGCAGACGCCTGCGACATGACGATAGAAGAGATGGAAAATGCAGCAGACAACATTCTCAATGGTAACAGCAAGCAGAGCCCCAATGGCAACCTCTTGCCTTTTGCTAACTGCAGGGACCCAGGGCAGGACAGTGCAGGAGAGGAAGAGGAAGAGGTGCAGAACCCGGATTGTAGGATAAGTCAGGAGGAGCTCAAGGACAGCAGGATTTATATCAGCAGCCTGTAGTTGCCAGGGCTGGAAGCGATGCTGGTTTTTTATTTGTTTCAATGTTCCTAATGGGTTTGTTTCAGAAGTGCCTCACTGTTCTCGTGACCTGGAGTAACCGGAACAGCGTTCTTCATTCATTTCTGTTGGGACGAGTCGCAGAGTTGGGTGGTGTAAGAAAGCTTTTCAGGAGCGGATATAACCCCAGCACGTGTCCATGAAGGAAGAGTGAGGAGGAGGAGAAGAAGAGGAGGAGAGCCAGCTCCCTCTTTTTTTCAGTCCCTGCACAAGGAACGACAGCTGCCTCCGGAGCACGAAGGGGAACCTCAGCTTCCTGTGGATGGCCCTAGCCAAAAGGACCCTGCGCCAAACGGGTGTCTTTCAACTTTGCTTGTAAAAATCATTTTGCACATATTCTGTATGAGCCTCACCGTCTCCATAAAGCCAAGGCCCTTTGATTGAAGGAGAGGAAGACTTCTGCTGTGGATTCCCACACGGCCACGGGGAGCAGGAAGCAGGAGAAGCCCGCGGGCGCCCAAGGCGCGGCCCAGCCCTGCCGAGACTCCGGCAGCGGCCCCTGCCGGCCAATCAGAGCTCGGGCGCTCACTCGCCGGCCAATCCGAGCTCAGGCGGTCTCCTGCCGGCCAATCAGAGCTCAGCGCGCCAACCGTGCCAGCCAATGGGAGAGCAGGCATGGCGGCGGGGCTGAGGGGCCGCCGGGCCTGCGCAGAGTTCTTCTTGTTTCGCAGTTTGGTATTTTCTTGAAAGCATGTTGCAGTTTTTATTTTGACTGTTTTATTATTATTCATTTTTTTGAGGGAGAAGGGAGTGTTTACAGCGCTTTGTAATCACCTACCTTTTTTGTTTTGGTTTATTTTCACCTTTGCAGATGTTAAATTGGTTTGATCATGTTGTATTATTTAAACTGGGGGGGGGGGGGGTTCTCCATTGGAATTTGGTAGAAGTATAATGATAGATGAGTTTTACCAACCATTATGTACACCGAGAATTTGTAATTTTATTTACTGGTAACTGAAACCTTTTTTTTTGTTGTTGTTTTATTAATTTAAAGATAGTAGGCAATGCACTTGATGTAGTCTTGCACATTTGAGTGACTGATTTGGGTTCTTTTTAGTGCTAAGTGTATCAGTGAGTGTGGGAGCAGTAGGAGCGAGTGTGTGCGCGTGTGTGCGTGTAAGTGCAGTTCTCCACATCCTGGTTTGAGCTGCGGGAGATCTGTATCTGGGGCCATTCGAATGCAAAAACAAACCACTGTCTCTGCTTTCGAAAAGGGAATCAGTAACTTTGCATTTTCTGTTCCACAAGATATGCAAAAACAATGCAATAATATTAATTTTAAAATAAAATTGTAAGTTGTGTTGGCATTAAAACTGTATAGAAAAAAAATTACGGGGGTGGGGGGGGAAAAAAAAAAAGAAAAAAAAAAAAAACCAGAAGACGTTACGCTTCGATATATTCCGTGTGATGTTTTATTGCATTGATAATGTTTCTGTTGAAGAAACCGTTATACTTGAATTCAGGTCAGTTTCAGTATTTTTCAAATATTTTTTTAAAATGAATTGCAATTGTGCCAAGCAGAGATAATGAATTGAATTAAGTTTGTTTAAAAAAAAAAAGAAAAAAAAAGAATCACTTCTTGTATATTTTGCTGCATGTCAAGTGAATCATTTCGTATTTGGAATGTGCCAAGCTTTACCTTTGAACTTTTAAGTGCTTTTTTACGTGTGGTTGGGGAAAGGGTACTATTTTTTTTTTTTTCCTTTTTTAATTTGTACAATGAACAAAGTGTACCTGGTGTAAGTAACTATTCTGCAATCCACTGACAGGTTGAACGTTACTGATTTTGCATATCTTGTGTTCATTTTCCTTCTTCCTCACTCCCTTTTAACGTGCACGATGACTTTATTGGTAGAGGATCTTTCTTCCAGAGACTGGGACATTTTATTCAGGCTTTGTTTTCTTTCCTTTTGCTCAGTTCCTCTAAAGGTCTCGTCCCACTCAAGGGTGGCAAGACCCCCAAGCCCATTTGGCAGATCCATCCTACACGTTCAGCTGGCACCAGCAATTCAAGGAGTGGGGTGGGGTCGGGGGGGGAAATCTGGCTTCAAAATTATTTTATTAAATAGCTGAACCCTGATCAATAATAGCAGGATCCTGGGATAAGAAATGCAAGAGTCAGAATAGTTGGCAAAGTAAAGTTATCTAACCCCGGTCTGGACTAAAAGCAGAGGGAGAGGGAGAGGGAGAGAGCTCTGGATCTTTTGCTGCAGTCTGGTCAAGATGCAGGTGCCAAGTGACTTTTTGGCGTTCCTTTTCCCAGACTTTAGTGTATGGGTCAGATACTGAGTGACAAAACATCTGGCAGCACAGCATGTCCCAGCCGTATTTCCTGGCTAGTACGCGTGACGCTCTCCCGGCTCCCTCACGCTGACGGCTGGCCCTAACCCCTGAGAGAGGCTGAAAAAACAGGCACGTATTGTTAGATTTTATGCAACTGATTTTTGTCTAGACTACTGCTGGTTTTTCTCCCTCCTCAGGATGACTCACAAGCAGATCAGTGCTGAGTTCCAAGGTGCGATCTGACTCAGAGCTAAACTTTGATTCAAATCTTGAGCTTCTGCAGATGTCTGAGAACACCCTTCATTGCATACGTTGATTACATTATTTTTGTAATGCTCTTTTTTTTTTTCTTCTCGATTCTCTGGGGCATAAAGGAGAAATAGCAAAGGGTATTTCTGACTGTACTTTTTGAACTGGCCAGTACCAGCTCAAGATACCTTGAAAAAAACCAAGTACATTTAAACTAGAGAAATACGAATCCATTTGTGCAAGCATCTGTCATCAAAGTCGTAATTCAAGACTTCCCTGGAGAATGTAACCAGCTGATGTGGGTCAGTCTCATCTGTCCATCCCTGGTGCCCGTATGGAGACAGGCACACACGTGTGTCTCCCTTTGAGTTTGCTGCTGCTGGTGCTGATGTGCTCCAAAGGTACTTGAAAGGGAAAAATGCCCGTGCCTGGCTGTTTCTGAAAATGCCGTGTAAGGGCTCCCTGGCTCATTTCCTTTCACTGCAAAGTCCATCTGACCCTCCCAATGGAAGACAGGTGTTCTTCACTCCTGAAAAACAGCGCTTACCTAAATTAGTGGTGACAATGAGCATTTTGGATGCTTGACAGCCCATCTTTTAGGATTTTTCTTGATGGGAAGGAAAATGACAGGAAGGATTGTGCCCCATGCATTCTTGGTGAAAGCTGCTACTCCCTCGGGGGTCAGAGCCTACAATGGCCAGGGGAAACCCCACTCTCTCCTGGAAGACCCCGTAGGTGCTGCAGAGTGGAAAATGTGTGACTAGCAGAGAATGCAAATGACTTTTGCCGTTTGAAGGGCAGGTGTTAAATTTAGTAATTGCTGGTGCCAGCTGTGCAAATTTCTGGGGAGGGCGGCTTTTTTTTCTTTTTTTTAATTTTCATTTGAGGTACTTCCAGTGTGCACATTGTGACAGGCCTGAGCAAAGAGCTGCCGCCTCCTGCGAGTGAGGCAGAGTCTGGGGGACAGTGGGAAGGAGGGGGCAGGTTTAGTTCCTGGCGCGTTTCCCTGTGTGTGGGAGTGGACGGTGGGTACAATCGCTGTGCTGTGGATGGAAGCTTGGAAGGAACCGATGGCTGAGAAGTGGCATGGAAGGAAAGAATGGGGAAAACGATCTGCTGTTTGCCTCTGAGCATCTCTGACTCGCAAGAGTACACTGCAGACTAAAGACGTTTCTTATAAAACAACAAACCTCCTCCCTGTATCACTCCTGCTCATTAGTCCAGACAGTACTGGGCCAGCCACATCGGGTGCATTTCTTTTTTTCTTCCTTATTTCTGTGTGGCTGACGTGATGGGAAAGCAAGTGGAACTCATGATCCAGAGCTGGAGTTTCGTTGTCCACAGTCCTCTTGTGCATCATCTGCCTCTTCAGCTGGACATGGGGACGATGATGGTGTAGATGCTGCTGCTACTGCAGGGGTCCCGCCTGTTTTCTTGCCCTGCCCACCACACCCCAGCACGGAGGGGCAGCCAGAGAGGCGCCATGTACAGAACCGCATCTATTTCTGCTTTGTTTTCTGACTCGGAACCCTGCCCCAGTGACTACGACAACGACGACAACAACAAAAAAAGGGCAAATGCATTTTTTACATTTCTTGATAATTTCCAAAGCAATGTATCATTGCTTTCTTTAGACTGACGCCAATATAACAGTTGTATGGGTCTCAGCCAGGCTCCTGTGTCTTTTCTGCCTGAGTTTCAGATTGCTGTATGAAATGTATGCGCGTTTGCACACAGACACAACCAGGCGAGGCGGCAGGACCCCGAGCCCGTGGGGTTGGTCACCTGTGTCACAGATGGAGTTGGAGGCCTTGCTTCGTACGTGTAGATGAGAAACCCCAACCCACTGGTCCAGTGAGCTGAAGTGAAGCAGCCCTACTGAGACAGAACTGAGTATCCTAAGATACATCCATGGTCCTGTTGTGACTGTCCCCACAGCAGGGGCAGGGGCGGGGGGAGAGGAACACTGAATGGGGAATTTGGAGCACAACAATACTGAAGTAGAATCCAAGTGGGGGTTTCTGGTAGCAGTGAGATTTATCAGTTCCCATAATGAAAACTGTAGTGCATATAAAGAAAACATTCCAGGCCATCAGAAGCCCCAGTTCCCATCTTGCTCACATAAGGCTTGAGGGCACTAGAAGCCAAGGAGGTTGTATTGATGCAAAGAATGTGGAAAACAGCACTGGGCCCTGAAAAATTTAATTATATCTTTCCCCCATTTATTTTCTTCTTCAAAGAAGTCTAAGAAATATAATTCTCAGTAGCTGCACAGGGTTTCTTTTTTTCTTCTTTTGAATGTTGTGAAACTTTTAAAGTTTTATTCTGGGTGAGCAAGCCCAGGGATCCAGAAGGTTTCCAAAGGGATCTCAGTCCGTGGAGCTTTTATCTCTGTTCCTGCTTTGTTTCTGGAAAGCTGAAACCACTATGGCCTCGCTGCTACAGCTCCCTGAGGTTGGGTGGGTGAGGGCAGAAGCACAGCAACAGATATGTCCTGTTCTGAAGACAGGTTGGGCTCCAATTGCTTTCAGAAAAGTCAGTAAAAAAGCATCACACTGGAATGGGAAAAAAAACCCTCTTCTGATACAAACTTTAGTGTTCTAGTTAAATTCTCCATTCTTCTCCTCCCCCTTACGGGGAACTTAACACTTGAGCATAAAAAACAGGCCTTCTTTAGGGGCACAGGGCTCGACTCAGTTGCCTAAAGTAGGTGCCTGCTGTCACTTGAGATACCCTACCGTATCCTCTGCCAGGTCTGCCGCAGCTGCTAGGGAGAGGCACAGCTCTGCCCCAGGCAGGGCTGGTGTCACAGCCCCAGCCCCAGAGGATGGCAGAGATCTCAGGTGGCAGAAGACAATTAGGCAACTTAATCAAGACCCTTTCTAAAGGGCTAACTGAGAGGAGCAGCACCAATGACTGATGTAATGAGGGAATCTTCATTAGCATTACCAAGGGCTTAGTTAGGCGGGATCAGGAGCTTGTCTCCACTCCCATGCTGTTGTTTTCCTACCCCATGTCAGGCACTCTGCCTCCACTCCTGCGGCCTGAAGTTGGCAGCGCTCTGCCCGGTCCTTTCCTTAGGCCAGGGTTAGCGGCTGCATCCCAGGCCCAGTGGAGCAGGGGCAGGCCCAGGCGAGAGCAGGCGTCACTCCACTCAACCACAGGTTTTTCCGCCAGCGTTCAAACAGCCACTTCCCAAAGCTTCTTCCTGTTTGAGACAGACTCACAAACTCAGACACCATTTGTTAGCCTCATCATTCGGGTGTTTAAATACCTGTGTTTTTCTGTTAGCTCTTTCCCAATTAGGCTGAAATGCTTTCAGTATTTTAAGCATCCTAAAGTCAGTCTGCTCCCATCTCAAGCACCTAGGTAGACTGGCAGCCAATGCTATCTAAACATCATCAACTTTGTGACTGCTCATAGAAATGATTGTTTCAAGCTTATTTAGTCTTGACAGTTTGAATGTGGGAAGATTTTGGAGGAGGAGGGGTGAGATTGTAAATATCTCTGACAAACATTGCTGCATCACACACAAAAAAAAGGGGAGATACTTATAAAACTGCCTTAAAAATCAATTCCGAACGATGACATCTCCCTCCAAACAACTGCCGCTTGATAGAGCAAGGGATGAGTCACTTTGGGTGAAAGTGGTTTTTTGGCAAGAAGTGGTTGGAATCTAGTCCAGTTTCAGGAGCAAAAGTGTAATTTAGGAGCTGATCTCTCACTCAGTCTGAATTCACATCAGTACCAACGACTGAGCACTGCAGGATCAAAAGGGTTTAAGGTCTGGGGGTACTGTCTGTGCATGGCTTGGGTCTGGCCCGGCAAGGTACTGCGTACTGGTGTTTCCCAGTGACTTCAGGGAAGATGGGGTTCCTCAGCACCTCTTAAGTTCAGGCCCTGGAGCACCATTTCCTGCTCTGATCATCAGCTATAAATGTTGATAAATATAAGTGTTTTGCCTTCATTTGAATTGCCCAGAGCTGTAAAATGACCTCTCTCAAGTATAAATCAGTCCAGATATAAACCTCCTCTCCCACTCTTCCCTACACTCCCTGCCCACCTTCCCAGCCCTCCCTTGCACCTCCACCCAAGCCCTTCCCTGTCTCAATTCTTTACCTCCTTCCACACTTTTATATCTAGTTTTCATGAACCCACAGAAATGCTTTTGTAAATACTGCTGTACAGTTTGTAACCGTCATGTAAGCCTGTCATCAGTGCCAGAGTCCGTCTTGCCCTCTCGCACGTTTTAAAATCAACAGAGGAAAGTTAGAGCGAATGGCCCGCCAGTGAGCTATAGGGTCATCTCTGTGTGGGACAAATGTATATTCCTGTAAGATTGCATTTTTATCTAAGGAATGATGTTATTTTAAAATTGCTAATAAATTTCTAAACAATGTCCAGATTTGTTCAATATTGTAAATGGTATCAAAACTCCTTTGACATTGCTCCCTCCTCCCAGCAGTGGCTGAAAAATAAAAGACAGCTTCCTGCAGCCCCTTACTTCCCATCGGCAGCCCCGCTGCCACTCACGGGCTCTTGTCCCTATTTAAGGGGCTGCAGAACGGTCTTGACAGCCACAGCCTGCCCTGTTAAATGGTAACTTAGGAAATCCAACTGCTCTCTGCACTGCTGTCACCACAGAAATTCTGCCGAGTCACGATGTCCAACGTGTGACTCAGGCGTAACCACACACTTAACATTTTTTCTACTGGATTCCTTTTTACCAAGCACGTGCAACAGAAAATGAGTGCCCTCAGCTTAAATACAGTGCAATTAGTATATACATGAGCCATGAAGCTAATGGGATGATAACAAGTAACGTTCCACGCATTTGCTTGTCAATTGAGCAAATTTGTTCTACCATGGTTATCAAGAAATTACACCACAGTGCCAGCTGAGCGCTGTTTCTGTCGCAGCATTATAAATCACAGTGTGCTCAGCCCAAGTACGTCAGCGTAAGAGTCAGTAAAATAATGCCTAAAGAAAAAAGAACGGGTTTTTTTCAGTTACACATGTATATATAAATATTTTTCCCTGACTCGCACACAATTGTCAGAACTGCAGGCTTTGCTGCTACTATTAAATAGTGGTGGCACAAAATGTTAAAACCCGGGAGGTGATGAAAACCTGTGGATGCCATCAGTGCAGGGCAGAAGGAACGGCAGAAGGATCACCAACAGAAACCTCGTTATCTGCAGGCTCAGACTGGCCACCACTTAGACATTTGCCAGCACAAAACCATACGAAACCGCTGTGCTCACAGGTGTTGGTAAGAACCCAGCAAAGGGCTCAGCTTTGCTGGAAAACTCCCTGAGCTGGAAACTCGGCTGAGTTACAGCTCTGTGCAAGACCCTGAGGTGAAAACCATGACAAAGAAGAGGTGAAAGTGGCTGTGGGTGTGCTGCAGTATGAAAACAGTGTGAAACCTAGAGTGAGACCTGAGAGACAGATGAAATGGGGTGAGCATCAGGAACGAGTAACAGCTTTGCACAGCCCCCTGTGAAGTGGATGCATTTAGAACAGCCCCACGACTGGAAAAGCAGACCACACACCTGTAATGCTTTTTGTTCGGCAGCTGCAGAGCGCTGCTGATGTCAGTTTTTAATGCTCACGGCATTTACCCGAAGCCAGAGACGTGCACTGGGAGTTCCACCTCAACACGAGGAAGAACATCTTTACGTTCAGGGCGGCAGAGCCCTGGAACAGCTGCCCAGGGAGGCCGTGGAGTCTCCCTCTCTGGAGACATTCCGAACCCACCTGGACGCCTTCCTGCTCCAGGTGACCCTGCCCGGGCAGGGGGTTGGACGGGATGATCCCCAGAGGTCCCTTCCAACCCTGGCGATTCTGTGATGAGCACGCAGACCTCGGGACCCTCCCGCTGACTCGAGAACAGGAAGACGACCCCCAGGTAGAAGCAGGTTTGGCTCTTTAACCCCAGCCTCTGCCCACGGCTGGCGCTGTCCCCG
>VZTE01003012.1:175619-201599 GCA_013397775.1 Eulacestoma nigropectus
GCTGCCGCTGCTGCTCCTGCTGCCCTGGCCGCCCGCCGCCGCGGCCCTGCGGCTGCTGCTGGACGCCGCGCCGCCCTTCACCTGCTCGCAGCCGGTAAGCGGCGCCGGGAGCGGGGGGCCGGGAGGCTGGGACGGGGGGGCTGTGGGGCGCGGGGCCGGGCGGTGTCGCTGTCCCGGGGAGCGCTCCCTCCCCGGCGGAGCCTGGGCGCGGGGAGCGCTGCAAACCCCGCCGGGCTCCCCGGACCGGGGGGTGGCTGCCGGGAAGCGCCTGCCCCGGGCGGCTCCGAGCGGCCGGGGCTGAGTCGTGCTGGAGCGCCCGGAGTCCCTGGGCAGGATGTGAGTCTTTGCTAAGAGCTGACGTTGCCCAATGTCCCAAAAGCTTTAACTAGTTCCTTGCAGCTGAGGGATTTTTAGGAGAACGCGGCGAGATAGACATTACGTGTACCTGAGGTTTCTGGACGGGTAGATTTTGGTTGCTTTTTCTCCCTGTGAAACCGGCCAGACAGGAGCTGCAAATGTGGTGTCTATAAAAAGTGAACCGACCAACCTGAGCGAGCTTTGGCAGCACAGAGTGTGGATTCCTGGCTGGTCGCTCTCGCTGGTGGTTTTTGAGGATTGTTTTGCCTTTGTTTCGTTTGTCACTTTTTTGTTTTGTTTTGGGTTTTTGTCTCAAATACATGTAAAGAGTGTGTAGAAGGGGGAAGAGATCTGCTTTTCCTTTTTAATTCTGTTAACAGTAGCAGTGAGACAGGAAAATGGGCAGCTGTCTTCTAAGCTGGACAGCTTTACATGCCATGGTGCGTTTTCAGCAGTCCGGCAAAGGCAGATAGTCGGGTGCAGCTATAGACAAATGTAAAACAAAACGTGTCCTTTGGGATGGAAGCTTCTATAATCTTTTCCTGTACACATTTGCTATCTTTTGTCTAGTCTGACACCTCTCCTAATGTTTGACTATATCCTTACCCCTGTTTTACCTGAACTCTGCTCCGCTGCTTTCTCTCTTATTTAAAGAGATTGTAAGAAAACAGGCCAATTCTGCAATTTTACTTTAGGCTGGACATTGTAGAGTTACAAAATGCAAAGCCTTGGTGAAGGGAAAATTACAGTATTGCTTAGGCATCTCACATAACCATGATATCCCAAACTTTGTTAATCACAGAGGTTGACAGTAATATATTAGAGAGTTTCTGTGAGTCCTCAGATGCTTGGGCTCTGACTGACTTTGTCTTGCTGTCTGTACCTCCTTTTCTTAGGAAGTGTGACCACAGAATGAGGGGTTCACCAGAACATCACCAGCTTTCACAGAGGAGCTGTGTTGCCCTCCTCTCTGGTGTGCACACAGAGCTGTGAATGTGCAGGGCTGCTACATTGGCCTTTTCTATCAAAAAGCCAATTTCTAAAGTGCAGATAGACTTATGAAAAAGAAGTCTGCTTAAGCCCAGGAGCAGCCTCTTTAGAAGCAGTTGGGGAGCTGCTGACACATGTAGGAAAAAAGCAGCACCACCAACTGAAGTTGTGACAGTTGAAAACAGTTCCCCCTTCCCTCTCTGTGGGTTGCGCTGTTTTCGGAGGATGATTCAGTAACCCTCCCAACGTGTGACTGTGGTGTGGTTCAAAAGCAAAGCTGCTGCTGAGCGGGGTGGGTGAGACTCACTTCCTTTGTCTAACCCACCACGCTCAGGCTGCTGTTGCTGAGCTTTGGAGCAGGTCAGGGTGAGCCACGGCAGCTTCCTCAGCAAAACTCTCGAGTGGCAGAGGCTGTTTGGGAGATGAAGTGGTGGAGGGAAAGTGTCATACATGGTATCAGTAGACACTTGAAAGTAAAATTAAATGCTTGTTAACAGCTCATCTTATTAAAATGCCAACAAATGCGCTTAATGGGCCTCATTCACCACCACTCCATCAAATGTGCTCAGCTGTAGGGCTGAATAGCACAGCTGCAAATCCAGTTCCTACCAGTAGCTGTTGCTTGAATATGTCATCTGCAGGGGCTTTTTTTCCTATGTGCAGGGGAAAAACATCCCACAGCTTAAATACCCATCTATTTTTTCACCATCAGGTGTTAAATCACTGTGTTCAATCGTTGTGCTGTAACAGTTTTGAGACATGGCGTGCCTGGGTGTCCTGGAGGAATGCAGTGTTTATAACCCTGCTGTCTTTGAGGGGCTGGATAGCTGTACGTAGTTTGGTCTCTGAAATCTGTCTTGCCAGCTTGATGCACTGGAAGTCTCTGGAGAAGAGTTGATGTAACATCTCTCATGAAGACAAGCCATGGTGGTGAGGAAGACTTTTCCCTGGTCTCCTTTGCAAGTGTGTTCATTTTGCCTTTGCCGTTGGCTGACTTCTCTCATTCCGCTCTGTGGCATCCTTTTGCTGTGTAGGGTGTTAACATAAACCATGATCACTCTTAGTGCTGTTAAAATATTTTGGACTCCTCGGCATGAAAAGGATTACTGATTGAAACTGCTGAACTTCAGCATGAAAAGGGTTACTGATCAAAACTATGAAAATATGATGAAGGCAACTTTAGAACTGATTGTAATGAAGAAATTTTAACTTTTGAATTTGGATTTGATTTTGCTGAGAATTTATACGAGGGCAAGACAAAAAGTTAGAAACTGTAGGAAAAAAGTGCTTAAAAAGATTAAAACAATTTTGTAAAAGATGCTGGTTCCCTACCAGCCCTAAACAAAACATCTTTCAGCACTTATTCCTGTAATGTGTTCATGTGTTGATCTCTGCTTCTTTTTACTAAGGAGCTGGAAAAGGGAAACTGCAGTTAACTTCAAACCATCCAAGCCTCAGAAGACACATAGAATGGTTCAAAGGTGAAAGGCAGATTTTGGAAAGCTGGAGCCCTTCCCGTTCAGCAGCCACTCTTTAAAGGAAAAGTGGACACTTGCCAGGCTCACAGTGGTTTCTTTCACAGCCTCCTGCTGGGAAATCTTTGCCTCCCATTACTTTAATTGAATTGTTATGGGATGGTGCTGTTAATCAGTTTCCCAGGTTTTTTTCATTCAGATCCATATGATTCTCCACAGAATATGGTCTGTTGTTTTTAATGTCAAAAGCAAAACAAAAAGCATTTTAAAAGAGTGAAAGAAACAGTTGCTCAGCTTTCTGTGAAAATACAGCAAGTAAACATGAAGAGTTGGCTGTGCCTGTCCTGCTGATGATAGTTGCAGCATCACCTCACAATCATCTGCTTCTCATATTTATGCCTCCCATGTCTGCAGCTTTGCTTGTCAGGCCTGGTGTAAGCCCCACACAGCCACTCACTCACTCTCCCCACCACTGGGATGGGGGAGAGAATCAGAAGGGTAAAAGTGAGAAAACTCATGGGTTGAGATGAAGTTTAACAGGGAAAGCAAAAGCTGCACACACAAGCAAAGAGAAGCCAGGTGTTCATTCACCACTTCCTATAGGCAGGCAGGTGGATCTCCACTCCACCGTGGACTCATCCACAGTCCCTTCAACTCCGGTTCAGCCTGGAGTTCCAGCCTGTCCAGTACAGCAGTGGTGCCCTGGCCGTTTCCAGGTGCATCACCACTGCTGTTATCAGAATGTTCCAGGCACTGCAGAGTGATGGGATGAGCAGCACAGCAAAGCAGTGAAAGCAAAACCAGCCGCTAACGAGCACCGGACTCGTGGACAGCCAGGTGAGCCCCATGGCAAGCACAGGAGCCTGTCAATGGCTACCAGAATAACACCTGTAAGTTTGATCTGGCACATTCCTGTCCGCTCTGTTGTTATCTCAAACCCTTCGAGCCCACGGTGGGTGCCAAAAAGGACTGTTGTGGTTTAACCCCAGCTGACAACCACGCACGCATCTGCTCACTCACTCCCCCACCAGTGGGATGGGTGAGAGAATCAGAAAGGTGAAAGTGAGAAAAGTTGTGGGTTGAGACGAAGACCGTTTAATAAGTAAGGCAAAAGCCATGCCTACGAGCAAAGGAAAACAAGGAGCTGTTTTTCACCACTTCCCATGGGCAGGCAGGTGTTCAGCTGCCTCCAGGACGGCAGGGATCCATCATGCATAACAATGACTCTTGAGGACAAGCACCATCGCTCTGAACTTCCCCCTCTTCATCTTTTTTCCCCCAGCTTTATATGCTGAGCTTGATGCCTTACAGTGTGGAATATCCCTGTGGGCAGTTGGGGTCAGCAATCGCAGCTGTGTCCCCTCCTGACTCCTGCACCCCCAGCCTTCTGGCTGGCAGGGTGGTTACAGCAGCAGAAAAGCCCTGTGCAAGCCCTGCTCAGCAGTAACAAAAACATCTCTCTGTTACTGCCACTGTTTCCAGCCCAAATCCAAAACACCTCCCCATACCAGCTACTGTGAAGAAAATTGTCTGTTCCAGCCAAAACCAGCACACTCAAATAGGGAAACTAGGTTAAATACTTCTGTTATCCAGAGCTTTGTTAATGTACTCTGGATGAGCCAGTGCATCAGATAGGGTTTTGGGTTGGTTGGAACTTTACAAGGGAAAACCAACAAGTATTCCCTCGGGTGCTGAGGAGGTAGCCAGTGCAAATCTGACAGTAGTTGACTTACTTTGCTGCAAACCCAACTGGTCTTTTTCTCTAATTGCTTCCTGACTTTTGAATGTCATTGTCTGGAGTTACACTTCTTGGTATAAAAGTGTGCCCTCAGCTGCAGCCCAGACCTGTTCACCTGGGTACTCTACAAAAAGGAGATGAGGGTTTTCATGGCAAGTCCTTTCTAGGACTTGCCTTTCCTTGAGCTTCTTATACCTCTGCCTGCACTGTGGCTTTATCTTCGCTTATCTTTGCTTCCTTATGCCCATAGTGAGGACTTCCTGTGTGGATGAGTTGTTCTTCGAGGTATTTTCAGCTCTTGGGTTATCCGTGTAGTGCTTTGGGCAGGGAGTAGGCCAAGAAGTTAATTAGTGCAGGCTACCTTGTGGTGGGAGAATCCTTCCCCTCTCCTCTTCTTGTGGTAGACCTGCTAAATGCTTGACTAACTGATGGCAGCTTAAAACACTTCAGTATAGTCAGCTACACTAAAAAAGTTGCTGGCACAGCAGGTAAGCAGGTTAGAAAAGAACACTTGTGTAGGTAGTCCCTTGAAAACCCTGAGCGGGGTTGGGGAATGGTGATACACCAGAGAAAATACTGTTGTTTTTCCCCATAGAAACCCAGTGTTGAAAAGGTAAGAAAGGCTTTAATTACCAAGTGCTGGTTCTGAATCCTCATCAACAGATGGATGGCTCCTCATTAAGCTCTGGGGTTTTTAATGAATGTCAGAAAGGGCACAGCAGCCTCATCAAAGCTGGGAACATCCTTGTGAACACTTCACCTGGGATAATAGACCTGGAGGAAGAGAGGATCCATTTGTACGCGGTGCTGGATCAATATTCATATTGATCATTAAGCAAAAAAGGGGAAATGCAGCATTTCCTCTCTTAACCATGTGTTGTCAGCTAAGAAGCAGAACACCAGCATGCAAATGAAAGCAGATGTTTCGGACTAATAATGCCTTATATTTTTAATAAGGGCTTTTTTGTGATGCTATTTACAATAATTACTGATAACTGCAACAGAACGAGGACAAAAGGACTGAATATTAAGTGATAAGCTTTAACAGGAATCATTACATTAGAAAAAAACCGTATGATTAGTAACCAGTTACTTTTGTTTCCTCTTAAGGGTTCATCCCAGAGCAGCTTGGCCCCACACAGCCACTCACTCTGCCCTCAGTGGAAAGCACCATAGCAGCTGCTGTGAAGAAAATTAACTCCATCTCAGACAAAACCACTGCACCTTTTTACATAAGGGGCTTTGTCAGGCCACATAATTTACCTTGAAGTGTCTGATTAAGTGTCTGAAGTGTTAGGAGTAATTTTTTTTCATAGCTTAATCTGCTCTTCCATACTGGTATTTACAATTTTTGGTTTTGTCTTTTTTGGTGATTGTAGTTAGCTAGTTTGGGTTTGGTTTAATCAGCATTTGCTACCTTGCTTTCCATTTCTTTTTTTTTTCCCGGTAATGAAGGATTTAGGTTGCAGGGGCTACGTGAGAGTGTCCTGCAGTGGCAGGGGGGGAATGGAAACCTGCTCTGGGAGGTACCAAGTTGCAATAACATTTCTGTTAACTGTACTTGTAACCAGTTTTTTCAAGTATGACAGGGCCTGAATACTTAGTGGAGGATTTATCTGTACATTTGTCTGCAATAATTAGGTGCAGTATAATCGTGAATGTGCAGTTCAGACTAAATTGGTATTTGTGTGCCAAAATATTTGTTCTGACTGTGGGATGTTGCCATAGTCCTAACAGGGCGCCAAAGATGATTTCATTTTGGAAAACAGAACATGGCTAGCTGGCTGGTGGGAAAACCACTCTTCAGCTAAGTGCAGTTCTCAGGCAATGTTGTATAGATATGGGTATGCTTAGAAGTTCAGGGTAGCCCATAAGGCAGATTCCATCCTTTGAGCTGATTGAAATGTTTCCTAAACAATAATAAAGTTGGTTAATGTTACACAGCGTGGGTGTCGCACTGAATCTTTTTCAAGATACCTCTGTCTTGAGTGCATTTGTGGTGCAGTAATTGGAGTGTGGATGCTTTTCTTGTGAAGGCTGGTTTTATACCTGTGTGCATTGTTGTGGCTTGTGTAGCAAAAGCCTGGAAGAGATTTTCAGGTTTTATTTTTTATATAAGCATGAGGAGCTTAATGCCAAATCGTCCTGCTTTGACTCCAGGTTTGCAGGAACACAGATACACCAGCTGAAATGGGAGCATTTATCTCTGAAGTTTTTTCTTCATAGTAGAACTCCACCCATGTTTGGAACTGGTTGCTCGGCTCAGCTGGTGTGGTACTCTATTTCACCCAACACTTATACTTTGTATTTCCCTCAAAAAACAGGAAGCTTATTAATTGGTGTGATGTTTTGCCTCTGCTAGGACTGCTCTAAAGGCAGGATGTGATTCTGTCCTGTTATAAGCAGACAAAAGCCAGCACAGCTATGTAAAAGCAGTGCCCACCTTCCTCTTCAGAGCTGGTGGTTTGTTGCCAAGCAGGAGCAGAAGGGCAGAAGATCTGGATCACAGATTCTGGACCTTGTTTCCCTTTCGGGCCATATTCGGGTGCCTGCCTGGTGCCAGCTCAGGGCAGGCTGCAGTGCTGGGCTTAAGGGAAGGGAGGTTTAGGGCTGTGCCTCTGGCAGTGATGCTAATGGCCAGCTCAGTGTCTGTGAAACTTTAGCTTTTTGTGCCATGCATGTTCACTACCAAAAAGGCTCAGCTGGCTTTTTCAAGCACCCATCCCTAAAAGTGTAAATATACCCTTGGACACTAAGCCCCAAATACACTTGGAGTTGGCCTTAGGAAGTTGTAGAGAGTTTAAAAACCCAACTGCCTTCCCTCCTCCACTGAAATGAATTATATGATAGCAGTGGTATGGCAATAATATCCAGCATCTTTATTCTTAATAAGAAGGTGTCTAATTCTGATGAATTTTTCTTTCCGTAATGGGTTGCCTCTCAAATACATTGCTTGAAAATAAAATAGCCCTCAGTGCCAAGCCCTGCTGCAGAGGGCTTGTGCTCCCAGGAAGATGAGGTTAAGCTGAGGTGACCTTATCACTCTCTACAACTCTCTGAAAGGAGGGTTTAGCCAGGTGGGGGTTGGGCTCTTCTCCCAGGCAACAGCGACAGGACAGGAGGACACAGCCTCAAGCTGCACCACAGGAGGTTTAGGCTGGGCATTAGGAAGAAGTTCTTCACAGAAAGGTGATTAGACATTGGAATGGGCTGCCCAGGGAGCCGGTGGAGTCACCGTCCCTGGAGGTGTTCGAGGAGAAAACTGGACGGGCACTCGGTTGATGCGGTGGCGTTTGGTCATAGGTTGGACAGGATGATCTCAGAGGTCTCTTCCAATTGAGTCTGTGGTTCTGTGATACCGATGGCACATAAGCTGTGCACAGGTTTCGTGCCCTGTGTCCTTGGTTTTTTGATTAACGGCTTAGTCCGGCGTTTCCATCATGGTTCACTCTTCCAACTTGTGTGCGTCACTGAAGAGGTTTTTCCTGCCCCTCTCCCAACACTGAGCAGAAGCAAGTTACTGTCAATTTTATTCTGAGAGTAATGTTCTTGTTTCTTTCCCCCACAGGATTTAAACTGTCTCGTAAGAAATAGTAAGTAATTTTTTTTCTTTGTTGCAGTTTTCTCATCAGATCATGCTCTTTTCTATTTTTTTTTCTTTTCCTTTTTTTAGCTGGGTTCATACAGCATGTTTTTCTTGCTAGAATCAGACAGTTGTAAATGGAAACACTGCTATCGTGCCTTGCTTTGGGAGTTTCCAGTTTGATCCATTATAAGCTCCAGCTAGAAGAGGAACGGAAAGTTATGTCTTTTTTGGGACAGAGTTTGGGGGTAGGCAGTGGCATGAGTAGAACCCAACGCAACTTGTTTAGTTTCTATTTAAAGCTGGGATCATCAGTTTTCAAAGAAATGGGAATTTTAGGACAAGTTTGCCCGTAAATGTTTGTTACAAGCCATTATAGTAATTGATGAAAAACTAATGTATGAACTAGAATTTAAAAAGGGGCATAGGGGGTGCAGTTGAGGGTAATTAATGTAAGTTATTGGTTTTAAGGGGTCAAGTCTTAGCAATGGCATGCATCTGAAAGACCTTAATGTAATTATGTTCTGAAAAATGTTCTTAAAAAACAGATGTTCTGTAGTTGTCCATTTGGTACCTGGAGGCAACTGGGTGGTGCTGCAGTCCTTTTTCTAAGCAGGCTCTTTGCTGCCTCGGTGCCCAACCCTGTGACATACTGG
Organism: Eulacestoma nigropectus; assembly: GCA_013397775.1. Taxonomy (NCBI): domain Eukaryota; kingdom Metazoa; phylum Chordata; class Aves; order Passeriformes; genus Eulacestoma; species Eulacestoma nigropectus. The sequence goes on from VZTE01003012.1 coordinate 184,419, forward strand.
CACAAGTATTTTTGTAGCCAGGAGTATTCTTTGTAGTGTTTTTGTGTGACTTGCCAGATCAGGGAGAGGACTATGCTGAAAATAATCAGATTTAAAACTTCTTTGGTGGGAGAGGGCTTGGGTGGGATTGGGTTGGGTCATATTTCCCCCTGGCACACAGCCATTGCATTCCCACTGCAGCACCACCCTTAAAATGCTGCCTAATTTGAATATTTGGTTTAAATTCTGCCTTATGGCTCTTGTTATGTTTTTCTGCTCTAGGGGAAATCTGGGTTTTTTTTAGTGCTTAGTACACTCTTTGCTGAAAGGTACTTTATTCTTGTCAGGCTTTTTATAGATATTTTTTGGTAGAATGAGCATTTGAGGATTGTCTAATTACTCCTAAGCCTAAAACTGTACTGTTACATGAAGGGATAGTGCCCACTTTCCACTATTCCCATCACAGATCCAGCAAAAGAGACCCAAAGTGTACTTTGGGGGGGGCTGACCGTGCTATTTTTAACATGCTCTGATAAGTCAAATGTCTTACAAAAGCCTAAGTAGATCATGTCTGTCTAATGCCTGTCATACCTGATTTCACTTTCTGATGACATTACAGGACCAGTTTTCCCTAACACTGTGTTGACAAGCATAGTTTATTTTTCTGTCCAGGGAGCTCATTAATTTAGGCAAGGCATAACAGGCAGTTGTTGGAAGCTGAATCCAGATGTATATTCAAATTTGAGGAAAAGGAGTTTGTAGACCCAAGGTAATTAACTATTGGAACAATTTCCCTGAGTTAACTGACAGATTTCTTATGATTGGAAGGCTAGAAATTAGAACTAACATAGGTCTGTTTCAGCAGAAGGTTGAAGGAGGTACTGAGTAAACTTACTTGACCTGTTTAAAAGCCTGACTACATTGATTGTGATAACTACTAATGGTTTTTAAGGAAAAGAGGAAGTTACTAAAATAAGTTCAGATTATTACAGGCAATTTACAGAGTAAATTTTCCATGCTGAAAACTGCCTTTCTGAGCTGGAAGCAGTCTGTCACCCAGTTTTCCCCTCAGAGTAACCCTGACCCAAAGAGCAGACCATAACTGCAATTAAGCAGATCTTGCTCAGCCCCACTCTAAATGTGGTTTTCATTTGCTGGACAGGCACCTGCATGGAGTCGAGCTGGCTGAAGGTTCCTGCGTGGACTCCTTCTGCTCCAAGCAGTCTCCATGTTTCTTCGGATGTTTTCCGTCAGGAGGATGGAAACCTGCTCCCTGTGCTTCAGATAGAGTGGAAAGTGGCCACGGATGGTAAGTGGTGGTTGTTGAATTTGGGCGTGGAGCAGATGAAGTGGGTGTGATCTAGTAAGGATAGCGAGGAGAATTATGGCTTCAAGTCGTGAAAGCAGATCATTGAAATTTGAGAGGTTGGCTGCTTAATTTTGTTTGTTTGGCGGGTGTAATCTCATCTTTGTGTGCCTTGATGAAGGAATAATTGTCTCATTATTGGAGCCCAAATGACTACAATTAAGTCAAGTTTTCTCACTCTCCAAATGTCTTTGATTTTTTTGTCTGTGAATGATGCTTCCCTTGCATACTCATGTCCAAAGTTTTGCACTGCTTTAAGACAGAATTAAACACCTTCATTTCTTCCTTCTGCAGCCCTGAGGGCTGTAGAGTTATGATCTCTAGCTTTGGTAGTGTAGAAGCAGGTGTGACTCAGGTAATTCAGTCATTTCACTCAGCTGTGGTTGGAAACTCTCTCACTGGGAGCGTGTGTACCGAAGTAAAGGCGTGTTTGCTTTGGCACCCAAACTGCACGAAGCAGCTTTGAGAGGCAGAGCTGAACACGACACCACATCCCTGGAACTGCCAGGGTGTGGAGAATGCTGTTGCCTTCTCCTCTGCTCCTTCATTTGCACAGATGTAGCTTTGCCATATGGAGAACCTTTAGGCCGAGAGTGCTGTTAGTCAACCCTGCATGCTCACTTTTCCGTGGCCAGTTATCTTTGTGTTGGGATCCTCAGCACCTCGAAGGAGTAAGACTGTGGCAAGACTAGGCACAGGGGTGCTCTCTGTGAGGGCAGCAGGCTCTCTGCTGTGCAGAGGAGAAGAGAAGATGAACATGTCCCTCTGTCCCTGTGCCTGCAGCCAGCATCCGCTGTCTGGAAGGGGCAGAGCTCGCCGTGATGCAAGTGAGCAGCAATCAGCAGATCTGTGCCCAGTTTGACTTCCAGAACAATTTGCCTCTTCAGGTCCGTCCGGATGGAGGCCGGGTGAGTGCTAAGGGCTCCAAATTACATTTTCTAGTCCATGGATTTGTTTCTGTTTTCCCTGTCTTATGGCAAGGTTGTTGATTAAAAAGTACGGACTGCTTAGAGTTAAAACAGTCGGGGTATTGGACTTGAGATCTGCTGTCATTTCCCATTCCTCTTTCACTCTTCCCATCCTTCAGGTTTGAAGAATTGTTGCTCTTAGTGCCTAGCACGTGTCATCACTCTGGATGTTGCTTGAAGCAAATAATTGTAGGGGTTTTTGCATTCTGCTTGAGAGCATGAGATTTTATAGCTTTTTAAACTCAACCCTTCCTATTGCTTCCACTTCTTTCTTGTACTCTCTTGTTGTGGAGCGAAGCACCAACCTTGAGGGTGGTCCTTCAGCTTACACTCCTTTTAGGAAATTCATCAGAAAAGTGCTGAGCATCCACAACAGTTGGGAGTATAAACAATAAGGAGTTCATTCCTTACCACACAGGATTTGGCCACAGTTAGCTTACCGCTTACCACACACCACTGGCCTAGGAGCCAGTGGCTCTTCCAGAATTTGCACAGCATTGCTGATGCAGAAAATACTATAGATTTAAGAAAATGTGTATGGAATGGCCAGGTACAGAACTACATACGTATAAATGCAATTTTAAATGCTTAGCACTTGCACAGTGCTGCAAAATTCATACTAGGCTGAAATTTCCATCTTGAAATTGCATATTTTATTCTAATCTCCTTTCAGTTCAGGATGTAGCTTGGTGGAAACTCCACACAGTGGTTTGGCATAAAACTGTTGTATCAGCTCAAAGATCCTAAGAAAAAACTAATTCCAAACAGAAGAACTGAGACAGACTAAGGGATGGGTATATTTAATACACTTGAGTTCCAATTTTTTATAGTCAAGCTTCAGTAAAAGGGTTATGTGGGATGAGGGAACACCGTGGAACAGGGCCAGGTCAGCTGGTAATTTCAGTGCCTTTAAAGAACAACATTGTCCTTTAAAGTCCTTGTGGATGTGTTTTGTTTTCAGTGGAATTTCACTTTTGACCGTTTTGAAGTGGAACCTGGCCAGACTTACCAAGTGACTGTGTATCACCTGCCCAAGCTGGGGGTCAATGGAGACTACAATTGCAAGTCCACGTCTCTCACAATGCCTGGTAAGAGGTGATTTAATCCACTTAGGCCTTGAGTTTAGGAATGTGGTGCTTTGTGGACCTGAGATCACTGCTGCTTTTACTTAATTTAAAATCTTTCAGAGTTACCCCTCTGCTTGTGGCAGCTGGAAGCACGGGCCAGAATTTCTGAACCAGAAGTTTGGCTTCTAGTATTAAATCTTAGATGTGTGAAGTTCAATTTCAAAGGCACAGTCTGGTATAATTTACCAAGAAACTTGGTAATGCTGAGTGCCTGACCCTTTCTTGTATATTTGAAAATTTTCCTATTGCTGAAAGAGTTTTTAGTGTTTTCCCCAAGGTTGCTGAGCACCTGCAGTGCCCTCTGGCTGCACTGACTACTTCATAAGTATTTGGTGCTTAATACAGAGCTTGAAAAGTGGTTCTTAACTTTTTTCTTAACTTGCTTATAGTTGTCAGCCTGACTTTGTAGTTATAAAATGGCAAAGTGTGGAGCGTGTCAGGCAATGTGAGCTGGAAAAGGAGAGGGAGCACTTCACTTTCAGCCCTCTTATCCTTTCTTATGCCTATTCACACTAAGAACTTCCTGGCTTTTATCCTCTACTATTCTTCAGAAACCTAATTCATGGTGTCAAGCTCAGCAGCTGCAGGGAGCTTTGCTGATTAGAGCTTACACGTGAATTACAGAGGCACTGTAAACTCGTAAACTTTCTGAAGTTTAAATTGGTAACTTTGAAAGTTGGAAATTTGAGATAAGCAATGTTTTATCTCAACTGTCTAAGCAAGGAGTTGTTCCTTTTCCTTTGTCCAAACCGTGGAGGAGAGGCATAATTTAAGGCTGAGAGTTGTAAATCCCACATTGCTAACTGTTGAATATGTAACTCTGGATTTGACTCAGAAGGAAGTCCCAAAGAGCAGAGCCAATCTGCTGAATAAAGCTAATTAGAAATGTGGAAGAGTGTTTTGGGATTAAGAAAGATTGCAGCCTCCTAATTTTCCTGTGTCAGAATCTATTGCTGAGGTGTGATTACAAGGTGTGAGGATGAAGATGAAGTTTTAATTCCACTGTTGTGACCCTTTCTGCACCAGTGTTACATTAGCAAGGGTTCTCAGATATCACTGTACTGCTAAGTGTGGTATGTTTTTAGTCTCATTAATTTTCTCTGCTCTGAGAAGAAAAAGAAAATCAAAAACAAAACACACCATGACATCAGTGAAGGGGCTGGTTTATACTCTGGAAACCAATACTGTTCTTCTACAGAATTTTGCCTCTGCTTTGGAACAAAGGTGTCTACTCATTTAGGAGAGCTTGGTTAGGTGCCTGGCTTCTGTAAGAAAATGTGGGTTTTTTTCCTAAATGGAAGTACAATGTTTCTGACTAGCTGCTGCTGGTCTTTCTTGCAGACTGCAGGGATTCTCTGATGAGAAGAACCATCCCGTGTATAAAGACAGGTAAAACGTTTTGAGTCACGTAGACGTGGCCGCTCTGTTGGAATATTTGACAGCTGAGAAACTCGGGAATATCTTCCCTGCTTCCAGGCAGCTTGTGGGAACCCAGGATCCAGGCTGAAAGTCTAGATGATACAACTCTACTCGTGAGCTTCAACCCGTGGCTGGAGCCAGCGCGATACCAAATTCATGTGGCCAGTTTCCTGAACGAGAAGAGGTGTAAGATGATCACACGGAATTTCACTGAGGTAATTCATTGCCTTCCCAGGTCGTACCTTCTCTGGGGATTTAGGCAAACACCTTAAACGCTTGCTAAACCAGGACATTTCAGCAACAGTTTTCAAGGAATCGTTTTTATAGATTTTTTAATTGTCTTTGGAAAGAGGAATTTGGTGGATAAAAGATCAAAAAAGAGGTTTTATAATGCATGAAGCAGCCTGTAAATATTTGCAAAGTCAGATTTGATATTTGACTGTCTGAGCTTTATTACCTTTTTCAAGCCAGTGCCTGGGGAGCTAAGGCTAACTAAATTAACCAACATTGAGGTGCAAAGTTTCAGTAAATCACTGAAGTACTTTATTAAATATGATCACAGGAAGGTGTTAATTAATTCTTTTAGATAAAGAATGAGTGATTTAATAACAGATGCTTCATTCAAGCTGAGGATCAGTTTCTGTAGGTCTTGCAGTATATGTTGTTGAGAAGCTCCAAGTGTCCAGACTGTCTTCCAATATAAGAAATGTTTTCCTTCAGGCATCTGAGGGAGGAGAAATGCTGAGTATTTGGAACCACTCTCCACCCTTCCTTGGGCGAGGGCAGATACACTGGCATTCAGTTTGTTTAATCTTTCTGTTCCTTAACACTTAAAACCCTTAGTACTGCATGCACTGATATGTTTAAGTTATTACTGACAGAGATGGGACAGCTGTGTGAGTATTTCTCTGGTAGAGGGGAATGCACCTCGTTTTGGAGGATGTATCTGCTAATCACTGTGAAGAATTAGGTTATCATGATATTGATTGTGTACAGCAAGGGCAACTTACTTGCCTGTTCTAGTGTCAGAAGCAGCAGTGTTGACAGCTGCTTTTAATTAAACAAGGAAGCTTGTTAATGTTTACACATTACAAAGCTGAAGACATCTACATTGTTAAGAAACTGTAAGTTCAACTCCTTTGAAGTTATACAGTGTACATCCCTAATTGTTTCCTGTTACCTGTGCAGTTTTAGCCTGCTGTCTTGATTGTATTACCATGTCTGTCACGCAGGACACCTGTAGTGATGGTGGCCAGGTCCTTTACCCACTTTGTTCTCTGTGGGCTTCTTGTTCAAAGGAAAAAAAATAGCAGCCTCTGCATCTTTGGACCACTCTGTTGTCATGTCAACTTCTTTCTTTCCTCTTTCATTCAGTTTTCTTCATTCCCTTATAACTTGCATCTGTTTTCTGCAGGATGGACTACAACAGCAAGTGAATGTCACAATCAAAATAGAGAAGAACATAAAAGCTTGCTGCAGCTACAAAATACAGGTGGGATCCCACTGTTGTCCCTGTGCCCTTCCTTCACAAACAAGGCAGTGAGCACCTGAGGAATGTCAGGGACTCTCTTCACAGTTTTGCTCTGAGATTGGCTAATCTGTAATTACCTGCATCAGGGAAATATTATGGCTGAAAGAATTTTTATGTAAGTGTTCTCTGTGGTCAGTGGCTTTTCCTTAGTATAGGGCTGCCACGTCAGAGATTATGGGAGTGAGAATGGCAAATGTGCAGCCTCAGGCGTTCACAGCCTTCATGTGTAGTGTAAGAATTCTTGATTAATCTCGTTTTCTGAAGGGAAATGGGAGTTCTGTGTCTCTTTGCTAAAATACAGGGAATGTTGAGGCAGGGAGAAAGTAAATCAGGGAACAAAATTTCTTTTAAGAATAACTTCTGTTTTCTGAATTCATTTCAACTGCAGATTCAGCCATTCTTTGTGAACTGTGGCACAGACTGTCTGAGACACTCTGCTTTCATCCCATGTGAACCAGTTCCAAGTGAGAACCACTTTTCTATAAATTAGATTCCATTGTCTTACAGATGAGAAGTGAGTTTTCAACATAACTCTTGTCTTTTGCAGGTACAGAACCATCGGGTAAGAAGTTCTTCCAATACCCTGAAACTCTTTTTGCTGCTCTTTTCCTGTTGTGTGGAATAAGAAATGATCCTTCCTGGGAATGACTCAATGGGCAGGAAATGTCCGTGTTGAAAATTTTATGTTATTTGAGAACAGTGAAGTGGACAGCCCATAGATGGTGGTATACTGTAACAACCATATTGGGAACCCACCAGAGCTCCCACTGAAACCTCAGAGGATGTGAAGATGGGCACGTGGCAACCACTTGGTATCAAAACACCAAACCAACAAAGAGCAAGGAGACCTCAGACCCCAGTAATGCTCTTGGTCTGGACTGTCATGTGAGGGATGGGGAGTTCAGGTCATAAGGGTTTAATTGCCCAGGGATTTCTGTGTTCAGGGTCCCTCTTTTGAGCCACCAAGCTCAACCAGCCAGGTTTCATAATCAATATGTGCCAATAAAGCTGTCTGATGGAGATGAGAGCTCAGTGTCTAAAATTTCTTTAACAGTCCCCTTGTAACACTGAGTTCAGAATTAATTGTGCTAAGAATGACTTCACCATGATTTAATGAGGCAAGTATTTGTATGCAGTGTGAACCTTAAAGAGCAATTTTTTTAGAGACACTTCACTTGCATAGATTTCTTTGAGAAGCAGTTTTGACAAGAAGAGTCTTAATATAAAATACTTTCTGTCACTTTGCTCAGTGTTAAAAAATTTGCATAATATAAAGCAGCTTTTGGAGAGAATAGCTTGCATATATTCATTTTTATGAATGTCAAGATAACTTGTGCATAATGATTTGACATCTTTTTTTTGCCTGCAACACCTGTAAGGATCTGCTTTGCCCAAGATTGAAAAAAAAAATAAATAACAACACCTGCAAACTGACATTCATGACCCAAAATGGTGATTTTGGAATTTTTTTTTGAGCTAGATTACATGAACAGGGAGGACATGGGCGGCATGCCTGTCAAAGCTGGGTAAACGTTGCTATTTAGAGGAAGGTTCTTGATCTGTGTTTTCAGTGTGCTGCACATATGGTTCTTTGTGTGGAGCAAGTTTATGGTGTACAGCAGCGTGATGAAAGCAGGAATTGGTTTGGAGAAGTGGCTGTATATTCTAAGGGGGAAGTCGTGGTCTGCTCAGCGCAACCAGAGTCCTCCTCCCTTGGCCTCTGCTGCTCAGGAACCTTCTGCTCTTTGGTGAAACTCTTGTTTGTGTAAGGCAGTGTCTGAGGAGTGTTTCTGTTTTGCAGATGATATGATGATATGGCTCTACTGGTGTATCACTGGGATCTGTGTGTTACTGGTGGGGTCAGTCATTACAGCTGTGCTGTGTATGACTAAAAAACAAGCAGGTAAGACTCATACCAGGCAGGAAGAGAAAATCCAGTGCTAAAACATATTTTTTCCTCCTTCTGTACCTATTCCTGTTTTGTTCCTTGCTGTCCTGATGCCTTGCCACTGGGATAATGCCTATGAAAACACCTTCTTCTGTTTTACACTATAGGACTTGCAGTGTCTTAATACCATCCACTAGATAAGTAAAACCTTACACAGGTTATCCTGATACTCCATGTTCATAGCACTTCAGAGCTCATGAGGGGAAAAAGGAATTTCGTAGTTCAGCCCTTTGTTTCCTGCAGATTGCTGCAGATATCTTTGCAGTTATTTTTCTCCTGCATTGCCTAAGAGTGTTGCAGAACAGAAGCTTCCTGTTTGTCCACACTGTAGTCTTCCCCTGATCCTCAAAGTCTCTGCAAAATTAATTTTATACTATTTTGAGATTAGATAGGGTTTTTCAATTAAAATAGAAGGAAAAAGAATACAGGACATAGAGATTGACATCAAGCAAGCTGGAAATTGGGTACTTAAGGACTAATTCCTGCTGTTCTGTGCTGCAGCCATGAGGCAGTTATCACAGGGAAGCTGTGTAACTCACTGCTTGTTTTGCTTTCTTTTTACATGAGAGGAAGAATTGGTAATCTTTTGGCAAATTTCTCAGCATCAAACTTGTCTATGAGATGTAGCTAGGGACATTTTAGTCACCTGTTCAGAGAAGCTTCTTAAGAAAAAGACATATTTTAAAAAGCCCCTTGTCCTTAAAGAGAGGTAGCAGAACAGTTGGAGGTTCTGCGCTTGAGACTGCCTGGATTTGGGGGAGATGATGAAAGTTCATTTTGAGTGCATTCTGTCTCCTCTCACAGGAAAAATATAGCAAGAACTGGCTGTAGAAGAGTCTTTATTCATTCAGTATAATTTTTTATTAGGCTTCTCCCTCCCTCCGGCTTTATCTCCCTACACAGTTAAAGATATTTTTTTTTTTTAACCTAATCTGTGGAAGGTGATGTGATTTTTAAGCATTTAATCTTACTTCATGTTTTCAGAACTGACAGTGACTTTCTCTCTTCCAGGACGCCGGCGAGGGAAATGCAACCACGACCATTTGCAAGCTGGTAAGATGCCACCTGTGTTTCGTCAAGCACCGGTCGTGCATTCTGCAGGTCTCACACAGTTGCCTAGAAGGGGCTTTTGTAGGCTCTAACCACTCTGTAGATGCTTCTTGGAACCAAAAGACAGCCTTAGAATCTTCCTGTTTAGCTAAAAGAAGCTTTGTGTATGGAATTTGAAATGCTGTGTTTGTCAGATGGGAGGTAATTGCTGTGGAATGTGGTGAGACTTTTGGCCCAGCTAAGGCTGCACTGGCAGAAGAACATTTGCTAATCATCGAGGCTATAGCAGTAGGAGATTGGTTTGGGGTGGTGCACTCAGCTCTCCACCAGAGAATACAGCAATATTTGCAAACCTCTTGAAGCTGCTGTATTGTTTTTGTGAGGTGAAAGTCGGTGAATCATCTGGGCATTATTATAAATCACAGCTTCACTGTGTCTGTACTTTCATATTAAAGTTACACAATGAGATGTTGTCCACATACGTTGCCAAAATAGCATTAAAACTGAGAAGTTTTATTAATACCCTCCTATGCTGATTAGTGCTGACTCACACCATTGCAATTTGGGGAATGTGGCTGTAATTAATGCTTTTCTGTCTTCCATCAGCACCGTACACCGAGCTCTCCCTGCCGCCCTTGAAGCCCCGGAAGGTTTGGATTGTGTACTCTGCTGATCACCTGCTCTACGTGGACGTGGTGCTGAAGTTTGCCGAGTTCCTGATGACGGTCTGTGGCACTGCTGTAGCCTTGGATCTGCTGGAAGACCACCACATCTCGGAGCTGGGGCCGCTACCCTGGCTCACGCGGCAGAAGAAGGAAATGGAACAGCTGTCTTCAAAGATCATCATCCTGTGTTCTCGGGGCACCCAGGCCAAGTGGCAGGCCATGCTCGGGAGTGAGCCGGTGTGCCTCAAGCAGGATCGGCAAAAGCCAGTGGGAGACTTGTTCACCCCAGCCTTGAATCTGATCCTGCCAGATTTCAAGAAGCCAGCCTGTTTTGGAATGTACATAGTCTGCTACTTCGAGGGCATAAGCAGCGAGAGAGATATACCTGATCTGTTCAATGTCACATCCAGGTACCAACTGATGGACAAGTTTGAGGATATTTATTTCCGGATTCAGGATTTGGAGAAGTTTGAACCTGGGCGGATCCATCGAATCCAGGAAATCACAGCTGAAAATTACATCGAGACCCCCAGTGGGAGGAAGTTGAAAGAGGCCATAGAGAAGTTCAAGAACTGGCAGACTGAGCACCCAGACTGGTTTGAGAGTGAAACCATCTGCTTGGATAGTGATGAAGAGTTGCATTCCCTGAACAGAGAGAGCCAGGTGGATTCACTGCTGAGTGAGCCAGGAGGAATTGTGAAACACCAGCTGCACCTACGTGAGCCTGACCCCGGCTGCTGTTACGTCATCAACCTCCACATGCAGGAAGGTGAAAGTGCAGGCTCTAAACTGCAGCCTCAACTTAATCCATGTGGGGATCCAAACTCCCAGACTGTGGTCCTTCCTGTGGATGTTCCTCGAGTTCAGGTAGTGGAGCCAGTCTGTTCCACGGAAGACAGAAATATTCTCAGCCATCACGTGCTGAGCAATGAGGACTGTATGGAGGGAGTTCCTCTTCTGGAGACAGGCTTTCCAATGAGGAATAACGTCATCCTCCACGATGACTCTGAGGCTTCAGCAGTAGCTGACCAGAGTCCTGCAAACCTCCCAGATGACCTGAGTGACCATCTGAATGGACTCATGTACCCTCTTTATCAACAGAGTGTCGTCCTTTCAGAGCCGTATCTCTGCCAGGGGGAGGCTGACAAGCAGCACCAGCTGGTCTTTGATGACCAATGCAATGACCAAAGACAGTCAGTGCAGTCAGACCAGGGCTACATCTCCAGATGCTCCCCTCTGCCTCCTGAGGACCTTCTAGAGGAGGAGGAGGAAGAGGAGGAGGAGGATCAGGAACAACGGGTGGGCTTCCACGAACTCTCTCCAGAGGTCTTGAACAGTCTGAAGAGCCTCCAGAAGCAGCTGTTTTTCCAGGACATTCAGAGGAGCTCTAGCTGGAACTATCCAGCAGAGGTGATGGACATTGACCAGTCTTTGGGGGACTGTTAGGCTCTGCCTGGGACCTGCTCTCTTTGAAATTCAGGGATGGAAGGTGGTCCCATGCAGAGTACTGAGACTGCATTTCCAACACCATCCTCGTCCTTGTGTCGTAAATGACTTAGTGGTGGGATCTTCCTGTGTGCTGCGGGGATGCAGCACTGCCCAGCAGAGGTGGAATGTTGCTTCCAGTCTCTGTGCAGAGAAGCCACGAATATTGGCCACCCCTGTGAAAGAACAGGCAGTGGTTCAGTTCCTTGGGGAAAGGCTGAATTCTGAACACTGAATCCTCACTGATGGATGGCAGAAAAATTACTGTGGCTCATCCACTCGTGCCTTCAAAATGCCCTCCAGCTGTGCTGATTCTATTGCACTGGATAAAAGTCGCAGGCAGGGTTTGGAAAATAGGTTTAGATAACGTGGTAAAATTTGCATTGCCATTTTAAACACTGTGTTGTAAATACTGTGTTAAAGATGTGTGCCTTAAATTTCAGCTAGATTAGGGCTGTCTCTACCTGGTTGATAACATGTGCCTGGAGATTTTTTTTTTCCCCACTCATCATTCATTTGCAGCTGCATTTCCATGGTCATTCAGAAATCAAGTGGAGTAACTGAGAATAAGTGGGATAAACATTTAAATTGAGAGTCTCCATAATTCTCCCTGCCTCCCTACTGGGAGGTGTGTGCTTGAAAACCAGCAACAGCAGGGAGGGGGAAGAGGAGGCCAAAAAATGGGATTTGGGTTTGTTACACAGTTCTAAGAAACGTGGGGCTGAATACAGAATCACAGATTCAGGGGAATCTGGTGTATTCTGTGACACACTGCTGCACTGTTGCTTGCTTTTGGGTATCTGAGCACCAGGAAGATGTGAACTGAAGATACAGATAGTGACACAAAAGGAAATGAAGGACTATTTTGGGGGAGAAAAAAGTGTAGCCTCAGCAGATGCTGTTTTAGAGTGGAAATTATGTCTGAGTTAGGGGAGGCTGGGCGAAAACGGCTGTGAGATGTACTTGTGAGGGCTTAAGCTCAAGCACGGGTTAACCACAGTGAAATACTGAATAGACTGTGAGGTTCATCTTCCAGGAGCAGTGATGGTAACTCTGTCAATTCCAGTAGTTTTTTAAAATAGGCTGGATGCACTAAAAAACATTGTTCCCTGCACGTGGTGGCATGTTGGCCCTTGTAGCACTGACTGGGTGTTGGGGCTGGCATTTACCCTGTTCCTTACCACTGTTTCTGCAGCCCACTGGGGAACAACCTGTGAGATGTAAATACATCCAGGCCTTTCTCCTTCGTCATCTTCCCGTCCATCTAAGTTTACTTGTCAAAAAGCCTTACAGTAATTTTCTCTCAGCTTTTTTCAAAATCTAATGGCTCAGAAAAGAATCTGTTCTTTTGACTTGCAATTTATTTTGTATTGTGTATATTTTATAATTTTATTTGTGTCTAACCTGTGGGGCTTCTTCCTTAAATTAAAAACCAAGAACACTTTTTGGATATATTTACTTAAACACTTCTGTGTCCTCAATTCTGCCTAACTCCTTACGTTGAGTTATGTTAAGGTTCTTAGTATTTGTTGTAGAAATCTGAGGCAAAACTGAGCCAGAACTGAACTGGCTCACAAATGTCAAAATATTCCTGCAAAGCACAGTATGGAGAGACTTGGATAGAGCTGAGGGCCTGCAGCCATGGGAAGTGCATGTCCCTTCAAAACGGGTGGTAAAGGAATTGTTTGTAATTTCCATGCAGGACTCTTAGGACAGCTTGATAACAAAGGGACAGTCCCTGCAGGATCCAGGCTTAAGGCTGGGAGCCTTCCTGCTCCAACAGGAATCCGATCTAACCCAACAGGAGCGAAGCAAGAGGCAGCTGTGATCTCAGTGCTTCTCCAGTGAGAACCCATTTCCCAGATTATGTCAGTAATTGCCATCTTGATGATCCCACTTCCAAAAGTTTCTTTTATCTTACAGCAATTAACATGTAAATCTGGTTTTTTTTCCCCATGAGTCTTTTTCAAGTGGTATAAAGTCCTATAAATCACTTAAATAGGAAGCTCAGAAGTGTCATCTGAATTTCCTTGCCTTAGTCATTCCCTTCTCAAATAATTCCCTTGGTGTTACAGCTCTTAGAATTTGCTTTCACTTACAAAAAGTTTGTTTGAGGGGAAAATCCAGACACTATTTTAGCAATCCAGTATGAGGAAAACAAGCCACTTTAATGCATCTGTTGGTCCCTATTCAATACAAAATTGAATAGCCCAGCAAGACTCAAAGGAGGAAAAAAAGGAGCAAAATCAGTCACAAGTTTCCAATTTTATTTTAACAATCTTGCTTTTTAAAAAATACAAGTTCTGATTAATGCCAGGGGGATGCCAAGTGTCCATCAGCCACAGGCCTTCTCTCTCACTTCCGTTTCCCCTCCTGGGAGTAGTCATCTCTTTTGTCAGGATAGCAAACAAAGAGCAGTAAAATGCTAAATAACTGAGTTGTGCTACGAGGCTCCTAACAGAACCCCAAGGGACCTGTGTCTTAGTATGGCACAATTTCGTTCAGCAAAGTGTTACTGACCTGGAGCAGCAAGTTACTGTTGGCAGAACGTACAGGAGTTGTGCAAGGTGCATCGGGAGAGGTATTGTTTGCACTTTCATGGTACCACCATCTCTCTTCTGCAAACAGAAAGGTTTAAATGGAAGCAAGAGCTCCATTACCAAAGAGGAGGGGATTCAAAAGGAGGAGCAGGTTTATAAACGAGACATTGAAGGTCTTTAAATGTTTTTTTCAAAGTAAGGAATTCAAAAGGAGCAGCAGAGCTGCCCTTTTAGTTGCAAGGGGGCTTCTGTATAGCCAACTACAAGAGCTTTACACTCTCCAAACAGCACATTTCCTAACAACCTAGAAACCATGGCACCACAAAGAACAACTTTTTCTACAAAGGAATTCTATGCAACAGAAGTGTCATTCTGCAGGGTCATCTGTCCCGGGCAACCTTTTCATCCACGGACAAATCTGAACTGTGAGTTCACCGCCAGTGGGTTAAATATGCCATGGCCAGACAAATTCCAAATATGCCATTTTTCTCAATAACATCCTAACTGGAAAAAGGCACTCGTCGTTGAAACAGCAACTTTGTTATGGGCTATGAAGGGGTACTGAAGTAAGACCTGCTAATAATTCTGCTGTGATTCTTTTGATGTCTCAACTACGCTCACGCTTTCAGTGTATTAGGGGTTAGCACTTTGGTGCTATTGGGAACTTGGCCATAGGAGCAGCCAAACATAGTTGGTGATGAAAAGCTTTTTTCTTTCCCTTCAGCTTGTTTTTGGCAAAGTTGGTTGGTTGGGGATTTTTTTTTTTTTCCTTCAGCTGTTTGACTGAAGAATGGAGTAGTCCCAGGTTCAGGTATCACCTTATTCTCTCTTGAATAATTATTTCTGAGCTTCTGCCATCTATTTAATGCTGAAAAAGGAAGGTGCAAGGAAACAAGTATCTGTACAAGCATAATATACCTGTAATGACACCTCCTTTGGCCAGGAACTTAGCATCCCCTCGACACATTTCACATCACATAGGAAAAGTTCACAGTACCAAGTTTTACAATCACAGTCACTCACAGCACCAAGATTGTCCAGACAAGAAGAAGTTACCGAAGAGAAAGGCCACTGGCCAAAATTCACACAATTGCCCAGGTAAGGGCTCAGGTTAAAAATAAAGCACTGGTGGGAAAGTTAAGCCTAGCTTTTGCTAATTCTCCGTTTGGCGTGAGGAGAGCAGCAAGTCACCCATCCTAGCTGCACTTCTGAACAGAACAGCACTATTGACCCATCTTTTCTAGGGGTTTTTCTAGCCCCTCAAAACCCATCAGCCACCGAGAGCTGGGGGAGAAGAGCCCCATGGCAGCTCCACTTCTGCCTCTGGGAGCTGGAAGTTACCAGACTGTAAACATTTTGTTGAAGCAGTCCACCGGAGCAGGCAGTTGATCCCACTCTGTGAAAAGGAAGGTGGGACAGAGGCTCTGAAGCCCAAGCCCTGAAGGAAAGAATGAATGTGTGTGTGGAAGAAGTCTGGGCCGCGCCTGCAGTCCTGCTGTGGGCTCTGGGTAGCAGTTGGTTGTGCTTTATTTCCCCTTCCCATCAGGACAGCTTGAAAAAAAAAAAAAAATACTTGCGACAGGAAGCTGTAGTTTTTCACAATTATTGCAGCCTTGCCCAGATAACAAAATACAAGCCTGGGAGGGGCCAAGTCCGTCCTCCGAACGTGGCCTCTGCGCTCCTGCTTCCATGGGGCTGGTCTCAGGAGCAGCGGCAGCCAGGCAGAAGAGCAGGCCTTGCCCCCCACCCAACATTCATGGAGCTTAAAACCAAAGAAAACTGTGTTCCTATGAGAGGTTGCTAACAATTTTTCCCCACCTACCCTAAACCACATGCACACAGAGGACAGGATGCTGATACATGGGCTTTCACCAAAGCTTGAGAGCCCCTCCTGCAGCACTTTCCTTTCCGTGCTGAAAAGTGAGGTTTGCTGAGCACGGAGCCGACCCCGAGCAGTGCCAGCATCCTCTGCTCTGCTCTCTGAGAGGGGGCACTTGGCAGGCTTAGCCCCATCTCTGCTCTCTCAAGCAGGCATGGAAGGGGGCCGGAGGAAATTTTCCAGCCTTTCTGGCTAGGTAAAGGAAGACCCTACGCTCCGTGTGAAAGAAAACCAACGCTGATCCCGTAAACATGCATATTCACAGAGAAATGAGAGCCCCAGCACCTGGGGATGCCAGCAGTAGGCTGCTGTAAACCCTGTTCTCACCAGAAATAAATGTCTCGGTGGTTATGAAATGGGGCCTAAGCCCTGGTTTATGTCCATGCTGGATTGGTTTCTTTAGCATGTGAAGTCAATGTAAGATGCAAAAGGTTGAAGCACAGAGGTAGACATTTTGGCTAGGAGAAGGTGGCTCATGGGCTTGAAGCGACCAAGTGGCCAGCGTGCTTCCAGAGGTTCCTTAGCTGGTACACAAAGGCCTGGGAAACAGAGGCAGCAGCTTTGCAAGACCCAGGGAAACCAAAGCGTGCTTCCTTCTGTCCTTCCCATACCTGAAGGCAATGTCCGCTGGTCAGGCCCCTCTCGCATCTCATTATTGTGGTCAGCAGGAGTTCTTAAAGGAGGGGACAAAATGCACTGGTCCCTGCTTAGGATGAAAAGGAAAAACCAAACCTTTATGAATACAAAGCAACACAATGTCCTGGGAGGGAGGGGAAGAGTGGGACCCTCCAGAGAGTGGAGAGGCAGAAGCACTAGAAGAAGTCTTGTCATGAAGGACAGGTGCGTTTTCTGGAGACAAGTGTCCTCCGTAGGCTCCTGCAGGTAGTCGAGTTTGTGCGGAGCTTCCGCTGCTGGATTTGTCCATGAGGAAAGGAGAAGGGGAGCGGGAGTCTGACCGGGAAGCCCACGTCCCCTTCCCCTGCTCGGCCACGGCGGAGGGAACCTGAGCAGAACGCAGAGAGAGAGACTCTGCCGGCAGCGGGCCCGGGGGCGGCGGGAGCTCCTCCGGGGGCGGCCAGGGGGGCTCAGCCCTGGGCCGTGACCGCCAAGGCGTTCACGTACCCGTGGGGACCCACGTCCACGTCGGAGAGCCCGTGGGCCAGCGGGGCGGCGGCGGGGGCGGCGGCGGCCGGGCCGTATTTGGCGGGCGGCGGGGCGGCGGCG
>VZTE01003012.1:203362-217606 GCA_013397775.1 Eulacestoma nigropectus
GAGGGGAGGAGGGGGGCGAGAAGGGGAGGGGGAGGAAGGCGCCCCCGCCCTGTCCCCGGGGATGCTCCCCTTCCACGTCTCGGGGAGCATCCTGCCTCCTGCCCCGCAGGACCCCCGCGAATGGAGCGAGCCGCGCCCGGGCGAGTCGCCCGTGGACACGGCACAGCACCTCGGCAGCCACTCCGTAACATCGGAAGTGCTTCAGTCTCCCCTGATCTCTCCAGGCTGACCAAGACAAAGACCAGTTGGCCTGGCACAGAGCCTACAGTGAAGCACTCACTGGTGGCTCATCTGTGCTGCTGGACATTCATCTGCCCCTGCATTCGGTCTGGCGTGATTGTCCATCAAACTAAGTGTCTTTTATCCCACCAGTTTTCTGAGTTGAGCCAATCCACATGCTGAGGGCCCTATCCAGCTTGCCGCGATGGGACAGAGCCTTTAAATTGATATGAATAGCCCTAAAGTTCCTACTTCTCCTGAAAGCACCAGTCAGGACCTTTATTAACCCACTATCAATGGCCTCTAATTGAGTTTAATGGCTGGCTGGATCCATTCATCACCAGCAGTAATGGCTTGGCACATCATGTTCCAGGGCGGCTTGGTGCTCAGCACCACCAGTCCCTCATTCGTACCCGTGCCCGCCAGTGATGAGCCAGGTGCTGCCTGCCGATGATGAGAAGCACACCAAATAAACTGTCTCCACAAATGTCTGTATCAACTACACTTTGAGATAAAGATCCAAAGTAGCTTCATTTTTTGAGCGTGTTGCTAAATCAACACATGGGACCGAGCAAATGCTGCTTAGTACTGAAAAAAGACTTCGAGGACAGCAGTCACAACCATCTAATACATGTTGGTGCAGGCTCCCTGAGCCTCCAGTCAATGTCCCTGGCTGCTCTTGGCAACAAGGAGAAATCAGTCTGGGCTACAAGGAGAATTCATGCTTAAACTTGAAGCAAAGAGATAATTGAGAAAGGGAAAGGGAGAACTTGGGGTGGATTGACACCAAAGATTTCTTTGGACACACAGCAATGATCAGGAGGAAAGGCAGGGGAAGAAAAAAGTCACAGCAAAAGCATTGCTGTCAGTGGAGACTGGAGCGAGGGGGCACAGATAAATCAGTTTTCTAAAAGCATGGTCACAACAGAGGGAAAAAGAGAAGGAGACTGGAGGCTGTGCAAGCTTTAATATGGTTACTTGGGTAGCACAGGACTGAAATGGCACCACCTCTAAACTGGGAGAGCAACAAGCAGGCGTTCTGTGGTGCCCCACACAGGCTGCTCCCCTGCTTCTAAGTCCATGCTGCTGCATCCCTGCTGCCCTATCCTGCCTGGCTGGGCTGCAGCTCGGAGGGGGGACATCTATTTTCTGCTGCACTCACATTATGTTTGCAATGCTGGGACACACTCGGCCAAGATCCAACCTTGCATCAGCGCTACCTGTGCCACTGCCTTCCTCTCTTCCTTGGCCTTGTCATGGTCCCCAGCACCAGATGAGGCTGAACACGCCATGTGCTCTCTTGCTGAGGGCTTTCTCGCTAACTCCACGTTTCCATTAGCAAATAAAACCAGTTCATTTTAAGAAGGTCACCAATTTTAGCCCCCCAAAGAGAGCTGTTGCCGTTTCTTTTCCAGCAGGTGACTGCATGACAGCCTGAGGCCGAGGAGCTCTCAGAGCAGGCTCCCAGCAGCCCTGTACAGCGCTGCCTGCACTTAACCCAGGCAGCTCGTGGGCCTCTGTCGAGGTGCCTGGCCCAGGCATCACACCTCTGGCACCCCCTCTGCCCCCTGCCTTCCCCAGGGGCTGCTCCCCAGGATCCACATCGCACATCAATGCCTCGAAGGTGCTGCCAGGTTGCTGCAGTGACACAGGGAACACTATTCCCTCTGCATTGTGAGGGAACAGCCACCCATCACGGGAAGGTGGCAAGGTTTTGTGTGCCTGAAGCAATGCAGCAGTGAGCTCTCAGACGAGCAGCTTGGGCTGAGGTCATTCAAGGTGCAAGAAGACAGGGAGCAGTGAGCCACCTCCCCTCCTTGCCAGATACACTTCCATCGTGTTGGCTTTGCTCTCCAGCCTCTAGGGTTGTGTGGATTGTCAGGGATGAGAGCCTGGGCTTTGCTGCTGAGCCCTGCCTGTTTCGCTGGCAAGGCTTTCTCTCTTCGACCGACTTTATTGCCAAAGAAAATCCGTGGCCAGACAATTGCTTCAACTACAATTTTTGTACAACCCCACAAATGCTTCACTTAGGGTTCCCTGGATGGTCTCTGATAGGGATCACGAGGCTGGAGGCCACGGCCAAGGAGGATGATTGCTCTCTATGTAGCTCTTTCATGTTCAAGCAGAGCCCTGTGCTACTTGGGAGTTGCCCAGTTCAGGACAGCTCAGAGTGGTGTGAATGACACCAGCTGTGCCTCCTGATTTGGTTTCCACAGAAAGGCTGGGTTAGATGGCAGTGTAAGCCTGTGTGGTCCACGGTGGAGGGTAAAATCACATTCTTGCCTTCTGGATCCTGGCTTTTATCCACGGTGGGCGGGCACCTTCACCTGGCGCTCCTCAGGGTAAGCCAGTACTTGTGTCACTGGCATGATCCATGTGTGATCAGCTACATTGGTCTTGGTCTTGCCACATTCTGCTGCAAGAGGAGTTTCCCACTTCTACAAGAGGATGTGGAGTGAAAACCAAGCATCCATCTGGGCCGCTCAGGGCAACAGCCCTCATGCAGAGAGGGCTGGTCCTGCCCTACCTGGGCAGCAGACAGTGACAGCTTTGCCCTGCTGGCTGCCACGCTCTGGATTTCCTGAACAGTGCAATTCCCTGTGTGCCATAGGCTGGACATGCTCACTTACCTGCCCTGGCAGCCTGCCACAGGCACGCACATCTCCTCTGCTTCTGATCCAGGCACTCATTTCACAAAGAAGCCTCACTTCCCAAAGGTTTGGGTGGCCATCTGGTGTCCCACCAGACTCTGTTGGGGAAAATGGAATTGGGTGGGGATCCCTGGGCTTTGGGAGGCGTGGGCTGTCACCCACAGCTGGTCTGCAGACCTGGGAAATGGGCTCTGACCATGCCACTCAGGTGATGTGGGGAGCTGGGCCCGGGGAGCAGGGACTTGAGGCAGCTGGGAGGGAGCTGGGTGCTGCATGAGCAGGGCAAGAGCAGGCTCGTGGGAATGGTTCTCCAGACACCACAGGATGCCTGCTGGGGCTGGGAAGGTTCCTGCATCCAAGGTAGGCAGGCGGGAACAAGGAGGACCTGTGGTTGCAGGGCAAGGGGAGTTATGACCGGGGATGGGGGAGCAGCAGGAAGGAGGGTGGAAGCTCCAGGGCTTCCTTGGGCTGAGCATGGGCTCCAGCAGTGGAAACACAGCCCAAACAAACAGGTGAGAATGAGAAAGGAGCTTATTTGTAGGGAAGGAAGCAGAAATTGTGCCTCTGCCTTAAAATGGGAATGAGGGGAGAAATGTGTTCTACTCGAGAAAGCACTGAAGAGCTTTTTGTGGCAAACTGTAGGATGAGATATGACAAGCTGATGGTTCCCATGTGATCCAGTTATTTAATGCAATGTGCAGTGCTTGGATGTGTTAGTGCTTAACCATTACTGTTAAAACATTAAAAAGCTAAACTATAAATAGCTTCTATTCTTCAGCAGCTCCCAAGCTATGTTTTTGGCTTTTTTATGTATTGATGTGTATGCACAGAGATGTGTGTGTATACATACATTTAAAGGCAAACAGCAGACAACAGAGTTTTGTGCAGCAGTCACACTGAATACCTAAAATGCTACCATTTTTAGTTTACACTACAAGTGGAAACAAGTAACGTGCCCTCAAAAATACCCCTGCTGGGGGAAGGCAAAACTTTCTTGAGGGCTGAACTTGGGAGGAAACAAAATAATGACTCCATTTCTTGGGGGAAGGAGAAAAAAAAAAAAAAAAGAAAAAAAAAAAGAGGCAGATTTAGTGCTCTATGAGCTNGGACGTGGGAGGAAACAAAAAAATTACTCCATTTTTTGGGGGAAGGAAAAAAAAAAAAAAAAAGAAAAAAGAAAAGAGGCAGATATATGCCTGAAAGAAAGACCAGAAACCAGATACCTAATTATACCCTGCAGTAAGCTGTCAGAAACTGGCAGCAGTGGGAGGGAAGGAGGCAAAGCTGATCTCAGTGAGTTTGAGCATAATCTGCTCCAACCACACTTAAAATGCCTTTTGTGTGAGAAAGGAAGCTTCTGGGATTCTCTGACACACGCTTTGTGCTGCACTTATCTAATCTGTTCCAATGGTCAGGGCTGAAGTTACAGGTAAGCGTAAAAAAGTTTCACCTGGCCAGCACCAAAATTCAAGGATGCCTTGGCTGCCGAACACAGCCTTTGTAACTAAACTGCTGATCCCGTGTTATGGTGCAGGGGATGCAGATACTCTGCAAAAGGATACAGAAGTGTAACAGCCTAATGCTTGTAATTACATTTCAGTTCAAAGAGCTCTCAACGCCAGCAGAAAATGCCAAGACATTTCCTTTCATGCTTGTGGCAGGGTAGGGGTTTGGAGAGTGGATTTGGGGTTTGCTCTTGGTGTTTTGTAGTTACTCAGCCTTAGCATGGAGCATGTATTGATCTGACCTTGAGGAGAAAATGGAAGTTCTTCATAGTTGAAATGATTGAAAAGGAAAATTAGGTTTATTAGTGAATGAAGTGTTTCCTTGATGGAGGTTTGGTTCCTAGAGAACATGCAGCTGCCTTGCTGGTGTGGGGTTTTAAACTGTTGCTGACTGGATCTGTGAAGGTCTGCAAGTGCAGAGTGTTCACCAGACTGACTGTGGCAGTGAAAAAACGCATAAAGACCTGTGCTTTTGTAATTGGGGTTAGGAAGGTCTGGTAATGGAAGGGTTTGGGCAGGCCCCCAAACGTACCAGGGTGAGCAGGGTCCAAGCACTTCCCAAGGGTTACCCTGGCAGGCATTTCTCACAGCATTCACCTGACAGCAAACTCCTCCAGGGCTCAGTCCTTTCGTTCAAGTTGGTCCTTCTTCAGTGCTTAACTCTGCACCTTGGGCTGGGTAAGGATGTCTATTGGACTCTTAACTCCCAGCTAAGGCTCTCCTGCAAGGGACACCTCAACCCTAGGCTGCCCTTTTGCTCTGACAATAGTGATTTAAAAGCATGCACCTGGGAGTTTCAGGTTGTGATCTCTCTCTCTGCTTAACTAAACCTTGATTAGCCCCATCCTGGGTGAGTGCTCCAACTACCAGAGCACTGGGTAAAAGGAGGAGGCTGATTAACACTCTTTATCGTTGTTTATTAGAGGTCGAGGCCGTAGGTCGCTTCTCCAGGAGGTAGAATATAATTCAATTCCTCTCCCTGCTGAGAATGGGAATCCTTGTCCAGTCCCTCCAAAACTGCTTTACTGATTGTTGCTTTCAACACCAAGTTCTCAGGACTCTGCATCACACTTGTTTTGCTGTCTCGTGTGCACCCCGTGAGCTGTGAACTATGTAGGTGGGAAACTTTCTGATGAAATGTGAGAACAATGCAACTGAATTGGCTGTTTCTAGATCATTAAAGATGATGGTTTCACCTAACAGGATCTTTAATTTTCCATTGAAATCAGGGGAAGCTTTTGGTTCTAGACTGAAAGTTTGCCAGTTAATTGCTGAAGGGGTGTCTTTCAGGGTGGCTCCCACAAGAAAATCTGGTATCAGCCTGAAGAACAGGAAAAAAAAAAAAGAAAAAGCAAACAGAACTTGCCCTAATAATCTTCTAGGGCAAAGATGTGAAAGAGAGCAGGATAATACCCATTAAATGTACACACAGGAAATTAAAATTTATTTCAAAGAAAACATCTTTTATTATTTTACATATGTGCTTGATCAAAGTAGCAACTCTGTAACTGCATTGAAATTAATATGATATCTGAAACAATCACAGTTTGTGATTTCTCTGAATGATATATAATCACTCTTCTACAGTGCACATGACACAATCTGAAACATTACCATTTATTGGAGGGAGAAAGACGTGGCAGGATTAGGACTGGAAGGAAGGGGACAGTAGTAGTGTTATGTGATTCCCTGAATGCCAGGTTAGTAGTTGCATGTGTCCCTGGAATAAAGGAGTTGACTTCTCTGGCCACCGTGTCATGGCATGCCATAAAAGCTCTTTGCTTCAGGTCCCAAACAAGGTCTATCCCCTGGTTCCTTCCTGCCATTCTCAGTTTCAAGCTCTCTTCTGGCTTGACTAAAACTCATTCATCTTTGGAAGATGGAGTTGTTAGGATCAGGTCTTCACCCTGTTTGTTGTACAGGGCAGTGCATCCTATAAATGTCAAGGTATTGGATCAGGAGTGAAGTGCCCCCTCCTGCTTGTTCCCATAATCTGCACAGAAGTATCCTTGCTCTGAAGGACAGAAATATTGCTTCAGAGGCACCATTTCTGAGCAATACATGAGACAAAGGAGGAGTTTCGCTCCAGCCACGTGTGAAGCTAATTCCAGGAAGTTGCAGTTCCAAGGAATAAGGATTTCACTGAATTCCAGCAATAACAGATGTCCATAAATGAACTGCAGATAAGCTAGAAGCCTGTACAGCCATCTAGCACAACTCACGGAACAGAGGAGACCTGCCAAGCACTTTGATTAATAGAAACCTTCCAGAATCAGGCCAGTGTCCAACAGCAGCTGGAGAAGCCAGATTTCCTACTCCATCCACAGGGTCCATGGAATTCCCAGGCAGGGACCTGGACAAAGTGCACTGTTTGAAGGAGCTGAGAAGGGGGAAGAGGGGAAAGGTCTTTGCATTGCTCAGACCAAGGGCAGCCCATCTGGCTAATTAGTGCAGAGAGCAACAAGCAGGAGTTTTTTATGCAACTTCACTTGGTACGAATCAGGGAAAGGGTACAAGATATTTCTAGATTCCTTCTCCTCCCTTCTGTTCAATTTCAACTCACAAGCAAAGCATTTTTTTCAATTCCTTATCGCTGAAGTTCCTCCTACGCATTTTTAAGACTCCCAGAACATAGGGGGGGAAAAATAAACGAATCCAGAGCTAAAAGCAGATTTGGCATCTGAAGCAGATTCACATCAGCCAGTTCACCTCCACTGCTGTTCCAAAGATGGAGATGCCTGGCTCCCTCTCTGTGCAAATGCAAACCTCTTCCTTCCTTCCTTGGAAGGGGTGCTAGAGCCCTCAGGGCACAGTGGTTCAGCAGCACCTTTTCTCTGAGGTAACTGGCACCACACTTTTAACAAGTAGCAAGGCAGAGCTCTGCCAAAGGCTTGCTGCAGACGGACAGACCTCAGCATTTCTGCAAGCAGCACCCACCACACTGAAGGCGTGGCTCGCTTTTCCTGCCAGCAGCCAGCTCCCTGAGGTCTACGTAATCATGGCCTAGAGAACCATTCCAAGGAATCCCATGGAAGTCACCACCCAAGTCAGCAAATACTGCAAGCAAAGGGGGTGTTCCTCTTTCTGCAGTGGATGGCACCTCTGGAAAGCAAGGCTGAGGGACACTGGAGCTACCCTGTGAATAAATGGGGTTTGGGCTCCAGTTTCAGGCCTTGCACAGCTCAGCTGTGACTGTGAGAGGTGCTGCAGCTAAGGGACCTTCCCTATGTTACTTGCCAAGTCCTTCCCTGGGCCTGCTCCTCTGGAAACTGGAGACAGGCCCTTGTCTTGTGCAACTAGATGAAATGGTAGTTTCTTTTTATCTCCAGTGAAAGGAAAATGATTCAAAGCTGTGTTCCTCCCATTACAGCTGCTTTTAGAAGCAGCCACACAATTCTTGTCCTGATGAGACAAAGGAGAAGAACCCCAAGCAGTGCTGAGAGAGGAAGAAACTGCTTCCTACTGTGGATTTCACATGCAAAGAGGTATTCTTCTGCTCCTATTCATAAAAGTAAAGAACAGAGAAACAGAGAAGGACCTCTTTTGCCCGGGTAACTGAAAGAGCACCTGGTCTGCTTCACACACAGAGCCTGGCACAACACAGGGATAGAGCCTACGCTGCAGTGACCTTCCTAGGAAGCTACATCAGTATTGAGAGGATGGAGAGCTCCTGGAGCAGAATCTCAGTGCACATGGATGCTGAGATTTGAATTAAGAACTCAAACTTCTGTGCAGAACGTCTTGTTTGTACCCTGTGTGTGGAGCTGCCTGGTAAAGCAGGAAGGAGGAAAGAAGAGGCAGAGCAGATGTATTTCTGATACTTCAGTGTGAGCTGACTGTAACTAGGAAAACCATCTCAGTTGTGTTGGCTCCAAGGTTTTTCATCATATACCCAGACTGATTTGTGCTTCTAAAATCACAGTGCTCCTCTGGAATTAAGACACTCCTCGCTAAGCCAAATCTTTCACATGAGTTTCTCATGCAAACCTTGTTTATCTCCTTTGGAATGCCTGTGGAGACCCAAGTCTTATCTTTCTCTGGCTAGCCTGAGCTAGGAGAACAGAGGCAATAGAAGGTGCATGTTGTCAGGGAAATGTTCCTGGGCAGGCAAGTCCCAGCTGCTGATTCATGTCAGGGGGACTCTACCTGCATGTTAAAGGAAGAGGAGGGACCAGAGGTCAGACTGTTTGGGGTATCCCTGAGCTGCAAACCACACGAGGGATGAGAGGAACAAAGGAACTGAAAGACACAGACATTTGTATTCTAAAAGATCAGGCCTGTGGATCTGGGGCTCTGGTACCATCCTGGCTTGATGATCTTCTCTTTGAGTCCCTGCATGCAAGGAAGGAGCAAAGGTGGACTGCGACTCTTTTTGTTTGGCCCTTGTTCCAAAGGGCCCCTCTTGGAAGCTGTGCCAGCTGGAGCAGGTGGATGTTCCTTGCAACAGTTGGGATCAGAGTGGGTGCCAAAAGAGCCTCTTGCTGCAGCACTGAGTTCTGGGCAAAGACAACTATGCCAATTCAAACTCTGTGGTGGTTTCCTCTGCTGCTGAGAGCAGGCTGCTGGCTCCCTAGCGGGATGTGAAAAGGCAGGAGTGTTCCCAGAATGCTAAACAGGGGGGAGGGAGCAATATAACTTTCACCTCAGCCCTGCAGCGAGTTGCTCTGGCTACTGCAGCTTCCTTTGAGGGGCCCTGCCTCTCCAGAGCTGCCAGATGACTGCAAAACAGAACTCTTGTTTCAGACTGACAGTGATGCAGTGGCAAATCCCCAGGCAAACAGAATTTGTTAAAGTCTGTAGGCACTTATTCTTCACAAGGAGAATGTTAAGACTTAAAGCCTTCTCTTGGCATGGTGCCACCACAGCCCAGCTTCTGGTGTGCTGCAGTCACAGACTGGACAGACAGCACATTGTACAAACGGTGCACTGGCTGATGGTGGCTCCTTGTGTGGGGAAGAGCTTCCCCCTCAAACACCTCCCAAAGAGGAGGGTGGGCTCCCCTGATCTTCGCACACAAAGTGTGGAAAAGAATGAGCTGTGAGAGCTGAACAAAGCTGGGATTGCTGGGACAAGCCTGCTCCTTATACCCTGTTTCCAGTACGGCTCAATTACGGCTGGCAGCGATGTGCAGTCACAGTTGAAAGTCTGTGGGCAGCTGTCAGGATGGGAGATGAGTACCAAAAAAATTAAGGGGCTTTTAGTGCTGCAACAGGGAGTTTTCTTTCACGTCAGCTAGATTAGAAGAGCACCCCAGGTCCCTCCCCATTCTCCCCCCTTCCCTTTCCAGTACGTAAAATCCCTTACAGCAGATCTTTAGGCGCACCTGTCTTAACCCCTAGCTCCAGTTTTCCTTTTCAAAAGCAAGTTGCACAGCATCATCCACATCCTGCACTATGTACGACGCCTCCACCAGCCTGGGGTCAAAGCAGAAGTCCCGGTGTCCATGGAACACTGTCTCCATTGCGTGTGGCTCTGCTTCCTTGGGAACATCACCGCTGTGGCGGTAGACCCCAGTGCAGACCAGGATCGACTCGCAGCTCTCCACCGAGTTGTTGCAGTCATTCCTCGGCTCCAGGTAAACCTCAGTCTGGGGACTGGCTGCCTGTGGGCTCCTCTTCGCCCCAGCCTGGACCTGGTTCTGCTGAGCTGACTTGAGGTAGCTGTTGTAGAGGTTTGCCCCATAGACGTCAGACATGGGGTTGTCCCTGGATAAGGTCGCAGTGTGAAACAGAAATGAGAAACAAGCCCACGCATCATCCTCTGGCTCTGCGGGACTGGGATTAAGACAGCACTGATGGAGGAAGGGGTGTGAGATACTTGCTAACATCAAGAGGAGCACCTGGAGTGGGCCACTGAGTCCACCCAGCAATGAGTCCTGTTCAGGACATGTGTCTCACAAACACCTTCCAAAGGGGAGACAGCACATCCCAAGCACCCACAGCAGTTTCAGCCATTACTGCTTTGTGTCCTCTACGTTCCCAAAGTGTTTGGCCAAACTGAGATAACAGTTCTGCATCTGGGTCTCTTAATTTTGTCTTTCATCCAGTCACTCTATGTGCACTCTGCATCCTACAGCCCACAGCTTTGCTGTGTAGGGCACAAAAAGCTAGCAAGCCTCTGTTCCAGGATGTGAGGCTCCAGAGACACCATTGGAATTTTGATATTAACTTTAGAAATGTCCAGAGGGAAAAAAAAACCAAGCAAGTAAAAAAAATTCCCCCAAAACAAAGCACCCCACTAAAGAGCAGTCAGTATGCAACTCCCTAAGGAAACCAGCAGGGAAAAGTCTCTTACCCAACTGCGTAGAGGCGGCGGATGGGAGCCTTCCAGCCCTGCTTCTCTGCCTGCTGTTGGATCAAGAATTGGGCATAGCGGTAGGTGACGGGGCTGGGTTTGCCAATCAGGGCCTCGTACTTCAGTTCCCTGCCCGTCACCTTCTTGTAGATGTTCTCCAAGCAGAGAAGGAAAGTGCCGTGGCCAAACCTGCCCCAGAAAGGAGGTCATCAGCACCCCAGAAACACCACTGAAGCAGCAAGCACTCCTTGGCTACTGCCTGGTTTGGGTATGGTGTCCACCCACACACACCTCCACAGGCAGTGGCCTGGCTTTTGCTTCTCCCAGGTTTTAGTCTTTGTTTCTCATGCAGCTTTCGTGTCTCTGCTGCTAATTACATCGTACCATCAAGCTCTTAAAAAGTTCAAATGCTAAAAAAATGCAGTAGGAAAAGATCATCTGCACAAGAGAAGTACGAAACAGGCTAAACCAAATACCCCACGTGCTTTTCACCTGGGCATCTTGGCCTCAGCCATCCACAGGAGGTCCATGTTGCAGGCGAGGATAGGCAGATGAGGGTATGGGACATCTTGCAGCTCTGCCCCAGGGTTCCCATTGCTCAGGAGCACATCAGTGATGAGCTGCAGGCTTGTCTCCCACCTCACTGGCTCGCCAAACAGAATCACCCCTGCGAGATTTCGAGAGCTGTTTGGAAACTCACAGCATCCAAAAGCCACGCGCTGACAAAACCCCTCCTCTGCTGGGATGCCCTGGCAAGTACAGCTACCACTGGAACACGGCTGGTGCCAGGGCTCCAGTGTGCACATCACTGCACTGTGATGGCCCAGATACTGGAGCATGGCACAGAGAAGAGCTGGCTTTGCTTTCATGCAGCTTCTTCCAGCAGTGAGGCTGCCTCCTGGCTGTGCCCTCTGAATATGCTGCCCGTGGATACCAGCGAGCTGACAGCACGTCATTAGCTCCCCTCCCAGCTGGCCTGCCTTGCTGTGAGCTCTGCTTGCTGCTCGTATGTAAACACAGGCCACTGCTTACCTTCTATAGTGGGGAAGCCAGTGGTCGGAGGAGGCTGCCAGAAAGAAAGGAAGGCTGGATTAGTAATGCAAAACCTAAAGCCATCTCCAAAACACAACTAAAAATGCCTCCTTTGAACCTGCCAAGGCAGTTCCATAAAAAGGCAGGACAAAGCCACCTGGAATCCTGAAGGAAGATTTTTTTTTTCCCCCTCCTCCCATCCCAGATGGGATTTCACAGACCTTGTACTCCTCTCTCGGAGCTGGAGATGTCAACCAAACCATCTTACCCCTCACTGCAAGGAACAGCCATGGAAGACAGGCGCGGCATGAGAAAGGCGAGGGGAGACTCACTGCCCTTCCTGCAGGAGCCAGCACTGGGAAGAGCAGAGGTGCTGCTTGCTCAGTGTCAGTGCCAGGCTCTTGCTCAGGGATGTCACCAGCAGCCAGCTGCCCTGTCCCTTTGCAGCTGCCCTGCCCCGAGCCGTGGGCTGTGGCCACCTCTGCACCAGAACACCCTTCTGCTGCTGCTCCAGGGAATTACCAGTTCCTTCGGCCTCCGGCTCTGGTCCACCATGTCTAGCAGGGGATATGCCTTCCTCAGTGCCTCTATGGTGACCACATGCTTAAACCCCAGGCTGGTTCAGACCATCAAGGAATGTTGTGGAGACTGGTTTGTTTGGGTTTTTTTTTTAAGTGACTGTTTTTCTTTAAGTTACTTGCAAGAGCATCTATAGGATTAAGGAATACAAGTCCTAGTAACAGAGCAGTGTGGTAACGCACAACCTCATGGCTTTCAGCCAGACCGTGTTCCAACCTATGGATGGCCCTAAAGGTTACAAAAAAAACCCAAAACCTGACTGAGGTGACTCAACAGCAATCCCTGGAACTGGGGAAAGAGCAGAGGCTGCCACTTCAAGACGTAATAGATGTGCTTTGGGAGACCTTTATGCCAGGGTGCTGATACTGGTGCAGCAAAGGGGATCTCGGTCTCAACCCCCTGCCAAGTGAGGCCTTGGTCAGCTCAGCTAGTGCATGGAAAATGGTCTGTGCTGATAAAAACATACAGGTGAAGGATGAGTTGCGTTTGCTGGCAGAACACCTTGCCCTCAGCTCACCCTACGTGCCTTGGGGAAACACAGAGAAGGGCCATGTTTTTGTACGAAATGAAGTCAAATGCTGAGTACAGGGGTGACCCTGCGTGCAGAGGCTGAGATGGTGCAAACACTGAAGGCAGTTCTCACCTCCCTGCAGACACGTCTGACCTGCTGTTCCTTCAGCTCAGCCAGGCACTAAGCATGTGGGACTGTCATTTAGACCACTGCCCTGTGCTGGGATGCTCTGACTCCAATGATATTTCATAAAATAGTTTAAGTTGGAAGGCACCTTAAAGATCATCTCGGTCTCAACCCCCTGCCACAGACAGGGACACCTTCCACTGGACCAGATTGCTCAAAGCCCCATCGTATTTAAGTTCCTTCACCTGTTGTCAGATTCTGGGGAAACCTTATCTGTGGGCCAGCTGGGGGTGATCTCTAATGGGCTTTGCCATGAATGAATGGGAGGAGCACAACTTTATCTCAAAAGTGAGAGACACCTAAAACTGATGGAGTCCTCATGGTCACATCCTACCCACAGAACAGCAACCACAGGAGAGGTAATGAGCGTGAGAAGCCAACACTGAACGGGGGAGCAAGGAGGTGACCAAAATGGAGATCAACAGTGCCTACACCTGAGCCTGTCCATAAGGACGCTGCCCCATAAGGTAAGCCCAGCGACCTTTGTGTCTCCTTGTGCTTCTAGAAGTTGAACAAGCGGGAGCCAGGGGTAGGGGCAGGGCAGGAGCAGCAGCCTTTAGCTGGGATGCCGCAGCGGGATGCACAGAGCACCACGAGGCGCACGGAGCAAAGGATACTTGTGGGCGTTCTCCTCCACGGGCCCCTGCCCGGCCACCAGCATGCACCTCTGGTGGAAGTGGCTGAAGAGCTGCAGGGGGCTGTGGGACAGGATCACCTGCTCCGGAGACACCTGCGGGGCGGAGGAGAGGCCGGCTGGGAACCGCAGGGAGGATTTCGCCCTCTTCTCCCGGCGGTCGGGCCGCATCGCTGCCCGCCCGTCCCTGTCCAGCCCCTCGGGCCGAGGCAAAGCACTCGCGGTGCTTCCCTCCCGGGGGAATCGTGGGCTCCCTCCTCCCGCTGCTCCACGGCCGGGACACAGCGCTGCCTCTGCCCCGCCACCATTACCTGCAGCCCCAGCGCCTGGGACAGCTCTCGGGCCTTGGCCGAGCGCAGGCAGTTCCCGGCGTTGGTCAGGAACACGACGGGCCCCCGCAGCCGCCCGCTGCCGTCCGCCAGCCTCTGGAAGGCGCGGCGGGCGGCGGGCAGGGCCTGGCTGCCCCGCACCAGCACGCCGTCCACGTCGAACAGGAACCCGAAGGCCGGCGGCTGCAAGGCGAGCGGAGGGCACGGTCACCGGAGGGCACGGTCACCGGGGAGCCCGCCCGCCCGCCCCGCGCCCCGGCCGCGCACGCACCCGGCTGTGGGCGCAGAGCCCGCGGGCGGGCGG
>VZTE01003012.1:220134-235438 GCA_013397775.1 Eulacestoma nigropectus
TCCCGGTTGTTATCCCGGCGCATCCCTGCGGGAGGCGCTCCTGCTCCACGGCGCGGGCGGGCCCGCAGCGCTCACCTGCGCCCCTTCTCGGGGGGCTGCGGGCACGGGGGGTGCGGGTGGGGATGTGGGGTCTGCCCGGAGGGAGGGAGGGAAGGGAACGCGTTGTTCTGCTCCCGAGAGGACTTTGGGGGGTGTCCGAGGTGCGCCCGAAGCGTGCGTGTGCGCGGCGCTGCGGGCTGCCGGCGCTGCCGTGTTTATTTTTCCGAGCAGGGCTGTCCTGCAGGCTGCAGCGCTTATTTTTAAACCGCCTCGGAGGGGTTTTGCCAGCGGCCGGGCACAGGCTGAGCCCGGCAGGCGCAGCGGGGACCGACAGCGGCAGCGCTGCCAAGCCCCGCGCTGTGCAGAGCCTGCAGTGGCTGCCGAGCCCCAGCCCCCGCAGGCAGGCTTCAGCCCGTCATCCCTCTGCCAAACGCCCGGTTGTGTCATTTGCCCTTCAAGAGCTGGGAATTTCTCCGCGACTCTGCTGGGAGCTTCCCATTCCGCGTGCTGTTCGTGGACGGACCTCGTGATTTCCTCTGCGGGCACATCTGGCAACAGCCGTGCCCCAAATGCGCCCGGGGATCGTCTGTCTGCCCTTCTCACACCAGCCCACAGGAGACTCCCTCTTCTTCCCCTGTCCGCACCGTGCTTGGATGTCTCTCCCACCCCCTTTATAGCTCACTATAAAGACAAACAAAACAGGCAGTTGCCCACAGCCTTCTCCCGTGGGTCCCTGTGTAAACTTCGCAGCTCTGTTTTCCCTGGACTCACAGCCCTGTCATCACCCCCCCTCCTCCTGACCTTCTCACACTCCCCTCTAAAGCAGCCGTACCTTCCACCTCTTTCCTTGCTACAGAGGCTCTAATGGCCTGAACCAGCCCTCCCCCCACCGTTTATCTCTTCTCTCCCCATGCTGCAGCCTGCTCGTGGAATGATGGACAAGCTAAAGGTTGAGAAAATACAGTAAAATGCCTTTCTTATCCTGTAATGACCAAGGGGGAGGACACAACCTGATAAAAATGACAAGCCAGGAGAATTGAGAGCCAGACCCTTCACCTGCCTGTCCCTCAGTGCACAGAAAACACTCGATAGACCTGCTGTGATTGCAACTGCTGCAAGCCTGGAGAGAAAGGAATTAAGGACTGAGCCAATTAGAGCTACGAGTGTCTGACCAAAGAAATGTCCTTCTGCTACCTGTGAAGAGGCTAATTCAGAGACTTACACAGGAAGAAAACCTGAAGCAGACTGATCATTTGGAGCTGGTGGAAAAAGCATCTGCAGCCCTGTGTTTTATGGCCAGAGGGCTTTGCTTAGCATCGGGCACCTGCACAGTCCCACTGCAGTGAGGGAGGCTCACATGACAGATAGATCCAGCTGCTTGCTTGGGCCTATCTCTGTTTTCAACCACTTACTTTGCTCCTCTGTTTTTATTGGCGTGATTTTTGACAGCAACCGCTAGTGCTGGATCAGCCATTTCCTGGCAGTGAGTGACCAGGAGGCAAACATTTCATTCTCTAAATTGCCCCAAAGGCAGTCTGAGATGCTCTCTGCAGCAAACACCTGTGCTGCAAACAAAGCTCCATCCACCTCCCATTTAAACAAATTGAACCTGGAGAGGCCACAGGGAGAGGCAGATGGGGGAGATAACAGGCATGAGGCTTTAGGTATTGCTATGGCTGCTTGAAGTAACCCTAACAGAAACTTCCATGGATTTTCTACTCCTTCCTTGCTCCTGAGTCTGGATGGAGACTGAAGCAGGCTCTTTTTGCCTCTTTGTGTCTGCTCTACTCAGCCTCCCACCACCCTTGTGGCTGCCTCCACCTCTTTCATCTCAGATATTCAAGCTCTCTCAAGCTGGCACTTTCTTCCCATGCCCACCAGCAGCACTTCGGACAAAGAGCCTCAAGTTGTACCATGTAGTCACCTGGTGCTTCTCAAGGTACTTGCCAGCTTTGTAAAGAATGGGCTGACCATTTAGTCTTCTCCTTCTTTCCCTCTATTCTCTTCCTAAAATCACGCTAAAAGGAGGTTAAATGACCTCCAGTAGTCCCTTTACTTTTCCATGCCATGACCACCACAGAGATGGTACAAAACTGCGGTGGGAGGAGAGGCAGCACACACAAATCCTGTCTGTCAGGTGGTCTCTGTATCAAAACACAGCCCTGAGCTGGGTGCAGCTACTGTGGGGTTTGGGGAAGGGGGAACAGAGGACCTGTGTCGTGTCTTGGCCAGGTGACTCAGGCTTAACACTGTGTTAGCTCCACAGATCAAACTGCCCTTTGCAGCCTGCTATGAAGGCATTTCAGACTCCCTGATCATTCCAGGCTGAGTGACGTGAGACATTCCCTTTCACTGCACGTTCCAGATTAAAACCTCCCATCAAATATGGGTATCCCCTGTCCTTTTTAACAGGAAAAAAAATTTTAAAAAGAAAAGAAGGAGGAAAAATAACCTCCACAATGAAGACAGGTTTAAAAATTTAATTATAGACTGTGTTCTCAAAGAGACAGGCAAGAAAGCATTATATGTGATGTATTTGCCAACAAATGTGAGCAGGGAGCCAAGGTACTGGGGAAAAGGGACTGGACTGGCAGCAAAACCCTTGAAATATTGCTGCTAAAAGCCGAGTCTCAGTGAAGCCCTGCAGCCAAATTTACCCAAAGCTTGGGAGCTGAATGGATTGATCTTTTATAACTGCTGTGGTCCAGCCTAAATTCCTCCTTTTTTGCACAACTGGAGTTAGAGAGGCAAGGATGCAGCTGGGTTTCTCACTTTGCACCTTTCTCCGAACCAAGGCATGCTCTGAGGAAGAGCAGAGTCCCAGCAGTAAAGCAGGCTGGCCCTCCCTCTGTCACCCTCACCAAGGCCCTAAATATGGTGGGAACCCATCTACTGCCAGAGAAGTCTTGGGAAGCCCCAGTCACCACACACGGCAGTGCTCAAGGAGGGATCCAAGGAAGGCCACACCACTGGAGTCAGGCCCCTCCGTGTGGTTCAGGTTCACATTTAAACCTATGTATATGATCAGGATGGAAAAGTTTCTGCCCTCTGCCCAACCCTGAGGTGGATACCTTCAGCAGAAGTGGGGCCTCTAAGCCAGTCCCAAATGCAGACATAGCCCTGTAGAGTCAAGGTTCACCTTTTTGAGGGCTGCATCCGACCTGTACCATCTTAAACCCCTCTGATTTCTGCAGAAACCTGATTCTGCTGTAATCCCGAACAGCATCACACACTGGTGGCTCCAGGCACTTGGCCCCATCACAGCACAGTTGTGAAGGAGGTAAATGGCCATGTGCACAACAGGAAAGCAAGAAATTTCCTTCCCCTAGGAAAGCAAGAACAAACCGGACACAACAGGTAAGCTGGCTCCAGCAAGCATTGGCAAATGGAAGATCTAGCCCTGCAACTACTGCAGGTAATGAGGAGAAAGGAGGACTGCAGGTAACCAAAGAGTGGTTCAGGACCTCAAGAGACCATGTGCAGGAAGAGCTGAAAGCTCTTCTTCTGTGGTAGAAAAGGAAGGGGCATGGGTCAACCTGTGTGTTGAGGAGCTCAGCTCCTCCCACAGTGGCTCTGTAATGATTAGCTTCACCTTGGCAGCAAAGAGGCTTATTTAAGGGAGAATCAACTCATGGTAAATAAAGGTCTTCATCCATCCGCATATAGCAGAGCTGAAAGATGAGGTTGCCGAGAGGGATGTGGCTTTGGGTCGCTGGTTTGCAGCCACTCCGCTTGTTTGCAGCGGTTCTCCTCAGCAGCATTACAAGTAAGGCATTTCCCAAGTCAGCATCTATAACCTGGCCATGACCAAAGCCTCCCCTGGGGACTTTAGTCTGAGCTCTGTACGCAACACCCATGGAGGAGGAGGGAGGGTGGCTCTACTCTGGCTACTCCTCCAGTATAAAGCTCCTCCCAGGAGCAAATCTGCATCAAGGCCCGGGAAAGGTCAGTCTGCAGAAAAAGCATCAGGATGCTTCAGAGGAAGATGTTGGGGGTGTGAGCAGAGAGAGCTGGAGTGGAGGCAGCTGTGGCTGAAAAGGGCTGGGGGTGTGAGGCACTTCAACACCCCCGGTTAGCGAGGGGTGTGTGTGACTGGGTTCGCACTTTTTCATTCCTGTGGTTTGTGTTGCTGCCTTCTGCAATGCACACACGTGTGCTTTGTTGTGATTTTATTTGTGCTCTGTGATGGGGTTTGTAGTGTGGTTGGTTTGGTTGGGTTTTTTTTTCCTCTGGGATAACCAGAGGTGAAGTTGCAGCCTGTGGGCTGTGGGCAATTTAACACAGGGCACGCAGGCTGTGCAGCTTGATCCACTTCTGTAATAAGTGTATTTGCCTCCTGCTAAGGTGTTCCAGCCAAGGTCAGTGGAAATAAACACTACGGCCAGGCGGCTTGAGACAATTAACAGAAAGCACAAAGAGAGCCAATTGGCCCAGGCTGGTCAGATTAGGAAACAACAGTCTTTGCAAGTCTGTGGTTCAGAGGAGGGAGACGTCTTTCAGTAGGAGCTTTTGTCAATTCTCCCTTGGCTGATGCAAACCAGCGTAATCGTACTGAAGTCAGGGAAAGATGCTGTTTGATCCTGGCTGCGTACTTGGGGTATGTGTGCTGAAGGATTTTTCTGAATTTATTTAGCAACTTGATTAAGATTTTTTTTTTAATGACTATGTTAAGAAAGGGAATCTGCTTGTCTAGAGACTATTTCTTGTGCAGTTTTATTTTTTTTGCCAAGGAGCTGGAAACCACAGAGGTCCAAATGAGCACTGTGGATATCCACAGCAGTTCTCTACCAAGGTGAAAATCTCTCTAACAGGCTGAATAAGGCCACGTTTGCACGATGAGTTGGGCAGCAAAGGCTGGTAGTGGAACCCCCTCAAACCAAAAGGTGTTTCCTATAAATGTCTGCGTTAATGCGGCCTTGTGCGGGGGGATAGTTTTAATCAAGCTGGGTGTGGGAAGCCAGGATGTTTTTGGCTTAGCCTGAAATGTGTTTTGTCTTCCTTTTGACCAGAGGACAGGAAAAGACCTGGTAGTAAAAAAACTGCTGGTAACTGAGGCACCTCTTTTCTGGCTTTATGGTCACTGTGCAGCCAGGCTTAGATGTTCTGGGAGCAAGTTCCACCAGCTTGTTTCCAGCCATGGTAGGTCCTGAAATAGCAGACATCAGACCTATGACTGGTTCTTCAACCTAGCAGCGCTATTTTGGCAGTAGGCCCAGGGTTAAACATAACAAGAGTCATTTTCAGTCCTTGCTCTCTTGAAGGTCAGTGGCCCAAATGGTTGGATGTTTGTCTTAGCTGTTTCCGGACAAGGTCTGCGTTTTGTAACGATAAGGCAAAATTCAGAGATCCTCGTGCTGGCAATCTCCTGCTGACTGTGATTGGAAAGCACGTTTTTCCTGCATAGGGATGTCAGGATTTGGTCTTGGGCAATTTTTAATTGTTTTGACTCTTTTGAGCGGGGTGATGTCTTGTGGTTGCTATAAAGGCTCACTGCTCCCTTTTACCTCCAGTCCATGACTTTCACAGGATGGTGCAGCTCGTTCTTAGCTTTAAGCCCATTAAGCCTGGCTTACCAGAGTCGCCCACTGCCAGGTGAGACTTTGACGTCCGCTCATCTGCTCAGGTCACGTGGAAGAAGCAGTCTCCCTCTCAGCAATCAGTCTGGCTCGCCCTAGCTTGCCAAATGCCTTCTGAGATGAGCCTTGTCCTCTCTACAGCTCCCTTAGAAAGCTGTCAGAGAGGTCAGCCACAAATTGGTCCCATTTTTTCTGCCAGACCTCTTTGGCCTTGGCTTTCTCATCCGGTAGCATGGCACTGTATCTGTGAGGAGCAGGAAAGTCAGTATCAGGCAGGAGACAAGGGGGCAGCTATTTCAGGAGCAGCACCGAACTGAAAAGGCAGGAAGCAGCAAGAGATTAACCCTTGCAGGACATGCCTGCCCCACAGAGAGTAACATGGTGTGAAGAGCCTGGAGCCCACTTGGGCTCGTGCTGGGACAAGAAATATCACGGCCACATCAGCAGCCTCTGAGTCCTGCAGTGTGAGGACAAACAGCTCAGTGTGCGTAAGCTGGAGACTCGCTGGGCAGCACCCAGCGACTGGAGCAGAACAGACAGCACTGCTGCTGCTTTCAGACGTGCCCTGAGCTTGTCCAGACTGCTGGGAAATCAGAGTGTTTGTCATCTCCCTGGCCATGCAGGGACTTGGGATAGCCTTGAGGATTGGCACAGGATTTGGCAAACAGGCAAGAGCCGAGGAATGTGCAGGAAGACCCTGGGCATCATATCCAAACTATTTTTGGACATTCAGAGCTGTCCGGTTAATAGAAAAAGTGGTTAAACTCACCCAAGCTAAATGCTAATTGTTTTCCTGTGTTTCCCAGATGAGGCATGGCAAACACTGCAGCAAGCCAAATTTTGGCAGGAATAGACAAGTGATACAAAGACATACGATTTCTCCCAAACCCAGAACCAGGTGGTGCAGGCAAGTTCACAAAGGATGGAAAAGGAGGAATACACTGAGGCATGGAGTAAGAGAAAGGCACTGGAGAGCACAGGCAGAGGAGCCTCTGGGGTCCCTGTGTCCTGCCTTTGGAGGAGACACACAGAGGAGATTTTGGATTAACAGAAGCCCAGCTCACGTGGCAGAGGGGACTCTGGGGCCAAAACCCAAATGCAAGCAAGGGGAGCAAGCTGATGGTCTCCTTATGATTACTAGGTGAGAGAGGTGATGAACTTACTTTATGGAGTTGAGTGCAAGTTGTTTCAGGGTCCTCAGGTCGGCATTCATCCCTCCGATGGCCATGAACACCTCGTAGAAGTCATAGGAGACCCCCTTTGCCCCAAAGATAGGGGGATCATCGGGGCTGATCACTATGGGGTGCCCCTCAGCCATGAGGTCAGCTGCGGGGTGACTCCTCAAGTCAGCTACCAGCAGCAGGACCTGGGTGGGGAAGAGTGGGAGACGGCACCACGCCAGGTTACTGCTGCAGCTGTGTCACACTGCACACCTGCCAGGGCTGCCTGTGTCAGCGTGCTCAGGGAGGGACAGCCTCCAGAGGGCTGTCCCGAGTGTGTTCTGCTCTGAACTGCTGCAGGAGCAACCAGCTTGTCTCCACTGACTATACAGAGAGATTAATTTCTTAAATAAATCACCTTAATCAAGGCCAGTGGGGTGAATAACTTGTGCTTATTTAGAACAATTTGACTGTGAGCAATTCAGGAATAGTTTTTTTGTTACACATGGGCTGTGGTGCTTAGCTCGAGGTGTCTGGAGCTGGAATCAGGGTTCTCTCCCTTAAGGCTCACACCAGTAAATCTCCACCCAAAGCATCCTTTCTGCTGCCCCTAGGGGACAATGGCACCATGCTAATGTGCTGCAAAAGAGTTCCCACTGGTTATGAATTCTGCAAAACCAAGGACTTCCAGTTACAATCCCAGCTTCTCAGCCTCTGGCCCTCCTGGCTTTGAAGTCTTTTCGATTATGTCTCTTAAGACACCTCTGTGGCTCTGGGCCTCATCTCCACTAGGGAGGACTGCCTTCCCAAGTTCCTCTGGATAGAAATTTAAATTACTTTTTTGCTGACTGGCATTGCAAGCCTTATATATATTCACAGTGTGTGTCTGCGTAGCAAACTGCGGTGTAAGGTGGTGCAAAGGAAGCTAGGCCAGCCTGTGTGCATCGAAACTTGTAGGTGCCCCCCAGCTGACCCTCACAGCTATGGTGAACCCCTTTCCAGTGACCCCTAAGCTTTTAACAACATACCTGGTTGGAGATGGGACAGACTTCTACAGGAATATCCCTCTTCAGAGACAAGCTTTTGGCTACTGGGTGTTTAATGAGAGCAAGTCCATGGCCAATCCTGCTGGTATTCAGTAGCAGTGCATCCAGCACATTATTGTCTACAGAGGTGCCCTGCCAGTCTGAGCACAGACAGATAAGAGTCACTGCAGTGCTGTGAGGAAATAAAACTTCTCAAACCGCTAGATGATTTTGTTAATAGGTGTCCCACTTGTGAGGTGAGAGGGTTGCTCATGCTCAGAGTTTCCACTTGCATTTTCAGTGAAACAGGGATCTAAATCTGCCCAGGATATTGCCCAGCATAGAGATACCCACTCATCTCACCTGGCTTTAGATGTTTACAGTATTGCTCTTACAGCTGAGCTAATTATGCTGGACTCCACTAATTGTCAATGGAGAGAAGTAACAATTACTGGGGAGTACCCTCTGCATCAGGATGAGACGTATTGTGGCTTAGAAGTGCTTGCTCCTGCCCGTGGCTATAAAGGGAGCCCAGGGTAACCAACCACACTTTTTCTGTAGATGTCAACACGCAACACACAAGGCACAAGTTAGACACGACTCTCACGCATGGTTAGGATAAATCCCACCCACACAGACTGAATAATATATTGCCAATAATAATACATTGCCCCGGGAATGAAGGGTACATCAGTTACTTTGATGAGCCTGTTCAGTTAAGCCTTGAGTCTGGCTCAAGCATTATATCACCTTAAAATGTAAAATAATGGCTGGGGGACTCTGCTGCTGTTGTGGATGGGAAGTGAGTGCAGTTCCAAGGAGGAAATGGCTACCAGCAATAACTCTTACACGACTCCTTGTCGCGCCAGGTCAAAGACGCTGAGCAATGTGACACCTACGGCCAAAAGCAGGGAGTAGGTAAGGGAGGGAATGCCACAGCTCCAAGCTGATATGGGGAGAAGCACAGGGGAAACTGGTTATGCACACATATATACACACACATCCTCCTGGTACAGCCAGCAAGCAAGCCAGGCCTTGCCTCTTCTGCTCTCTGCAAGACTTGAGTCTTGCCTCTGCAAGCAGCAACAAGCCTTGGGTCCTCAACGCTTACCAGTCTCCCCAGCATGGAAGAAGTAAGGCAAGTTGACCCCCATGGAATATGGGATGGTCAGGGCATCCTTCAGGTCCCATAAAGAGTGACCCTCATCCTCATTACCAACCTGGGGGAAAGCAGAAAGGTACTTTTGAGCACGCTTGGGAAGACGGAGGGACTTACAGCTCTATATAAATGAGGTGCCAGCTGTGCTCAAGTTACAATGCTGTGGGGCAGGGAGCTGATTCTTTTAGGGGATTTTGTCAATTACCCTGAACAAAATCCTGAGCTGGAGGATTTGCAATTCATTAACACTGATTTCACTACAGCAGCGCAGGTTCTGGCTCTGGTACACAACATATGCCACGGTATAGATGTGGTTATCACCAGGCGTTAATGTGAAGCCCCAGAAGAAATAGAGTTACCAGGTCGAAGCCTGCCAGGGTGTCTGGGAAGCGGGCTCTGAGTGCCATGGCAGTGACGATGGCTTCTTTAATCTGGGAACCATTCAGCATCCTAGAGAGCAAGAGAGAGAAAGCGCTGCAGAAGCTGACTCCCATGGGCCTGCCTTGAGTTGTGAAATGGGGCCCCCAGGGGCATTTCCAAAATGCAAGTTGCTCCTGAATCTGACAACCAGCTTCAGGTCTCTAGAGGAACAGCAGCAGAAAATTGATGTTGTGAAAGGAAACCCATGAATGACCAGGAAATGCCTGGCTAGACCCTGCTGTCACTTGAGTTGAGGCATGCGTGTCTAACTCCCTGGCTTTCCCATTTACCAAGCAGGGAAGGGAACACAACAGTGCGGAGAGAAAATGTTTCCTTGTTTTTCTTTTCCTCCCCACTGTTTCGTTGGGAGGTGAGACAGTAACTGCATTTCAAGGCAGTTTTACATTTAGGTTTCTTCCAGCCCTATCAGACTTAAACTCCTCGGTGCGTTTTGCAGACTGTGTCCATACCCAAGCTGGCCAGAAAGGCAAGCCAGCTCTGAGCTCGAAAGGGCATTGTGCCAAACCAGAGGCTGCTGAGAGCTCTGCTCTACTTGCTGAGGATCACCTCACTTGACTTCATGGCATCTGGCTGACTTGGAGAGCAGCCTCGTGCCCGCCTGCCCGGGCAGCAGCACGAACATACCGTACACAGGCTGCCGGGGAGCAGCGCGCGCAGGGTCCCACGGGGACCTCTGCCACACCGAGTGCCCATACTCGGGCACTGCTGCCACTGCTTCAGTTTCTGCATGGAGGGGGAGTGCATCCAGTCTCAGGAAGAGAGCAGGCACGGCTTGGACACGCACACAGGCAGCCCTGCCTTGGGTCGTTCCCACTCCCAGGGCTCACGGACGCTCCTCTGGCGCTCACCCTGCTCGCTTCGCACGTACACAGGCTTATATAGATGAATTCTCACCCTCAACCTGTCACACGGGCCAGGGAATGCTTCAGGAGTCAACACCCCGGGTCTGACGACGCGCGTGGACATTGCCAACCAACTATGGCACTCCAGCCCAGCCCTCAGCATTGCTTCTCCCGGCCCGGTCCTCCCTCTGCCCGCCTCCGACACGGCACTGCCGCCCTTAGCCCCGCTCAGCCTCTACCTGTGCGCTGCAAATATAATCTTGGCTCCAACAAAGTCTGGGTGCTCCTTCACAAACTGCCTGGTCACTTCCTGGTAGGCTGCCACAGACCATGATTTATTGTGCCGGGTGCCATCCAGTTCATACACCTGCAGCGTGAGAAGCACGTGACAAGCAGCGGTGAGAAGAGGTGTTCTACTGGAAGGTGGGAGAAATGAACGGGCAAAAACCTTGGGAGAAGCAAAGTGTCCTGAGAACAGGGCAGGAAAACAAAAGCAGTAAAATCTGTGCAGAATATTTTCTTCTCCAAGCCTTTACCAGCTGGCGAGAACCAAGGAGTGGTTTTCCTCCCTCCCACGTGACACAAGTTTCTCCGTGTTCAGACGTGGCAAGCAAGCGCCCTTGAGTACCCAGAGGAGACCGTGACCTCTTACTCCTGTCTGTATCAAACGCTGGAGTGTTTTGTCCAGCTGTCTGGCGGCTCACACATGCTCTGTGCCTCGCAGTGGCAGTCTGTCAGCCGAGGCAGCCCCCAGGCACGCGATGGCTGAGCTCCATAAGCTACCAGCTGAGCTGGGCTTCTGCTCCCCTCTGCCAGAGGTTTGCTTCGTGACCTTGAGTCAGTCATTTAGTCTTGCCATTCTTCCCCAGGTCTCTGGCTGCAAACTGGGAAAAAGAATCCTTTTGGCATACTCTCTCTCATCAACTTGCTCTGGAGGTTCCTCACTACCAGGGCTGTTCTCAGGGCTTTTGCCCTGATTTCAGCAGGGGTGGAGACTTTGAATGCCCCCACTGATACTAACCCACAAAGGCCCTGCCTGGAGTCGCTCACAGACAGTGGCTGAAACCA
Organism: Eulacestoma nigropectus; assembly: GCA_013397775.1. NCBI lineage: Eukaryota > Metazoa > Chordata > Aves > Passeriformes > Eulacestoma > Eulacestoma nigropectus. Next base: position 231,445 of record VZTE01003012.1, read on the forward strand.
CTGCATCGGTTCTCCTCTCGCCCTTCTCACCGTTCTTTTCTCTGTCACCTTTCTCCTCCAGCCTTCAACTGCTCCACTTCACCCCCTAACTTCCTCTCTGGTGCTGCCCCTTGCACGGATTTGCCCCTCGCAAAGCCCCGCGCCCCGTCACAACGTGGTGTCCCCCTTGCAGGCACCAGCAGCTGTGGGGCAGCCGCAGATGCTCAGAGGGAATTTTCCCCAGCTGCAGCCCATGGGAACGTGAGACTTTACACAGCTGAATCTGCAAACACAGCTGGGCTTAGGGCGCTTTTCCACAATGTTTGCTGTTTCGCACTAAATCCCAGTTTTCATTTACTTTACCTCAGGGGCCGCTTCTGGCAGGCTTTGCTGCAAGGGGAGCTTTTGCAGTGTCAGCGCTGCTGTCCGAGCCTCGTGGAGGATCTCCAGCCACACGAGCATCTTGCTGCTCCCGTCACACCCTGCTCACCTTGGCTTTCACCACGAAACATTTCCCTGCCCTCTCACCCCAGCTGTGGCCTAGCTGTCCCTTCGCCGCCCACGCTGCCCTCCATCCCAGCGTGGTGCAGCTCCTGGCGTTCCCTGCCGTGGTGCCCGGGCTGCAGGCAGCCTGCCTGGAGCTCGCAGCACGTGAGCGGCCGGCTGCGAGCGAGCCCCAGGGCTCTGCAGGCTCCCAGGGCTGCCGCCAGCATCAGGAGCTGGATGGGAAGCAAATCCTCCCTGCCAAGCCTCTCTTCAAAAGGACTTACAACCGTGTCTGAGGGCTGATGGTAAAGGCAGGGTATTTTCCGGTCAGGCCCGCACACTTGTACCGCGGCAGATACTCTTGGCCTGGAAACCTGCGTGGCCTGAGGGGATGCCAGCGCTCGCGCTGCCTCACAGCACAGGCATTTTGACACTGCTGTTATTTTTTCTCCCCAGGTACCCCAAAGACAGGTGGTGGCTGAGTTCAGAGCAACTGGCTTACGGCAACCCCCAGCAAAGTAAGATACGTGTAAACTTTGTGGCCTTCTCCACATCCCTTTTTTATTTTCCCCCTTCACAATGCATCCTTCTCCTCTCAGGCACGACACAGCGGTGCCCTGCAGCCCTGACACTGAGCCTTATCTTGCTATGGGGCCAGCCCAAGCTGCAGCAGGGTGGGGTCAGCAGCCCCGCTCCCCAGCTGTTGGGACAAAGCCAGATCAGCCTCCAAATGTGTGACAGCACCTGCCTGTCTGCTGGCGGGGCGGCTGTGGAGGCCTGTCCAGCAGCAGCAGTGATTTCTGAGGCACAGACATTCCTCTGCAGCTGGCTGGAGCCCACCAGCCACTGCAGGCGAGGGCTGTGAGCTAAGGAAGGGAGACACGCGGGGAGAAAGGCCTTGAACCATTAGCAGCAGATTTTGGTGTTAGTGGCAATGAAAGGAGCAGTTCGTGCTTCATACACACGGCCAAAATTTTAGGTTGTCTGGAAATTGTGGAAGGTTATGTTTTGCCAATTGATTGACTCGCCTATTCAGAGTAATCATTCTGAAAAAGGCTGAGGGTTTAAAACAACAGAACTATTCCAGAATAAGTCTCTATTCAAGACAGGCAATTTGTTCAGAATAGCTGCCACAGAACAGGTGATTCTGGTGCAGACAAAACTGAGCTACATCTTCCCAATGAGCAAGATTTTGACACAGCTCCCAGTCTGACTGTACAATGCATGTTTGTGCTGATGTCACAGCAGGTATCTCCCTTAGCCATTGAGAACAAAGAATCTCCCACTTCCAAGCCCTTGCCTATGCAAATCTCCAAGAAAGACTTTTGAATATGATCAAGGTTTTCCAGCATCCTTAGAAGGGCAGGTATGCAAACACCCAAAAAAACTAAATTCAAGACAGGGCTTGAGAAAAGTTATGGAGGAAAAGGGATTAAAAAGACTACTAGAGAAGCCAAACCCCACGTACCGCAGGCAGGATAGCTCTTATCTCGACATACTGTATGTTATCTTCATAGAGCTCCAGCAGCCCCTGGTAGAAATAGGCCTTGAACACAGGTGCATAGCAGATAAGTCCAGAGGCAGTGAGAAAGATTTCTTCAAATCTTTTCCAAATGAAAGTCTGAGAGGGGTAGGCCAGCTCAGGGGCATCTGTCACCAGGGTCAGGTTTCTCAGCAAGCTATAGAAAAGGGAGAAGAGAAGGAATGAGGAGAACAAACAGAGCCTGTTGGCACTGTGAAACAACAGGCATAACAGCGACTGGTGCAACTAGGAAGCATTCAGCTCATTTTTCTGCCACCTGTATTTACTCCTCTATTGGCTGGCACAGAAATCATGAGATACATGTTGAGCTGTAAGCAGAGTAGGAGTAGGTGTTTAAAACCTGTCCCTCCCTTTTTCAAGGGCAAAATCTTGAGAAGGAATAGAGTTTCAAAAGCAAGTATGGTGCTTTTGTATCAATTAACACTCTGCTACCCAGGGTATCCCTAATCTGAAAGTAGGCCTGCCCATTACTCCTGCAGACAATGTATTTTCCCAAGAATCTTCAATGCACATGAAATGTTACAACTCCTGACCCTCTGTTCAGCACCTGAAAGGCAGACTGAGTTTACAGGAATGCCGTGTACTGGGCCACCACCAACCTGCTTCCTGAGCCCGGAAGTTGTCCTGGTACCTTTGTATTGTCAAAATATGCCATCTAAAAAAATGCAAGGGGAAAATAATTCTGCATCAGAAATCATTTTTCCCCACCAGTGAGAACAAACCTGATGCCCTGCCTGCCTTGCTGATAGCTGCTTCAGGGAAACAGCTGATAAGAATCTCAGCCCTGGCTTTCCCATAGTGTGATGGAAATGCATTTATTTCCCCCCTACACTCAGCTGGCATATAAACCTCTTTCAGAAATCCAGAGAGACAGTGGGTAGTTTTATCAAGCAGAGTTTAAGGGAGCCAGTAAATCGCAAGATTATCTAATTGTGGGTGACAGCTTGCGTTTAGGACAGGGTGAGCGTCTGTGCCACACCACTACCCTCTGGCAAGCTGGTAGCCTTCATCCCACCTGAAGCCTTGCCTCTGGCAACAGCCCCCCTTCTTCCACCTGAAGAGTAGTTCATAATAAATTTCTCCTACCAGTGGGCAAAGTCTAAATGGCAATGCAGGGCTGATTAACTTCATTCCTGGGTGGACAAATGGAAGCCATCACAGCAACCTACAGATCTGTTTTCTTGCTGGCCCAGTGCTGATCGCGTGTCAGGGGCTAAGTAGGTTCAGATAGAAATACCTTCAGCCATGCTTCAGCTTTCATCTGAGTATATTTTTTCCCCTCAATAACAGCTACTGATCTCTAATAATGTTTTCTGTTTGATGTCTTGGCCCCCATCCTCGTGCAGTGCTCTGCTCTGTTATATGGGAGGTGTGGCTTTGGTTTGTGATCTTATTATCTTCATCCAGGACACTTCTGTGGATGGAATTAAACCCCCACAGCCCCCCTACAGATGTAAAATGTGATCTGGTCCAAATTCATAAACTAAGACATCCTGGGCAGATATGCTTTTTGAATCCCTCCATCCTGCCCATAAAACAGAGCCCATTCCCCCAGGATTTGCGTGCTGTTCCGCTCTCTAAGGATTCTCTTCCAGGGCCTGCAGTTTCGTCTCTTCCTCACTCTGTTAATTTCTTTGCCAGGAACAAACCTGTACGTAAAGAGATGCTACTGCTGTTAAGGATGAGATTTTAAATGCTCAACAGTCAGGAAAATTCAGAGTTAAGGTTTCCACAGCAACTTGGGCTCTGCCTTGCCATGCATTACAATAGGGGCTCTGGTGCCATTATCACAGGGCACTGGGCAACCCCAACCACTGTTCAGTAATCCACGCAAGCAGAGAAGACCGAGCTGAACCATGGAAGGGTCGGGCAGCGAGGAGCACGCAGCAGTAGGAGACACCACGGCATCACCCCAGAAACCAGGAATGCCGGAGCCGGGAGCATCTTGAAGGCGCTGATCCAGCTGCCCGAGCTGCGGAGCGGGGG
>VZTE01003012.1:235481-271132 GCA_013397775.1 Eulacestoma nigropectus
GGGGCAGCCGCCGGCAGAAAGGGTGTGCTGCTGCTCGTCAGGGAGGTTTCGTGTGGGAAGAGCTGGGGAAAAGAGATTTTTTCCCCTTCCCTCCTGGCCGAAGGGCAGCTCCCCTCCAGCTCCGCACGCCGGCGGAGAGCACCTGCCCGAAGCCGGGAGCCGAGCGGGGCTGTTCCCACCGGCGCTCCGAGCACTGGGGGAAAAACCTCCCCGTGGATCAAAAGGCCGTGCAAGCCCGTTCTCGCCACTCCAGGCAGCTCCGTTTCAGATAAGGATGCGTGGTTAGTCGGGCTCCCACCACCTTCTCCCCTTGTCCTGTGAGAACTCGGCTCCTCCAGCGATGAGCGCGCTCAGGGCTCCGCTCCCTGCCTTTAAATCTGGCTGTACAAGCTCGTGGTTGTTTACTCAGCCCGTGCTCTTGGGCTGGAAACAGCAATAAATCCCCGCACCACCCTGCTCCTAAAAGCACATAAATCAAATTGTACTTCTCTTTATAATCCCCTTCCCTTTGAGACTGATTATTGATCCTTACAACTGTTGAAGATTTATTGCCTAATAGTGATCCATCCTTGATAACCAAATAATCTCCTAAGGGTTCGGGGGCTTTTGCCATCAGTTGCTTCATCTGCATTTTCTCATGCAGATGAAGCAAAGCTTCATAAATACATTTTTCTTTTGCTTCTTTTCTGGAGTGGGCCTTCGCCAGTGATCAGGTGCAGACTACAAATAGCCTTCCATGTCATGTCATATAGGCACTGAACAATGCTATTGCAATGCATATGCCCAAAGGGGCACAGCTAAAATGACCAGCCAAGGATTATTTATTTTCAACCGTGGGTTTGCTTTCTCTTTTCCCGGGTTTTTTCCCTGTTTTCCTTTCCTGTGCTATAGAATACAGAAGCGAAAGGTTTTGTTGCCTTGTTTTTAAAGGGATTCTTTTTCTGTTCTCGATGGGTAATTATGCCCCTCTCCTCACCGTAGTATCTAAATGTCTTCCAGTGGTGCATTAAATAGTGTGACTAACATCTGTCACATGTGGTTCATTCGCTTTCTCTCGCTCTCTCTCATCCCCTCTTCCTCTCCCCAAGGGGAGACTTGTAGAGGGAGCGGAGTGCTTTGTTTCCATAGTGGATTTTTATTCCTTTTTTTTCCCCTCGTAATGCACACACTGCCCTATTTTTCCGTGAGATAAGGCAGTCAGAGGACACGAAGGGGAAGGTGATGGCGGCCCGGGCAGCCGCCGGCGCCCAGGGGAGTTGTCCCTGCAGCCTCGGCCGTGGTGTCAGCTCCCTCACAGATGACTTCATCCTGGTGATAGAGAGCTCTGCTGGGCACGGCCTCGATCCTTGGGCTGCTGGCGGGGGGTGTGCGGTGGTATTTTACAAATATCTGGAATGTCAATGCTGCTTCCCTAAATATCTGGGGGCATGCTCTTGCTTTAGAGATGGTAGCCATTATGTTGCCTCTTGAGGGAAAGAATGACATTCTCCTGTATCGTAATTGATTGTGAAGAAAATAAGTGAGGATTGTTTTTCCTTTTAAGTCTGAAAGCAAAATTCCCTTCCTTTCGCCATCCCTTGGCCCGTGGTCTCCTGGCTCTCCTGACAGCATCCTTTTGGAAGCTTACCAGTAACACATTACTCCAGGGTCTCTGGCCCATGAGATCTGTGTTTTGAATAGGAATGATAAGACCTTCTCTTGAGGGAAACAAACAAAAGGAGTCCCTTCCGAAGCACACACATGCACACATGTATATGTACCTAAAAATGCAAACAGCAAAAATTGTGCTTTCTTCCACCCCTTCCTGGTCAGAAATGCTGTAAGGTGAAAGAGGTGCAGCAGAAACATTTCCATTGTTCCTTCACATTTGCTGATCCACCCTGTCTTGCATGAGAGCTTTTCCCTGCTGCCATATTCCCTTGACACTTCCTTGAAACCACCCAACTGTCCATCCGTTCTTTCCTCTGACATCTGCTTTCTCTCAGCTTGTCAGTGCTCAAGGGCAAAGAGGAGCACAGGATAGAGGTAGCCTGGGATGCACATGTTCAAGAGACTGGGAGAGTTTCCAGAAACTGAGAAGCAGAACAGATTGGGGCCTATTCCTGGCTAGAGACCTATTTCCAGACGGCCAAAAACATTCCTAACCCCTAGACTAGTACCCGGGGATTAGAGGAAAATGGGAGGGGAAGTGCCTCAGCGTGGCTGTTGTTGGTGTGTTTGCACATTATGTGCAATGACTCCTCTGTGATTTTGTGGTGATGAGCACGGAAGGGCAAGAAATGAAGGACAACACACTCAGATGGGTAAGTGAGCACCCAGGATGCGAGGGATCCAAGTTTGTACTTGGCTCAGGCATACGTTTGCTGAGGAAAATCACTTCATTGGCCCCTGCCTCGGTTTCCCCTCCACATTTGGGGAGACCCTTTGCAGCAGGGCTCTGTCTTGTGTCCCTGTGCAGTGCCTGCCACTCTGAAGCCCTGCTCTGACTTGTGGCCACTGAACACTGTCAGACAAATACAAAAGAAGAGGAATGTGGCAATGAAAACAAGTGTTTCCACAGAGGAACAGAGGGAAGCACACGATGCACAGCTCCAGTCACCCAGGTGTACAGCGTGTACAGGATGCCCTGGCCTTTAGCCTCTGCCAGAGAGTGGCATCGTGCCATGGAAACACAACCGAAACCAAGTGCAATGAAGGGTTGCTCCTGAGACAGTTCTAAATGCCCAGTGCAATTGCTTGGGCTTTAAGGAAGTGAAGCTGTTTCAAAATCCAATCTCTTGCACATTATTTATGGGTCTCCTGGTGTGGCTGAAGAGAGCGGGTGCTGTCATCTTTCCTTCCTCATCACTCCCAGCAGAAATGGAAGGGAGCTCATGGGGAAGCAGTTTTCTCTTTGGAAGACAGAGATACGTGACGTCTCACTGGATCTGATTTCGTCCATCATGTGTCAGGGCAGTTGAGCCTCAGGATACAAAAGGTCAAGAGCCCAGGGTCTGGCATCACTTTCTCCTTCCCTTCTGGACCTCCATAACAGAGGGATGGTGGATGTCTTCGAGAATCAGACCCCTCTGCCCTGCCCATTGCTGCTTTTGGGGAGGGGAGGCATTACCATGCCACAGGTCTGGAAGCTCCTCAGCTTCCCAGCCCAACCTCCTTCCCAGATCTGCAGGACACAGAGCCCAGACAGCTCCCACGTAGAGGAGACACCAGCTCACTAAGAGTTAAAAAGTCTCTCTTTAAGAGCACACAACCTCACTGAAGAGCACTGCAGTAAAACCCACCAAGTTTCACTTCGGGAATGCTGGGATTAGGGTCACCTGCACTGCCTTAATCCAGCCCTCTCCTTGTGTGTTGGCATGGCAATACTGTCTGTCATTACATGACACCCCACACTCTTTTTTTCTGCAGGACCCCAGCCCCCGGAGCGCCACGGACAGCGGTGCCCTCTGAATGGATGGCTACTCAATATTTTCCTTTGTCCTCATCGCTCAGTGTCTGACTTCATGCATTATTTAGCGTGCTCTCTCCAGCCCCCCACACACCACGGCAGAACTGCACGCTTCCTCTTGGCCTTTTCAGCAGGGCTTTGTCCTGGGATCAATGGCCCCTGGACGGGGAGATAGGATTCTGTCTTCCCATCACCACTGGCTGGAGGGGGAGCCAGGCTCTTCCCAGCCACCTGTAAGTGATTAAATGCTAGGTGGTTCAGAACAGCCTGGTCCTGATAAAAGGCTGCCAGCAGTAAAGGCAGGAGCTGCCTGCAGGGATGGGAGCTCCTGCAGCAGGGTGAGTGATGCCCTGGGGAGCCATCTGAGGTGTGAGCTCCTGGACAGCTGCAGGAGCCTTGCCTGTAAGGGCAGGAGCTCTGTTAGCAGGAGGGTGTTTGAGGGGAAAGAGCCCTACCAGCAGGGCTCCTGTGTGGGGTTCCTTAGCCCAGCCAGTGCCCACGAGGGCAAGCCACAGTTCCTGGTGCCTGAGGGTCCTGCTGGGAATGAATGCCTCATGCTTCCAGCAGGTGGGTGCCAGTGGGGTTTCAAAGGCAGTCCTCAGAAAACAAGTTTGGTGTTTGGAGGGAGAGCTGGGTTGGGTTTTATTTTGGGAAGTCTGAGGGGTTTTGGTAGTGCAGTAATTAACATATGTAGCTTGCCCAACTTCTTGCTCTGAATGAACACAATGACTTTGCAAATGACTTTTGAGCTGTTGGGGAGAGCCTGTTCATCAGCTACCCGGCTTCCTCATCCAGTTTTTGGATGCCTCACTGGATGAGGCACCATGCAGCCCTGTCCCACATTGGGAGTCCACCCAGCCTGGGCGCTGAGGAAAGGTGGGGACAGGTCTCATAAATCTACTTAAACCACTGTCCTCAGCGTGTCTGTGCAGAGGGCCAGAGTGAGTGTGCACAGAAAAATTCAGTTTTTTATGGTCCCTTGACTCTGGTGTACTTAAAGCAGCAGCCTTCAAGCTCTTACATTGCTATTTACTTTTTCACGTGCACAGCCCAAAACGGAGTTCCTCACTTCCAGAGCACCAAGCAACCGGGAAAGCTGGACCGGGACGATCCTGCTGCCTACACAGTGCTGCCATGGAACACCAACAGGCTCATAACCCCTCTTCACTCACCCTCTGTCAAACTCGGTCACGTTGCTCAGCTGTTTCCGGTAGGTCTCCAGCAGAACCCACTGGGAGCACTGGGCTGGCAGCGGGCGGGGAGGGCTCGGCTTGGAGAAGCGGAAGCGCACGGAGCCCGTGTGGGTGAAGCAGATGTAGCAGTCGGGGAGGTAGGAGGCATTGTGCACCAGCCAGCCCACGCTCAGCATGGCGTAGTCGTGCAGGTGGAGGACAGCGCCTGGTGGGGGACAGGGACATCCTGATGAGTCCAGGCAGCCGGGGAGAAGGCTTAACGTGATACAAGTTTGTTTGCCCATCCAGGGGCACCTGGAAATGCTCCTAGAAGGCTGTGAGTGATCTCTCCCAGCAAGGACTGCGTGGCTGCTCTGCCTCCCCCAGGCTGGAGGATGTGGCCCCCTCCACATCAGACACTGGGCAGGCAGAGCGTGACAGCTCCCCGGGAGCACAGGGAGGGGGGAAATCAATAGGGAGCTCTGCTGCTCCACTGGGATGGAAAATGCTCCGAGTTACTAAAGGTCTTTCAGACAGACTTTGCTGTGGGCTGGCTCAGGCCGCACTGATTTAAAGAGGAACTCGCACAGTAGGCAGCAGTTTACAGGGCATGCTGGCTGAAGCACACCTGAAGCAAAGCTCTGTGTCTAAGCTGTTTGGATCCCAGCTTCAATTTTTGTGTCTAGTCCCTGTCTCTTCTTTCAGCTCTCTGGAGCTCTGGCATACACCAAAACCCCAGACCATGTTACACTGGGGAATTGCACTCAGATGCAGAAGTACAATTTACTTCTATGCCTTATCAAAAGCGTGCTCGCTTACATTGTACATCTGCTGCTGGCCAGCTCGAAGGGCCTCTGGGACACTCTGTTATTGTGCAGTATGTTGGCAACTGCCAGTCTTCCTGGCACAGGAAGCATCCTCTGTATGCTCACCTTCCTTATCATTTCATTTTGCTGAAATCTCTCCTTTTCCAAAGACTCCTGATGTTATCAGTGCTTGAACTAAGCCTCGCCTTTGTAAATGGAAGATACTGTGAGAGCTGAAGTCTTAGATATGTGTTTTATTAGTCTAGGGGAGACCTCTTAGTCAAAATAGCTTTGATGCCCTTAGGGGTAAAGGGAGACCATGAATAGCAAGAACAAGACACAAGACTGGTATGTATTTGACATTAGATTAGGTTCAAGACTATAATTTATAGTGGACTAATCTAATATAGACTCTAGTGTCTATGATCTCCCACTAGAGAGTGTCTGGCTGTAAGATGCTGAGGAACTGTGGTTGCTGCTCCCAGACTGGTGCACCAGACTGGGCATGCTGCAGCTGTCTGACCCTCCTCTGGCTGCCAGTGTCACCCTCTTCCCGATGTGAGCAGCAACAGGAATTACAATAGTGCTTGAAACAACAGGAACTCCCCGGGGCTCTGATCAAGTCCTACTCAAACAGCTACAAGGATGTGATCTTGGCCCTGAAAGCTTATGGCCCTTGCAAAGATTCCAAGAACCCATTTTAGCATCGCCTGGATTGAACAGTGTTAATTATTTGTTTTGATTCACACTTGGTATCAATGACACTGGAGGTGAAGAGGGGAATATTTTTAAATTCCTAACTGTTCAATTCAGCCATGAAAGGATAATGACATATCTGACATCCTAATCATTTATGGTAACAGATTAGGATGCTGCAAGACAGGGATCTGCATCCCACAGCAGAGACTGGGAGGGAGAAGTTGGGAAGATTGGATGGGGCCCTGAGCAATCTGGCCTTGAACACTTCCACGGATGGGGCATCCACAACTTCTCTGGGCAACCTGTGCCAGTGCCTCACTACCCTCTTGAGTAAAGACTTTCTTCCTAAACTCTAATCTAAATCTCTCCTCTTTTAGTTCAGTACTGTTCCCTGTGGTCCTGTCACTACCTGCAAAAAGTTGCTCTCTTCCTTTTACAAGCTCACTTTAAGTGCTGGAAGTACACAGGCTTTGGCTTGTACACAACAAGCAAAGAAACTTCCCGTGTTAGAGGTAGCCCCTTCCTCCTCTAGTGCCCCCAGACTTTCCAGTAGACTTCCAGGTCTGCCACAGAACCACCTGCAGGAACAGTTTTTGGGGGATAAAACATTTTTGGCTAAGATATAGAATAAGATAAGGTTGGTAGCCTGTTCGTGGAATGTGTATGTGGGAAAAAGAGAGGCCCTGGCTGGAACGTGCTGAGTAAATGGGGATGTCTGTTATTTCTTGTTGTCTTTGCTTCCTCTTTTCCTTCTCCACCCTTGAAAGACTTAAAGGATCCATATTGTAAGTTAAACCAAAAGCCACAATTGCTGGAAATGTGTATTCATCCAATCCATCCCCCTCTTCCTCTCTCCCCCTACCCCTGTCCCTGAGCTCAGAGTCAGGGAACTTCTCCTGGAACCCAGTGAGCACAATTTACAGCCCTCATAAGCTTGTCTCCCACATCCTGTGTTTTGTCCCGGCTCGGAAAGCAAAAGGTGAGAAAGGATGAGTAAGATGAGACTCCTTAAGCCAAGCCTACCTTTTGGCATGCGCTTTAAGATGCTGAAAACCGTGCTCTGATCAATGAGGCTTTTTGCCCGGAAGAAGTGCATGCTTGGAGGAAACTGTCCCGTAGTTATGGCTGCTTCCACTTCCTTCTTCTTGAGGTTTACGAGCTTAGTACTGAGCTGCTGCTCCTGCCTACTCAGCACCAAGTTGCCACCTGTCTGATGGGCTTTCTCCTCCTGCATCATGGAGTCCCGGTCCTTCCAGAGAGGGCTGGGAAGGCAGAGGGAAGCCAGGCTCAGGAGAAGGTATGCCAGCCTTAAGCCTTGCTCAGACGGAGGTTTCATCTTAGAGCTGCAGCTTGACAGGGAGAAAAGACCGAAGCATTAGCAGAGCTCAGGAGGTGACACCTCAGCAATGGGGTGTGAAGTTGTTGGCCCATCCTGCAGAAGTAGTGGGTTAATAGGATGCTCAGCACTGGCACCAGGAGCACCTGGTACCAGTGTCCCCTGAATTTAGGGCTGTGTATCGGCACACTCCCCATGGCTGCTGATTACACACAGCAAGGCTGGGTAGGACAGAGAGATAGTGCTTCCTGGATCAGATCAGCACATCAAGGCAAAGGTGCAGCCCTGGAATGGGGGATTGATGGGATCAGGACTCTGCTTGCCAGCTGGGATGGAGCCCCCATTGAATAAAGGGTGCTGGTACCAAGGTGCTGGCTGTGCTGATAACATCTGAGTAAGGGGCTTGGCTTGAGCTAATCAGATCCCGATTCCCTCCAGTCAAGAGAAGATCCTGCTGCACCCTTTTAGTATATTCCAGCTATCAGAGGGGTTAATTTACAGGCAGAAAACCCCAAGGCTTCCTCTGCAGGAACAGAGGTGTGTCCTTTCCTTGCAATCCCAGAAGAAAAAAGGATGGAAGTGAGACCATGGGAGTAGTAAGAGATTGCAAGAGACAGGTACATGAGAGCTCTCCCTGCCCCCAAAAAGCACAACTGCAACATAATCCTTCAGCACCAGGCTTTAGTGACCCTCCACGCCAATCTCTCCAGAGTGAAACAGGCTGGAGAAGAGCTCAACATTTTGAAATAATCCTATGTGAATTACACAGAAAGGGCCTGCATGTGCATGTGTCTTCTGCTTCCAGCCTCTCCTCCACCTGTGGGCCCAGGAGGACATCCCCAGCCCCTTTAGTGGGTCCCAGGGGATCAAGGCGTGCTGGGGCAGCCAACAGAGCAGGGATAGATGCAGCCCCAAAGCAGGCCTGGCTCCGAGCTCAGAAAAGGAAACGTCCTACAGAAAGTGTTATCTTATCCGTGGTGAGACTGACTCACTTACTGTTAACTCTCCTCCTCCTGGCATCCAGAGCTCCCGCAGCGGCTGCCCGAGGGAGCGGGGAGCGGTTCCCTCCCTTGGGAGCCAGCGCTGTCCCGGCACGGGTAAAGAGCAGGGTCCGTCCCGGCCGTGCGGAGCGAGGCGCACCGAGTTCCTCTTCCTGTGCTGCCGCCCCGGCTCGCCCAGCTTTTATTTCTCCCCGGCTGGACTGCTTCATGAATATATAAGGAGGAGGAGGAGGCAGGGGAGGTTATGAGAAAGTGGGACGCGGGCGCCGAAGGCAGCCGGGCTGGGAACCGGGCTGCCAAAAAAGCGGGGTCGCTCAGGGGAGCCCCCCCAGCTCCTGCACAGGGTGGGCTCTTTAACCCGTCGCTGCCTGCCAGCGAGGGCATCGGGGCTCGTCTGTGCAGCCGTCCCGAGCTCCCTGGCACACGAGAAAATATTTAAAGAAATAATGCTGGGAGCAGCGCTTCGGCACGCATTCCTGCTACAGGGAACCTCCTAAACCCTGCTCCCCGTCCCAGGAATAGGCACAAGCTTGGATATCCAACCCGACGGAGAGCACCGTGCGTTTCATGGCAGCCGCGCTGCAAGCTCTGCTCACCAGTGCCCTTACAGCTGAGAAAACAGCGATTTGTGCAAGCGCCTTTAAATGGCCCGGCCCGGTCTCTGCCAGCTTTGGGAATCGGGCAGACATCGATCCGGCCCTGAGACACGCAGGGCTAAGCTCGAGCCTGGGAAATCAGTCAGGTGGAGGGGGGATGGACTTATTTAAAAAAAAAAAAAAAAAAAAAAGGAAGAACAAGAAGTCACAACAAATACAGTAATGTCAGCGTTTTATTTCACACGGTTCGAGGGGCTGAGTTTTAAATTACTTAAAACAGATGTTACATAAACAGCTTGCAGGGGAGAACAAAGTCCATTTGGTTTAATTTAGTAAAAAAAAAAAATTTTTAAATATTAGTAAAAGAAGATCGTGTAAGTTAAGAACTGTTGAAAACTCACAGCAGTCACAAAGATTGTTTTTGAGGCAGAGACAGTAGAGTCTGGTCAATAATACGTTGTATTTCATTAGCTGGCACTACTACAACTGAAAGCAGGGTGTTCAGGCTGCCCACCCTCCCTGACTGTCCCAGCTGGACACCTGCCAGCTTGTCCTCCTCTCCTGGTCCCTTCACTCTCTGCTGTCACTGAGATCAGTCCCAGCATCCATGCAGGGATCAGTCAGGGATCCCCAATACCCTCTAAGCCCTGTCCCGAGGGTGGCTGTGCCCCCTTGCCTGCCCCTCGGCAGGATGAGCATTCCTTGAGTCTCTAGATGAGCCTGGGGAGGATCAGAGGAGTGGAAAGATGACCCAGATATGCTCAGCAGCGACTACTGGTTGATGAAAGCAACTCGAGGGTGGGAGGTGTGAGGGGGGAAGCGCATGGAGCGAAAAGGGATGGTTCAGTAGGGACAAGAGTTCCGCCTCCAAATACCTTCAAGGGAACAGTATGAGTGAAGGAAGGGAATTGCTCTAATTTTCTTGTAGTAGTAAAGCCTAACGTTGGTTCCATGAAACGAAATTCAGCCCAGGCAGTGGGAAAACTGGCTCTGTAGTGAGCACTTGGGTGCTAGAGACAGGTTCCCACTGTGGAGCACTGAGGGGGGTTCAAATGCTGTGTGAGGGATCTCAAATAGCTCACAGCCAGGCAGGGGTCTTCGAAATGCCTGCCAGAGGGCCTCAGAGATCTGTAGTGGTTCATCCTGTCAAATCACATTTGGAAAACAAAACCAAAGTCCAGTGCTCAAACACTTCTTTGATGGGACTTTCCCACAAAAACAATTGCAGACTTTGCCAGGAGAGTTTTGTACAGATGTTGCAAGGGTTGGGCTAGGAAATAAGAAGGTGTTTGAGATGCTCTGCTCTCTCTTGAAATGTGGTACATGCTCTGAAAATAGAAAATCCTGGTGAAATAAGACCACAGCTGCTTTTAGGCAGGATCTTTCTGGACATGAAAGGTGGAAAGAGGGAGAAGAGGACAACCTAAGCCAGGCTCTGGATGCCACCAGCCAGGAGCCCCATCTAGGGGAGGATTGGGTCCTTCTAGTGCCTGCAGGCAGCCAAAACCCTGGCTCCAGACCTCCCTGGGAACTGAGGCACTATATAAGAAGACTTGCCCTGTCTAAAGGACTAACAAGGAATGTCACAGTTGTCATTTCCACACCAACACATCTCTCAGCTTGTTTGAATTCTTCCTGAGAACCAAGTAGCCTGTTTGGAGGTTTTGCAATAGCTCTGTGTCTGTCCACAAGACCACGATTGCAGTTCCTGTCCAGTCTTGACTGGCCCCAGGAATAGTCTTCAGCTCCCTGGCTCTGGTCCCACGTGCTTTTTAGCCAGGGCTGATAGGGGCACCAGGCATGCCCTGCTCCTTCATCAGACTGATGCCTTAGGTTCTGGCTTTTATATTTTTAAATCCTGTGCTGCCTGGTGTGTAGCTCTGAAGTTTCTTGGAGCCTGTTGGCTGCTGCTCTCTTATGCCAGACAGACACAACAAAGCCTCTCGCAGCTCGTTGTTCAAGGACACTCAGACTGTCCTAGGCCCAAAAGGTGTAAACCAGGGCCTCTGGAGAGGTGGAGAAATCAAAGAAATTCCATCATTAGCTGAAGTTTTAATTGGTGAATTTATGCTGATATGCAAATGAACCAAACCTGTAAAAGTGTGAAGAACTCGTGACTCGTTGTCCATCTTGGGGTCCAGCTTGGATGTAGCTTTTGGCTCCTCAGGGTGTAGTTTTGAAGGCCTTTCAAATAAATATCCCCCTTTATTCCCTTACTCCTGTCTAGTCTCTGCTTCTAGGTAGCCCATCAAGGCATCAAAACAGCCCAGCTTTTCCTTGGTTTCTGGAGCTGCTCCTAGCCCCTGCTGACCTCTCAGCTGCTGCAGCTGTACCCAGCAGTGTTCCAAAGCCCCTGTCCTGGGTGTGTCTGTGCAAGCTGCAGGCGTGCCCATTCTTTATGCCCAGCTGCACGTCAGATGCATCTGAAGCTTTAAATAGCTGGTGGCCAGCACCAGTGCTCGCAGTGAGTTCCCCCTGCTTCAGTTTCAGTTCCACGTGTGAACCGCTTTCCTTCAAACCTTTTGAGCTTCTTGAAGGTGACAGGTACGGTTTCCAGCGTGCTTCCCCACCTCTCCCTCCTCATCTTCCCCGCTGTGGCCACGGCTGTGTCTGCTCCCACCATCCGTGCTGCCAGCAGCTGTGCGAAGGGGAGCGTGGGCAGCCGTGGGGGTGCAGGAAGGGGGAAGGACCACAGAGGCGGCAGCAGCAGCAGCAACAGGCTTGCAGATGTGTGTTTCTCACTTCATCTTTCAGCCCAGCATCCTGCAGAGCCCATCCTTCTGCTGTGGAGGGTCAGCTTGCTGCGTGCCACTGCGGCTGCCAGCCCCAGGTTAAAGCCTGGCAGTGTGTGTGTGTGTGATAGCAAAAGCTACAGTGATAAATCCAGCAGAGGCAAGACCTGAGGGTGGTGCAGACCTGGCTGGGTTTTCTGTGTGGGCCACCCATTTTTGCGTAAGCCAAATCCAAACCAAGGAGCATTTCTGAGAGCACAGAGGGCGGGGGTGCCCTTTAGCTTCCCAGCCTCTCTGAACATGTAATCTAAGCTGTTCTCTGGAAATATCACCGTAGGGCCGGGAAGAGAAGACTGGAGCCGGGAAATGTGTTCCTAGCTCACCAGTTAGCTATTCTTTCTGTGCCAGCTGCCTCATTTGTGAAATGGAACCAACTCCCTGCCTAGCTGCGATGATTATTTGCTGTATTTGCTGGTGAAACAGCCGTGGTCCCCGGGCCAGCAGCTGGAAAGCAAGTTTGCATAAGAGACATAGTCTAGTTTGGAGAGGAAATCCATGAGGTGGGACAAGGGGCAGGAAAACAGCCAGAGGTGGGCAGGTGGATGAGGGCAGGCTATGGAGGGTCCTTGCCTCTCTGCTGGGCCTGAGTGAGACCACAGTGCCAGTCGCAGTCTCTGGTTAATGCCTGCAGAATGCTAAGAACATGTGAAAGTGCTAAGTGCTATAAATTATTATTAAGAATAGACTGTCCTGGGATGTTCGAGATCATTGAAAGCTCCCCTCTGGACTGCTAAATAACCCCTGCTTTGGTCTGGCTGGGCACAGGTTGGTATTTTTATTTCTTTCCACCCCACTTTGTGCCCAGCCAGGCAAAAATATGGACCATTTCCCAGCCCAATAGGGACATCAGTGGGAGCCCTGCAGCAGAGAGAATGCTGGTGTGCCCTGGGTCTTGCTGGCAGCATTGCCCCCCAGTCCCTGCCAAGCTCTGCTCACCCTCAAGGTGCTCCTTCCCCCTTCAAAAGCCCTTCCTCCCCTTAGCTGCCCAACCATGTCTGGGTGCATCTGTCCTTACACTCCTCCTCAGCTACATCCACGGCTGTCCAATTATTGAAAATGAATAAGACACTTGAGATGCTTCAGGAAGGGGAGCTGCTGACGGAGAGAGCCAGGGAAAGAGCTAAATTCCCAGGTTAATGATGAATCACTCTGGGAGTGGAGTCATTGATTTTTAATCATTGCCTGGCTCCCAAATAGAATAGCCATGAATTCCTCTGACCAGCAACCGAGATGAGGTGCTTTGGGCTACTCCCAGCACACCTGCAAAAGTTCAAATCTTTCTCACAATAGCGGGGCTCAGAGCTCCAGGAGCCAAACAACTCCATCAGCACTTGCCCTCTAACAAGAGGAGCTCAGCAGCCAGCACACACACCAGGCTGTCACTGTGCTGCTGCTGAGCTGAGCGTGCAAATAAATAAGTGAAACTGCATCACTTCTTTCCAACCCTCCACCCCAGCTCCCTGCTGCTGTCACCCCTCCCTGGAGGTCTGGGAAGTACAAAACCAAGTGCGCCGGTGTGTATTAACGCCCCATTGCTTTGGGGGCAAACATCAGGCTGCCAAGGGCTCCCAGGGCACGAGCTGAGAGCCTTGGGTGTTTGGGAAAGGGGCTCAGTGCCACCCAGGGCAGGTCCCAAGCTGTCACCAAGCCTTCTGTGCAAACCTCAAGTCTATTATTTGTATTCTTGTGTTCTCTTCCTCTCCTACCCACAGGGGCAAAACTGAGAGCAAACTAGGCAACCAAAACATCCTGGATTAGTGAGTGTACTTGACTCTCTCTCTCTGGAGGATGACTTTAGGGAGGGTAGAAGCCCAGTGCTATCATGGGAAGGGTTTTCTTGCTTTTTGCACCAGTCACATCAGGTTTCCTGCCCAACCAATGGTGTCTAGCCATCCCCAGGCTGTGGTGGCTCACAGGGGTTAGTGTGGTTTTGGAGAGATTTGCCCTACCATAAAAGCAGGCAAAATTCCTGTTCCTAGGAACTATATTCCATATAAACATCCTCCCCACTCCCAGCCTCCTACTCCACCCGCCTGACTTCCTCAACCAGAACCAAAAGCCAACCATGTCTCTGTCCTAATCCTTCCACCTCTGCCCCTGAGGTCCATCACACCTTGATGCAGAGGATCCGAGTTCACCCCTGGTCACTCTGCAGCTGTGAGCATCCCCCTGTCTCTGCCAGGACATCCTGTGTCTCCACGTCAACCATCTCCTCATCTCACTGCCTCTCCATTTCTCTGTGCCTACATCACCCACACGGCTCCCCCATCACACAGACCTCAAGCCCAGTCAGTAAAAAGCACAAGGCCTTGCAGTGACACTGCACCGTGTTTCTCTCTCACTCTCTCTCTCACCCTGGCCTCTCATGGAAATTTCACCAGAAGAGACGTCCTACACTGCATCCCAGAGCTATGGGATCTACCTTATACTGTAAGGCTCTAGAGATGCTTTGGAAGAGAGGATAACAAAGGCTGGGGAGCACATCAGCAGATGCACCTGACCTTCAGCTGCTCAGAAGTCTCCCCGCTCTGTATGGTTCCTTTTCCTCCTGTGCATGAGACAAGCAAGTCAGCATTTAGAATGGGTTTATACTAAAAAATTAACGGTAGTGAGGAGCATTTGGGTTAAAACACGACTGGCCAAAAGTGCCTGTCTTGTAGCCAAGCTTCATCTTGCCTAGGCAAGACTCCAAACTTTATTAAAGCCTTGGGATGTCAAAACAAGGCTTCTGCGTGGTTCCCTTTAGAGGTACCTCCAGATACCACGCCGCAAATGCAGACGCTGGCTTCAAGCCAGTCAGCACTAGCAGCCCTGCCAGCAAAACCTCGTCTCCCCAAGCTCCTTGGGCAGGGTTGTGCTCTGCAGGGATTTGTATTGCTCTCAGCTGTAGCAACACCTGAGCGACAGAGTTGAAAGCGAGGTGAAGGGTGCTCATCCCAGCACCAGCCACCTGCCCAGGGTACACACTGAGCAGCAGAGCCCAGCTGCTTGTGCTCATTATAGACAAAGCTCAGGGCATTTCTGGCATGCCTAGGCTTGTTCATCCTGTTCTTCAGAGGCATTTCAGCCCAGCCCATAACACTCTTGTCCCCTGGCACCTCCCAGCCTTACCCTGCAGGTAGCGATAGGTACAAGGTGACCTTCAGCTAAATCGCTGCACCTCCCCAAGAGATGCTGTTCCCCTAAAGCCCTGCAGCACTGCCTGCGTCACCACAGCAAGCAGCCAAGCCCTCAGGGCACCCACCCGAACGCGGTGACAAGGGCATGGAGCACACAGTCAGTGCCACTTTTACCAGACCTTCAGCGACAAGCTGCAGTGTGATCACTGAACTCACAAAGTGAGGCGCAGGCAGAGACTTCCAGGAGGCTCGTGGGGTCTTCGACCCAAACAGCCCATGTGTTTTGGTAGCCATGAGAACACGACGACTTTTCAGCCCACCCTAGGAACAAATAGCTCAAGTCCACCTTCTTTTAGTGTCGGTGAGCAAGCCTTGTCTCTTGAACCTCACTGTCAGCTCTGAGAGTGTGTGAGTGTGCTGCTGCGAGGCCACCAGCTGTGGGAGCCAGCAGGGCTGCAGGGCCCACCTCCTCCAGATCACCCTGGGATCCCAATCCACACCTAGCGCAGCCTCCTCCAGAGGGGCATGTTAGGAGCCCTGGGGAGCCATTATCACCATCTGCCTGAAATTCCCCTTTCCCGTGGCCTCCTCCAGTTTGTGGAACCTCCCTCACTGCTCCAGCTCACATTAGGATTTTGGTATGTGGCACATCCGTGCAGGAATGCTGCTGCCCATTGCTGCTCCGCATTATAATATGGGAGAGCTTCTTCTTTTCTGTCCTGCCTGATCAATATGTCCTCTGCAGACAAAGAGTGACTATTTTCTGCTGTGGTTTTACTCTGCTGGCGACAACCCAGGCAAAATCACAGGCAACATCAGGGATGTAGGCATCAATCAGCGTGTCAGCTGCGAGGGCTGGCTCCGTGGGGGAAGGTCAGCCTGGAGCTGAGGGTGGCAGGAGGCAGGGGTGGGGCAGTGGCCACACTGGCAGAGGTGCAGTCCCACAGCACCCACCCAAGAACAGCAGAGCAGGTCTGGTGATGGCAATCAGGTTCAGCCCAGTGACCGCCAGGCAGGTCCGTGGCGACAAGACAGCTCCAAGGTCAGCTCAGGGACTGAGGTCCACGGGCCAAGGTCCATATAAACAGGGTGCATGGCACAGGCATGGCTGCAAGGTGGCACAGGCATGGCTGCAAGGTAGCCCAGCTGGGGAGCAAGGGCGAGAGCCTCAGCTAGCGACCAGCAGGACAGGCCCTCACTGGGGCTTTTTAGCAGAGCTTTCTTGAAGAGCTCTCTTCGGCATCAGACACTTGTGTGATTATCTAAGTCAGCCCTGAACCCTGGGAGTCAAACCCCCAGGGGATGCTCTCAGAGCCCTGACAGTAGCTACCATGCCGTGTGAGCCTTCTGAAGGCAGGTAGAGATGCAAGGGATGAATGTAATCTGTTGCCAATCTCCAGGCTGAAGCACCACAGCTCCTCAAATGCTGATGGTCACAGCAGTGGGCATTTTAAAGCAAAAGCTCTTTACCAGACAACCCTCTGCCTTCTGCAGCAGTGAAGTTCTCCACTCCTACAATGATCACATGGAAAGGGTGTGGAAAGTGGCTGTTAAGAAAGGCAGCAAATAGGGAAATTGTAAACTGCTTAAAAATAACTGTTTTAACAAAGTTTTGAAACAGAGCTGGGGGCAGAAATCCGTGCAGTGCACAGGAGGGAACACTGTCTCAGGGGTAATATGTGTGTGCACAGACCTTCTTGAGCTAAAACAGTGTTCACGTTTTCACTCTGGACAGGGACTACCAGCCAAACTGACCTTCTAACTGACCAGTGGTTCTAGTATTTTCTGTTTATTCACCCTGCTATGAGTCGACCTGAACCAGATCCTGTCTGCATCTCTCTCAGGTGTTCAAAACCCACCTCTGGGAGACAACAGGAAAGATGAAACGCTCAGCATTCGTGCCATGCTCACCAGTCCCTGGGGAGAAGAGGTGGCTAGCAGTCACCAGCACCCTCGCCGGACCAAGATGATGATGATGTATCAAGGTGCTAGTTTCAGAGATTTCAGCCTAAATTCTGCAGCTCCAGCAAGGCCCTACTGCAGTACCAGAAACCAGGCTTTATAAAAGATACGAAGGGCTGTGCCACAGGCAGTGAGACACAGCCAGGCTGCAGCTTGTTGAAAGGGCCCACCTCTGTTAGTGTGAAGAAAGAAGATCCAACAACTGCGTTTAGTCTGTGGGCATTTTAATGTCCCTGAAACTGCTGGCCAACCTCCTCCTGCCACTGTCCCAGCACCACCCATCGCTGCAGCGAGGTAAAGCTGTAATTCCCAGCACGGGATGGGGATCAAAGGGCATCCACCAAGGCAGTCAGGCTCTCCAGCAGCCTGGCAGCTCCGAGGTCCGCAATGGAAATTAATCACTGAACTCAGGGAAGTGCACCTTAAATGAAAAAAACAAACACCACCAACTTTGCTGGGGAGGCACCTTAAATGAAGAAACCAAACACCACGACTATGCACATCCAGCCTGTTGAAATGACATTGTAATTAAAACTTAATGAAAAGCGCCATTTGTCGATGAATTGTATTAACCTTGTCTAAAACCATTTGGACAAATTAAAACTCCTCTTGGTCTTTTCCTGCCACACTAAAAGCAGCGAGTCACGAAACAAATCAATAACGCTGGCCACATTGGTTCTTTGTTCGGGGCAGAAGAAAGCTTTGCTGTTGGAAAGCTTCAGCTGGCATGGCTTCAGCCACCGAGACGCTGCCTCCTGGCCTCTGCCAGGGCCCCTGCTGGCGAGCCCCAAAAGAGATTGCCAGGGTACTTACATGGGCACATAAAGAATGCTCCCAAAAGCGCTGCCGGGGACCAGCTGTCCCACTCCGGGGGACACTTCCAGGTTATTTGCATGAGCAGATATAAATCTATGCCCCAGAGAGCACTGCCAAGGCCCCTGCTGGCACACAGCAGGGGCTGCTGCCAGGGTACTCACCCCGGCACAAAGCAGCGCGGTGAGGCTGTCACGGACCCTGCGCGTGCACATCTCACCCCTTCGAGGGTGCTGCGCGGCACGGCCCCTCGCGGGATCAAAGACACACCACCGGGCCCTGCGTCCCAGCTGGGTCGCTTTCCGCTGTTCCTTTGCCGGCCACAGGCCTGTAAAGCAGAAAGACTGCCAGACCTTGAGCTCTTTCCTTCCCTCACCCAGCTGCGTCCGTCTCTCTCCAGCCACACGACAGCTGAGCAGCTCAGCACTGCGCCACCTGCTCCCCACCTCCAACACATCCCCCTCCAAATCCCACACACAGCCACCCCAGGGATGCTCGGCGCTTGGCCTCCAGCGCTGCGCCCTCCTTCCGCAAGGCTCCGACCCCACGGCAGCCACGGGGCCACTCAAGTGGCCAGGAAACAAGTGGAAACCTTGGAAGGAAACGAAGTACACCTGGCTGAGGCAGGCTCACACGTGCTGCTGGGTTTGCTGGGGCTGTGACCCTGGTGCTTCCCCTGAGGCCCTGCTGTGGCCGGGGGCTGCTCTTCTCCCCCTTCGCTCCTCTGCTGTTCTCGCAGCACTTGCCACGGGCCATCTCTTGTGTGAACACCACTGAGGGTGTGGATGTGGTGGGTTAACTCCAGCTGTTCTCATACAATCCAGCAGACACCAGGCTGGGCCCTTTTTGGGTGCTGGTAAGTCCTCGGTGTCTATTACAGCCCAGGGGAATTGTGTGGGCCGGCAGCCCTTCAGCCACTGCAGTCGGTACGTGCGCGTTGCAGGCGATCTGCAGGGGTGTTCAGACGGGTAAAACACTCTTAGAGAGAAAACATTTAGGAACTTTCTCTTTGGAAATGCTGCTGCTGCAGCACAGCCAGTGAAATCAATCTCTGGGAGAGAGTAAGAAGAAGACGGTTTGCTTGTCTGCTTCCCTCCTAGGTAGGTGGTTAAGCTGTGGAACTCACTGCCCCAACACATTTGTTTAAGGCAAAGGATTTTTTGGTGCCTTTTCATAAGTGCCCAACACGAGCCCTGACTGGAGCCAGGACTCTGTGGACACCACCCTGGAGCCACCCTTCTAACCTTGCATTGCTCTCAGGACTGGTCAGGATTACAGTGGGCATATTCAGTGTTTGGCAGTTTAAATAGAAATAGAAAAACAGATTTGTGTTAGATAAGACTAACTCTCCTTCTCCCCTAGATCTTTGTTTTTGCCAGGGATCAGCATCATGGGCAGGGACACAAAAATCTTCAGTAAGCAGGAGCAGGAGAACATCCCTACTGATGAAACACTTCCCAAACTCTACTGGCAAAGGTTGAATTCAGCTTTGGCAAGCAGGGCTTACATCACTAGCAGCCTTTGTTGCTTTAATTATAGCTTTTAATATTGCCTATAAAAATGTTTGAGACCTGCTGAACTCTTTTCTGAATCCTGCTGAGACCCCTGGGCTCCATCACACATGGCAGAAGCACATTCCATAGGTAAATGTGCACAGTGTGAAAAGGGATTGCCTTCAATTGCTCTCATATGATTTCTAATGTAATTGAATATCTCTGCTTTTCACACAATGAAACACAGAGATGAGTTCCCCGTGAATATTTCTGAGCTGCTCATTCTTTCGTGGAGTTTTATCAAGCTGCAACCACAAAGAAGGGAAAAAAGACTTCGACTCAACTCTGTCTGGGGACTCAACTCTGCTTTTGTCCTTACTGTGGGGTTCTGCTTCCCATTTGCATTCAGAATTATAAGCAAGTACTCTGTCCAGTGTCAGAAGTGAGTTCTTGATGCTCTTACCTTTCCTGCACTTTGGGTTTGTCCAGTCTTCTTGCAATAGCAACGCCAGTGTAGGAGACTGATCTAAAGTGTTAGCGAGCAAAATCTGCCGTGTTGATAAGTGCGTACGAAGAGGAAAACCCCACTAAAGCCTCAGGCCTCCTGTTTAGTTTGCAGGGTTGCAAAACATAAAAAAACCTCCCTGTTTATTAAATTGGGCAAATGTAGTCCAGAGCAACTGAGAGACAGATGTGGAACCCGATGATGCCAGCACTACAGACTCGCTTTTCAAGCTAGAACAATACTTTAAAATGAACAATTCATTACTCGGATCTGTGAAAAGCAAATGAAGCTCAGCTTTTCCTAACCTTGACATTTTCCAGACTGCTGGCCAAATCTATGGGTAGAACATTACATGTTGGTAGAATAGAGGAAATAAGGCAAGAACTGTTTTTCTGCTGTCAGTAATGGTTTAAATTATAATAGGATAAAAGTTTTATTTTATTTTAAGTGCTGAAGACACCGAAGGAAGCAAATAGGCATCTTCATTTTCTACAGAACTTGCTCTGTAGGAAGGCATGTCTTTAAAGGTAGTTGAACTTCCTGCTTTCTCCCTCTATTTGAGGTGGGATTTTTTAAAACAGTACTTTCAAGGAATTTGCTTGCACTAATTCACTCCTCACAAACATTAAAGCCTTTCATTTATCTCTGAGATCCTTTGACAAAGTTGTCTGGCTGTGAAGAGCATCAGAGTTTGCTTCTAACAGGAAAAAAGGTTGTCTTGTCTGTGTCACTGCAGAAAATGAGCCAAAGAATTGAACTGTGGCCTGGGTCAGTGATGTGTGTTCTTTTGAGTGCAAGGCTTCTCCATTAAAGATTTTTCTCTTTCTTCTCACATGGTTTGTTAGCTTTCTAAAAGGAGACCTAAGGATGTAACTTAACCTCGCAGAAGGAAGGAAACCTCAAATGCAGCCTCTTCCCCCATTCTGAACTTACAGCAAACGTTTGCAGAGGGTTCAGTCTTCTTGCTAAATAAATGTAGAACCACTGTACTGTGCATGGAAAATAGGGAAAGCCTGGCTGTGTGTGACTGTTCCCTGCTTTATGGAAAAGACATTTGCTTAATGACATCTTGCATGTGAGTAAAACAGAAGAGCAGCCCACATGATATCAATCATTTCAGTCCAAAGGAGTATAAAACCCCATTCTTCCCTCCCCACCTTTCTTAGGACGTGGGGACAAAATCCTTGTTGGTACACAATGGAGGATTGGTCCTTAGGGCAGGTGGCTGCTAAGGACTCTGGGGATGCTGGCTCTGGCCCTCTCACTGGGGTCTCTCGGGATAGGATGTAAGGCTGCCTGTGTCCCACTCTGCCCCCAACACCCTCCCCGATCCCTCATGGGATGGAAAAGGGTTTGGGGGGCCGGGGGTGGCTGATGGGTGCTGTGGTTGGAGTGCCTGGGGCTGGAAGCTTTGGCCAGTTCCCAGAGTGGGGCTGTGGATGGCAGTGAGACTCGGTGGAACGAGTCCCACACCCTGAGGGCTGTGCAAGATGATCAGAGGGACAGAACTCCTCTCCTCTGAGGAAGGACTGAACTGGGATTATTCAGCCTGGAGAAGGCTCTAGGGAGAAGTTATTGCAGCCTTTTAGTACTGAGATAGGTTTTTATAAGAACGATAAAGATGGGACATATTTTTAGTAGGGTATGTTGCAATAGGATAAGGTTTACAACTAAGAGCGGCTAGATTTAGGCTAGATAATAAGGGAAAAAATTTTATGGTGAAGGTGGTGAAACACTGGACCAGGCTGCACATAGAAATTGTGGATTCCCCATCCCTGGAAACGTTCAGGGTCAGGTTGGATTGGGCTCTGAGCAATATGATGTAGCTGAAGATCTCCCTTCTCATTGCAGGGCAGTTGGAGCTAAATAACATTTAAAGGCCCCTCCCAACACAAACCATTCTGTGACTCTATGACACATGTATGCACACTCCCCCTTCAGAAGGCTAGCTGGCCTGATAGAGAATGCCTTTCTGATAGGACTTATCATGTCTGAATGACACCACAGAGTCCCAGAGTACAAGGTGCTGTGCATCTCTGTTTCTAATGGCTAAAACTGGCCACGGTAAAGGCGTTATGGCTCTGAGTGTTCCCTATTCTGATACAGTCCCCAAAGACACAAACCAGAGGAAGACTGAGTGAAAGCAAAGTGCAACAATTAGTAAGTTCATTCGCCAGAAGGCCGTTTGCATGTGCTGTTGCAATTGCTGCTCCACTTAGCCACTGCAGGCTGTTTTGGCAACCAGGGGCTGCTCACTGGCACAGCTTAACGTCGCCCTCTTTGCTGTGTGTTTTGTCCCTGTCCTCCCCCAGTTGTGCCTGTTACGTGACAGTTTCTACCAAGCAGTGTTAGTGCATTAGCCACTTTTCAAACGATTGCTTCCCCACTGGGCAGGGTCTCTTCAGAGCAAGAGGATGGAGACCGCGAGCCTCTCATCTCCAAAGAGATTTTTTCCCCTCTCCGGTTAGTGGTATTCCCTGAGCCCTGCTGATGAAAGACACAGATGTGTCTGCAGAGGAGCAGCTCTCAGTGCCTGCCTCATTCCCCAGAGTCCTCTTCAGCCAGTTTGATGTCTAAGTGGAAGGGAAGAAAATAAGCTGACAGTGGCGTTACCACCCAGATGATTTTCTGAATTGATTAGCTGCTTTTTCACGGGTCTCTCAGCCACACAAACAGCCACCTCGCTGGATCTCGCAAGCTAAGTAATGACCTCGGCTAGGAGAGCTCTAGAGAAAGACCAGCCATAATGATGTGCTGCTTTCTATGAAAGAAACAAAGAAAAAGCCAGGGGAAAGCAACATGAAGGGAACTAAATAACAGCTGGAAAGAGGCAAGGGGAATGCAGCTTGCAAGAGCGACATGAAAAATAAGCACCTTTCAGCAGTAGCTGAAATTTGTATGTAAAGGGCTGGGCAGGCAAGGAAAAGAGAGCTCAGGCCACAACTTTTTGAGGTCAAGCCTGTGAGCACAGGGCAGGCTCATCAGCAGCTGAAGGCCTTCTTCGGGTGTGTTATGATAGAGGTGATGTTGTAATAAAATCCCGATCTCTTCGAGCTGTCGTGTGCTGGCCAGCCCACTGCCGCACGTGGGACGGCCAGGAGCAGCCTGAGCATTGCCTCCCTGACAAGCATCACCCCTAACCTGGGCTCCTGCACCCCAAACCTTCCCAAGCAGGGGGTTTCAGCTCCAGTGGGCACCGTCCATGCCACAGAACCCCCACCAGTGCTGCCCCCCACTCCGTCTCTGCCCTGCCGTCGTCAGGTGGGGACAGCGGGCAGCAGTGCTGGCTCTCAGTGCACAGTGTCAGTCCGTCTGTCTGTCCGTGGTCTTGCGCCGCGACGGCAAAACCTCTGGGATGTGCAAACGGGAGGGGCCAGGGCAGGACTGCCCAGCAGCCGTAATTGGGTTTCTCTCAATATTTCTGAGGGGGAAGGCTCTCCATCAGCATCCTCGGGCAGCCCCACTCGCGAGGAGGATGCACTGCAGGCCGGGAGAGAGGGTGAAGCCCCTGCAGAGCGCTTTGGGGTCCATAAGTGTCCCACAGAACGCGTGAGCTCCACGTGCTCTCTCTGGGCAGAGGTTGCCACCGGGGCACGCTGTGCTGGACTCCACTGAGATCCTGGGCAGCTCAGGAGGGGTGAGTTGTGGAAGTGGGGAGGCTTAGGCTGGCCTTTGAAGGATTTAGATCACACACCGAAAATCTGTCTTTGAATGGGAACAAATGGTCCAGCCCTCCTTATCTTTTACTCCCGCCTCCTTCTCATACCACAGAATAATGTTAGATTAGAAGAGGGCGGGTGAGAAGGGTGCTGTGGAGCCTCATCGCTCTGCTCTTTCCCATCTGTGCTGTGCTATCCTGCCAGAGGTTTTTACTTGACCATAAGGAAAAAAAAAAAAAGCTAGAAATAAAGCCCACACACTCTATATTCCCTCTGCAAGTGCCCCAACCCAGAACTGCAGCCTGCTGCTCTCAGCGCCTCTAATTAGCTAAGCAAGGCGAGCACTCATTAGCCCCACCTGGGTCACTCTGCAACTGGGAAAGGGAGCATTAACCCCCACATGGCTCCAGAATAAAGAGGTGAGAGGCAGATTTGTTCCCTGTGCCAGCCCCTCCTGGCAGCAGGGCCGCAGACAGCCTGGCCCTGGAGCTGGGTGCCTTTGGGTGGTGACAGTGGTGGTGCAGAGAGGGTGGATGTGCTGACACTGCTGCTCTGCAGAGCCCAATCTCCTGGGGAGGTGCTATCAGCTCAGATTTGGAGAGGAACTTTGGGGAGGGGCAAATATTTGTTACAGCACTGTAATTTTAGCTATTCTCATGCTGTGGGTGCCTTGCTGGTGGTGTCTCCCAGAGTATATCTCTGTGGGGAGAGAGGGAGGCTCTGGCACGATGGGTATGACTGCAGTGATGGAGTTTGGCTTGACACTGATCTGTTGTTTCATAACCATAACTTCAGACAGCTAAGCAAATCCAGCTGCCAGCTCAATTAAAAAAATTAGATGTGTTTTTTGCTAGAGTTAGGGCATAAGGGATAAGTGAACAACAAAGCTATTCCCTGTGCTATCACACAACTATTTCTGTCCTTCTAGATCAAGGTTTTTCTTAGGTCAGCTATTTTTTCTCAGCTGTGGTTGTGCATCAAGCCCCAACACAGAGCCCAAGGTGACGGATAAAACACATACATGTGGGATAAATCAGTCAGTCTCAGGCTGTTTGTAGCCTTTAAGTAAAGGCACTTACAGGCTGGATGCACCCAAAGTGGGCAGGTGGAATAAGTTTTAGAATAGAAATAAGTGTGTGGTTCCTCATTCACTTAAGTTCTTTATTTTCAGGAAATTGGTGCTAAACCATAGAAGACACCTTGCTAGGAAAGGACAAGAGAGGCATAGGAGTAACTGCTGTGCCTGGAGACAGGAGATGGTGGAGAACACTGAGCGGTGGCAAGAAAAAGAAAAAGCTGAAAAGAAAATCTGCCTCTGTCCTTCTCTCTCTGTTACAAAGGAACAGCATGGGGCACAGCAGCTGCAGCAGCCAACAGCAGGACAAGGATGGGGAGTGCCTGAAGTATTTCTTGACTCTGACTGAATCTTGGACTGCAGAGAAGTTCTGCCTTCCTCTATGTTCCCCACAGGTGGGAGGAAATCTGGAGCAGAGAAGGCCAGTGGTGGAGCCTGGCATGAAAGACACCCCGGTCAGAACTGGGATCTTGAGGCAGAATGATCACTAAAAAAAATAGGATACTATTTTTGCTAGCTCTTTCCCTCCTGTATTTTTTTTTCTCAGCTGGATCAAAGGAATGAGTTTGGCTGGTTTCTCTTTCATTTCAAGTCCTCTTTACTTTTCTTTCTGTTTGTTAATCTTCCCCAGAATGGTCTTCAAAGTTGGGGTTGGACAGGCTGCAGGGGAATTTTGGTTGTCAGTTTGGTTTGTATTTAATATCACTGTTGTAATGGTATCTGAATGCTTTGCTAAATGAATTCTTGCTTGGTTTTGCTTTCAACTTGATTTCCTTGATGCTACTTCAGACAAATGGTAACCCTCTCTTACAGGAAAGAAAAATCAGTTGAGCAAAGCACTTGCTTTGCAAAGATGAGGGTAGAGTTGTGATGGCTGTTCAGAGACTCTGTGCCCCTTAAATCTCCCATCTGAGGTGAGTGAGAGAGCACTTCTCTACCACATCTCACACTGTGCCCAGAGCACGTGTGCCCAAACACTAACAAGGGCATTTTTAACCACCATTGCCTCTTAAAAGATAGGATCTCTGGGAACTCCATCCCCTGCCCTCCCCAAACACACATTTGCCCCGTGGAAACTGAGCTTTCCCCCCATGGAGTCCAGGTGAGGTAGCACACTTTGTGTCACTGGTAGGAACAGCCCGTAGCTGGGCGTTTGTGGTGACAGGAGGTGGTGGGAGGATTTGCTATTTGCCTGATGTGCTGGCTCTCTGATTTAAGTTTCTTAGCCCCCTCAGGCTCAGCTGTGGCTCACTGCCAGTGTTTGATCATATTTTCAGAGCAGGGTTAATTATGCTTTATTGCTTGTTCACGTAACGGACCAGTGGCATTTAGGTTGGAAAAGACCTTCGTGATCATCAAGCCCAACCATTACCCAGCACTGCCAAGCCATGTCCCTAGTGCCACATCTACATGTCTTTAATATCTCCAGTGCTGGTGACACCACCACTTCCCTGGGCAGCCTGTTCCAGTGTTTGACAACCCTTTTGGTGAAGAAATTTTTCCTAATATGCAACCTAAACCTCTTGTCGTATTTCCTCTTGTCATATCATTTGTTACCTGGAAAAAGAGACCAACACTCACCTTGCTACAACTTCCTTTCTGGTAGTTGTAGAGAGTGATAAAGTCCCCACTGAGTCTCCTTTTCTCCAGGCTAAACACCCACAGCTCCCTCAGCCATTCCTCATAAGGCCCATTCTTTGGAGGAGGAGGAGGAGGGAGGAGATGTGCCCTGTAATTTAGTGACCATTCATTCTAAATGAGAAGGTTAATAGCTTGGCCACTTCATATTTTAACCCTAAGCTTTTTCCCTCTCTAATTGTGAAGCATAATAGGTTTTATTTCCATATGGCTGTTCCCTACGGGGTTTTGTCTGGGTGTATAAATCAAAGCCTTCCTGCCACGTTTTGGGGCTTGGGGGCAGATTCTGCCCTCACCCAGAGCATAAAGTGGGGTCATGCAGCTGCCAGCAAAGTTACCCCATTTTGCCTGCATGGCTGGGAGCGGCCCCTGGGAAGAGGCAAGGGAAAGATGGCCACTCAGATAACTGGCAGGGTGGTTGGGTGCTGAGGGCTTTGCAAACCGGATCGTTGATCTAGGTGATTAACTTCCAGTGGCTGGGTTTTTCTGATGCCATGGTCTAGCAGGGCAGACAGTATCTTGGGGGCTGGGGCAGACAGACAGAGCTGCTGGCATACATTCCTCTCTTCCCAGCAGGAAAATGAGGCTTAGACATGAAGGTGAACCAGGAAGGCTGGGTGTGGGAAACCCAAACCTTGAAAGCTATTAAGTGCAGAAGAAGGAATAAATCAGCTGGCCCTTCTCTCTGCCAATGCAGGCCTTTCTCCATTGTCTAGTTACTTGTGTTTTCATCGGGTCACAGGTTTAAGACAAGTCAGTGCTTCCCCAGGCGCAACCGTTCCACCACAGGCAGGTGGTTTGCAGCAGGATCCTCATCTTGAGCTCCAGGAAAAGCAGAAGTACATTGGCAGAGCCGTCTGGGGAGCTGGGAACAGGAACATAGAGGTTCTTCTGGCCAGGACTGTGATCTCTTTATCAGATCTCTGCTCAGGAGCCTACGGCATCCTTCCTGCCTAACCGTAAGGAGCACCAGCAGCTTGTGTTGATATCCTGCTAGCATGGGAACCTCTGGAGCTGAGCCTCAGGTGTTTGGTGAGAGCTGGTGAAAGCGAACCAGCTGGAGGAGTCAATGGATGACAGCGTCACTAATAGCACAAGCAGGTCTTTTCTTCCTACTCTGCACTGCTGGTTTAAACTGGGCTGGTGACAAAGAGAGGTGAGCAGCCACTGGCATTGTGTGGCTGTGTCCAGCCCTGGGGAGGCACAACCTCAGCCCTGGTTTCCGAGCTGAGTACCAGGCTGAGGTACAGGGGTGTGCTTCTGGTGCCTTAGAAGAATGAAACTGATTCCTGCAAGATGCAAAGTGTAAAGCCATTTCCCAGCCCCTCTGGAAATGCAGTGGGAGGAGCAGCCTGCCTCTTCCAGGCTACTGTCAGCCCTTGGCTATCCAGGCCTCCCACCCCATCTGACATAGCTGGCATGAGAAGAGGTGCAGGCAGCCCCCCATCCCACTTTCAGCATCTCAGGTCTTTTCTAGTGGCCCCTAAGTCGAGACTGTGCTCCTGCAGGCAGTCAGGCTCTCTCTTAACCCCTGACAGAAAAAGCTGAGTATCTCAAAACTCCTTAGGTACAAGCAGGACTGTTCTGGGAAAGGTCGGGAGATGACTCCCTGGATTAGTCACTAGTGCTTTCTTTTTGAGGCTGGGCACCCGAAATCCCTTCGCTCCATGAATCTGCCGGCCATCCCCCATTTCGAGCTGCCTCCAGTCACTTTCCTCTGAGTGACTTGACAGGTTTTGAAAGTCTTTCGTGGACCTTGTTCTGCTTCCCTTACACTGGAACCAACATTGTGTCTAAACCAGTTTAAAGGATGTTTATCCTGGGTGAGTTTAATTACACATACTGAATTCAGTAAACCAGTAAAAGTGCAGCTTAACTGTTTCAACAGCAACTACATTAGGAATCTGGAAATAAATCAGGTTTTTTATATGTCAGGGAGATTTTCCTACAGGTAGGGCAGACCTCACTCTAAAGCCAGTACTGGGAATGCCAACTCCCTGCCCTTGGTATTTACAGAGAAACTGGATTAAGTCACTCCACCTCATCTAGAATAATAACGTTTAGCATGTAAGTAGCATTTTACAATTTCAAAGCAATAAACACAGAGATTCCGTGGTAATGAGAACTGACAAGGCACTAGCATTAACTAATTAAGCCTCGCAACTTCCCTGAGGTATCTAAATATGACTGTTCCCATTTTATAGATGAGGAAAATACACATGAATTGATTTACTCACAGTCACAGGGCAATTCAGTGAAAGAGCTAGAACCATGACTCAGTCCTGCTAGTGTTTGGGTGGCTGCTCAGCCCTCTGTGAGGCTCTGCCTTATTTCTAGACCCGTGCATCAGCACAACCTGGCATCCCATTCTTAGCAAGATTCAGAGATCAATCACTTTTAATTTCTGCTGACTGCTGTGGAAGGAATGGGATTTGAATATCTCTCTAGCCAAATGCAGAAGCAATGAGTGGAGGTATTGGTGATGTTGGAAATGGATGCTGGTGAAGTCACAACAAGTTAGCACTGGAGAGCTGCGTTCACCACAGAAGCAGCATAGCAGGAAAAGCAACTAGCAGGTGGGTGTCAAATGAAACTTTGGAAAGGCCTGTGTTGGCTGAAACCACCACGGGCTTTGCCTTTCCAAGCCCTGCCACAGCTGCGGGATTTGGTGTGCGCACAGCCAGACCATTTTTAATCTGCATGGGCTCAGTGGTTTACACCAGCACTGAACCCGGCCCAGAAAGCTCCGTGGGGAGCACAGCTCTGGCACCAGCACTGAACAGGAACCATCTTGCTCTGTGCAGTAGGTGCTCAGCACTTCTCATAGCATATGAGAACAGCAGCTTCAGACAAGAAACCCAGCTTTCCCTCATATCATGTCTCTAGGTCCAGACTATGGAACGCTGGTTGCAGCAAAGAAACTTTCAGCCCCTCTGCCACCTCTGCTTAGACACCGCTAACCCCCATCTAAGAAGGTGTCGAACAGAGAACTGAATTGCCATGGCTTGTAAGCAAAATGGTATTTTAATTCCCTTCTAGGAACATAGTTTATCTCTCCTGGAGTGCCTGATGAGGACTCCTCTAAGCATGGAGCACTGCCCTGCAGAGCAGCATCCTCTGCATTTTGTCTGGGGTTGTTGTCTCTGCCCGTGAGTGCTTTACCTCCACAGCACGCTGCACCTGAGCCAAATAAGCTCAGGCTGCAGCACTGAATCCCAATGAGCCTCTCGCTGGGGTTGGGAGGCAGTCTATAGGAACCGGTCCCGGAGCACCCGGCACACACATCAGCACCACTGCTAACTGCTGGTCTGGAAACGATTAAACATCTCTTTGTTTATGCCGAAATACTGCTGCCTGCCTGTGGAATGGCTGTGGGCAGCAGGAGCAGAGACAACAGACCTGGGGAGGCATAAAAGGGGTCTGTGTGTGTCTCCACTCTGCTTCCCAGTGAGGTTTCCAGGGCAGATCACTGGCTCCCCATCTTGTTTTGTGGCTGTTCAAGCCAGCCCGTGTCTGACTCATCTCTCTGCCAGATGTACCCGGCAGCAGCTGTGAGCATGGATGACCACAAACAAACCCCCGCGCAGTGGGCCCCTCTCTGCTATACTTTGGTGAAGGCTTGGAAAGATCCAGATTCCCTGGCTTTAAATCCGTTGCCACAAATTATCATTCGCCTGTTGATTGCTCTCGAGGGGACAAAACATCAAGTTACAACCTGTGGTTTTCAGCCCCAATGGATTAGGAGCAGAAAATCTGTTGAGACCTAAGGCTTAGATCTGTTGGTTTGATATGTGGTTCAGTAAAGCACACAGGAGAGGGGCCGTGATGGAGGGTGCTTTGCCACATCAGTGCTAGCCAAATTCCCAGCAGGGAGATGCTATTCAAGGAAGAGAGTTGATGCAAGCTAAAGAGGCCCAATGTTGCTAATTTTCCGCCTAAACCGATGGTGATGGGTGTGACTGCCGCTGTGCTTCGTGCAAAGTGTGGCTACACTTCAGTGATGTGAAATTGCTCCTCCTTTCCAGCTCCTAGTTCAGCTGAAAATGGTGTTGTGGAGTAAAGATCGGGGATGCTACAAAGAGCATCCATCAGTTTTTCAGATGCTAAGTCAGGCTCTGAGAGTGACTGCTTTCGCATTAGCTTGCACATTGGACAAATTGAATGTGTACATCCAGGAGACAAAACAAATACTGCACAGCTCTTTCAAAATCACAATGTCCACGATGCAACGGCTGGGTCTGTGCCTGGAGAGTGCATTCTGGCTAAGCAACAGGTTCTTCAGCAGATGAACCTCAAACCCACACTGCTCAGGATGCAGGCTGCAGGAATCATGGAAAACCTTCTGGTGACTCAAAGCTAAAGAGAAGTGTTTGTGTCCCAGCTAAATCTGCAGCCCCGTCCGTGTTAGCTGAAGTGTAGCTGTATTGATACCATATATCCGACTTCTGTGCAAGCTGGTTCACTGCGTCACAGTGCCAAAAAAAGTGGGAATGCCAGTTTTCTCTTGTTCTAATTCTGTTTCCAATTCCTGTCTCACACGCTTTCCAGCACTGTCCAGGCAGACCCTGTTCTCTCTCATGCCTCCGTTTCGCAGCTGTTTTCTGCGCCCATCCATCTCACAACTGGCTCCCCTTTTTATTGACTCCCTCATCTTTTCTCTTGATAACTTAAAACTTCACATTGTTAGGCTGTTCAGATCTCACATTTTCTACCTTCCTCATCTCACCTTCTTATTCAGCCCTGCAGCATCCCACTCACCAGCAAACCTTGCCTTCACTGTGCATTTCTTCATTCATTCAGCTTCTTCCTCCCTGACTTTGCCATCTCTCTCAGGCGTTGTCCACCCTTTCTCTCTCTCTCTCTCCCTCACAGCATTCTGGCTCCTTCCACTCCACAAGTGTTTGTGACTACAAACTTTTCCTTACTCCCTGCTAATTAGGAAGGAGATGTCTTTACTTCCCCCTCTCAGAGTATTTGCCAGTTTCCCTCATCCCCTGCTTCCCTTGTGTCTCTCTCATCCTACACAGTCTCTTGACTACAACGCTGTCCTCTATTTCAAATCTGTTTTGCTCTCTTTCAACCACTCCTGTTGGCTTTCATGCATCTTATGTCAGCCTCTTGTGTGCCTCTGCTTTCCCTACTTCTTATGAAATCGTAACTAGTGGCTCAAAAGAAGTAATTATCAAAATGCAATGTGGCTTTTTTCTCTTGACTCTCCTGGTTTAGTTGAAAGAAGCAAAATTTCTCATCTGCTTCCACACCTCTTTTGTGTTCCCCCTGGCTGCCTCCACGACTCCAGCTCCACCACCACCCAGAAAAATCTGTGCCTTCATTTTCACTGTATGTGCCTCAGTTTCCTTGATTTGTTGTCTGAGTAGGAAAAGCAGATCCAGGGATCAAAGCCAGACCTCCCAGTGCTAAGTACTGCAGCCTCTGCTCTGTTCGGGAAGGCTTTTCAACTGTGCTGTGTAAACCACAAAATCTCTTCAGGAGGCATTGAAAAGGGAACAAGCAACCTGAAGATGGATCAAAACATGAAGAATCCTAGAAGGTAGAAGTAGCTTGGGGTGAAAGAAGGAGGCAAAATCACATCTGCCTTCTACTTCATAACTCAGCAAAAAGAAGCAAAGGCAGTGAGATTTGCTCGTGCTGGATTGCTGAGGGAGGTCAACACAAAGAAGGAAGCAATAAAATTCAGACAGGCTAGAAAAGGGAGGTGAAGCTCTTCACAGCCAGAAATGCAGAAGTTCTGTTTTGAAGAAACAGAAATGTTAGGCTTTATCTATCGTTAAATCATTTCCCCTGAATTAGGAAAACTTGACCTTCCCAAAGCCACGTCCTTCTGAGAACGTGCTGCCAGTAAGAACAGAATCTGAGGTTTGGTTGGTCCTTCTGCAAGTGCTTTTGAGTCTGTACAAGGGAAGACTGCAGTTCCTCATGAACCTAGTTTATAGAAACATAGTCCGCCGGGCTTTAGCTTAAAGCCAGGTGGTGGAAATGCTAGGAAGTTAAGAGTTCTTTTAAAAGAGATCTTTATTAATGATAATACCACTTCAGCTGGTGAGGAACTGACCCGTGCCTGTCAGTAATCCATTACCTTTCAGAGGCAGGCTACAAGAAATCTACCTGTCATTAACCTAACATTGCATTTAAGCTTTAGATCAGGCACAGATGACAGGTGTTTCTGGGGAAAGTGGAAAACACTCCTCCCTTCTTTTTGTTTTTAGGTGAAATTATTTGTCATACAAAAATGGGGACATGCAGTCCCTGCAAATCTACAACCTTTTTTTTTCTATTTGCTCTTGGCACTTTGAACTTGTTGTTTGTTTGTTTTTTTTTTCCTCATGAAAGCGAGCGCAGAAATCCAGAGATGACCTGGAACAATGAAAACAAGAGGTTTTGATTTGGTCCATCAGCCTCAGTGTGGCTCTGCATGGTACGAGGACTCAACCCTCAGCCAGTTCAGGAAGAAAGGAAGAGAAAAAGCACAGGAGACAGGGGAGGAGTGTAAGTATGGAAGGTCGTGAGCAGCCAGGATTGGATATTGAGCTAAAAAATCAGTGGTAGGGGAAGTCTTACTGACAGCCTAGAAAAAAATACGATCCAGAGGAAGAACATGGCATACTTGGAAAGGACACTGGCCAGAGCAGGGTTTGGTTTTGTTAGTTATGGACAGGAAACTCATAACCAGAGGTGGCTTGGAAGAGAAGAAGCACATGGATCAAAGAAGAGGAAACGCCATAGTGTATTCACAAAATCTCTGTCCACTGGTGAACAGCAGTGGAAGAGCAGAGATTTTTGTGCTTGAATAAGAAATTTAAAGAAGTGATTTAAGAACAGTGTAAGAATGTAGAAAAGGGAAGCAACCTTAAGTGATTGTGGGCAGCCCTCAGCATCCTGGAATAAAAAGAACAATGTAAGAGAAAACACAGTCCAACAGAAATAATGGGGACGATAGAGGGAGCCAAATTAATCCAAAAAAACATTAGGCAAAATTGGTACCGTAGCTCTTCTGACAAAGAGAGAGATTAGGAGTCTTCACTAAAGTTCACAAAGTTCCTAGCTGCGTAGAGAGTGGCAATACTACAAAGCTGTTTGACCTAGTGTCAAGAACAAGCAAAGATGCAGCAGTAAGATAAGCCACGGCTGGACATTACAGGAATTCAGGGAGGAATGCCAGCATAGAGCAAGACAGAAGTGCTACATAAACTCCCCTTACATGGCCAGGGGACCAAAAGTTAGCTCCGTGGGAGAACTGGGCATCAGGTAACACCGTAGAATTCTGTG
The DNA here is from genome assembly GCA_013397775.1 of Eulacestoma nigropectus. Classification (NCBI taxonomy): domain Eukaryota; kingdom Metazoa; phylum Chordata; class Aves; order Passeriformes; genus Eulacestoma; species Eulacestoma nigropectus. Next base: position 268,883 of record VZTE01003012.1, read on the forward strand.
ACTGGCCCAGGGGAAGCTGCGCCTGATGATTTGTCACCTCGAGGTTTCTCGCACAGAGCTGTTGGTATTTTACAGTGATCCTGCATGTTGACAGAGTGCTCCGAGTGAGCCTGCCCTCTCCTCTCACAGTTACTGCAGTGTAGCTGGAGCTGGCTCCATCCAGTGCAGGCAGACACAATACACAAGAGATCAGATACTGTCTTGCTCAAGATCAAGCCTTGCAGTCATTGTGCCTTGAAACACAGTCAGGGTTCCAGTATAACACATTGGTCTCCTCCAAACAATGAATGAACTAAGTCAAAAGCTTTTAGGGAAAACAGATGCAAAGGCCTAACTTAGAAAGATAGCTAATAAACCACTTTAAAAAATAGTGTACATTTTGGCAAAAACCTCAGTGGGGAAGGCATAGGAAATCTATTTTCTGAGTGAAATTTACAGCGAAGGAAAGCAAGGTCTGTGTCTGAAGAAAAAGAGGCCTGATGGTACCTCTTGTGTCATCCTCTTTGCCACTCCATTTCTCAAGTGACCCTCACAGATGCCCAAAGAGCACAGCAGTTGCCACACCAGATGAGCCTGGTAGCCCTCCTAATCCAGTCTTCCCACTTCAACAGTTGCTACTCTCTGATACTTCAAAGAAAGGTGCAAGAAACCCCATAGTGGACAATTATAGAATAACCCGCCCACAAGGGAAGTTTTTCCCTAATCCCTCGCCATCAGTTAGTGGTTATGTTGTGCCTTGAAGCCTGACAGTTTATATCCCTTCTAAAATTTATTTATATCCTGTCTAATGTGACCATGAATGTTCTTGATGTCCATATAAATGTCTAATCCTTTTCTGAATCCTGCTAATCTCCTGGCCTCAACGAAACCTCATGGTAACAAATGCCATGTGTTAATTACACATGGTACAAATATTTCCTTGCACCATTTTAAATTCGCTTCCTTCCAATTTCACTGGGTATCCCTTGATCCCACGATAGGAAAAAGGGCAATGAAATTAGAGCTCGTTCATTCTTGCTGAGCCACACTGCTGCTCCTCGATTTGTTTCTTCTCTAAACTAGCTGTTCCCATCCTCAGCCAGTTTTCCCTGGTCAGGCTGTTAGGCAGTGGCCTGAGACACAGCACAGAGCTTACGCCTTCACCCTGTTCTCTGTTGATATGTTCATTTTGAAGGGAAAAAGGGAAAGGAAACCCTGGAGACCTCAAAAGTGCATGCTTGTTGGAGACTCTGAAATCAGACTGCTTTACATCAGCAGGTGTTATCTCAGCAGCAATAGGATGACGCTGACTGATGCCACCAGCCTTTCCCTCTCTGACGCCTCCAAGTCAGAGACAGAGCAGGGTATCTGCAATGTGTGTTCCCCTTGGATCTTCAGGCTGCTCCTGCAAGGGGATATCCCCCTCCCACTGCAACTCAGGCATTTCACTGCTTCCTCACACCCACGCTGGTAAAGTCCAGCCCATGGGATTAGTCCAGTTCTGAAGGAATTGCCCTCAGCCACAGCCTAAGCTCTGCACGTCTCCACTCTGCCCTGACTGAGGTTGAACTCCAGCTTTACAGTGGTTTCACTGGGGGCAGGACCCTGAGCTGAGGCAGCCGGGCACCCTGACCCTTTGCAAGTGTTTTGAGGCTGGACCGTGGTGGCCACAGAGAGGTTGTCAGGTTGAGAGGACGCAGTGACAGCACACAAAGTCACAGCCGCTTGGTGCTTCACTGAAACTCTCTCCCATTAAGGCCGTTCCACAGGCAGGTAATGAACACCTGTCTGTTGCTGAATGTTTTCCCGTAACACACTTCAGAACAGGGCAGCGCTGCTCTTCCTTTCAGGAGAAACGGAGGGACTGGGAGTGTGGGTGACACACTGAGGTGTCTCAGGGCACAGGAGGGTGTCTGGCTCCTCGTGGCAGCCGCATGCGGAGAACAAGAGGCGCCGCTCGGGCTCCCTCACTCAGCGGCACGAAGTGCGAGCAGAAACCCTGGGGGATTCCCAGGGGCTCGCGGCACCAGGAGCCGTCCCCGGCAGCTCCCCGGCGCTGCCAGTGACCAGCCAAGGCACCGGGACCGAGATCGGGACCAGGACCGGGATCGGGATCGGGATCGGGACCGGGAGCAGCGGAGCCGCCGCGCGCGGGAGCCCCGCGCCCGAAGACCCCGCCCACCCCCTTGGTCCCGCCCCCAGTGGGCGTGGCCGGGCGGGCGCCGGCGGCCTGTTGTTGTGATGGGCGCCGGCCCCGCCCCCTCCTCGTGC
>VZTE01003012.1:272169-288198 GCA_013397775.1 Eulacestoma nigropectus
GGCCGCGGGCGGAGCGGGGCCGGCCCCGCCGGGCCGCATTGTTCCGCCGGGCCGGTGTCCGCACACAAAGGTGGCGGGGGGACGGACGCGGCACGGAGCCCGCGGTGGGTCCCCCGTGCCCAAAATGGTGGCGGCGAGAGGCGGGCCCGGCCCGGTGACCCCCCACCTCCCCCGGGGGTACCGGCGGCTGTTGTTGGGGGGGTTCCCCGGCCCGCTCAGCTGTGCCCGGGTCGGCTCCTTTTGTTGCGGGTGGGGGTCCCCACCTGGCCGGTGCCGCCGCGGGGTGGGGGGCGCGGAGGGTCCTGCCGAGCCTTTCTCCCGCATCCCGGCGAGGCCGGAGGGCTCCGCGGGGCACCGCGCCGCTCATTGTGCGGCTCAGCGGAGCCGCCGGGGGATCGACGGTGCCTTCACCACCGCCCCTGTCCCCCACGGAGCGAACGCTCTCGGCTTTCGTACCTTCTTACCCGTTTTCCCGTGTAACTTTTCTTGTGTGGGTTGTTTGGGGTTGCGGTTTGGTTTTTTTTCTTAATTACTTAATTTTAATTCTTATTTTCACGTGCGCCGCTAATGTCCCGTAAATATTTTGTGCGCTGGCTACAAATGTTACAAACAAAGTGTGTCCTGGTAGGAAATCTTTTGTGCTTGCTGTGAAAAGCTATTCTTGCCAGCGCGTTGGCAATAAACCGGGTGAATAACGTGGTGGCGTGTGTTTTTTAAAGACAGTAATTGCCCCGTGAATGCGAATTCCAAAGATGCTTAAAAGTTCAGTGGGATGCGCGAAGTCCTAAAGAGCAAAACTCCTCGAGCAGGATGTGAATTTCTGAAGAGGGGGAATCCCTTATGCGGTACGAAATCTTGAAAGGGGATAAGATCTCTCAATGATGCAACTTCTTGCGAAAGGGAACTCCCCTCCCCCTCCTATTGATGCCAAACCATTAAAGGGGGAGGCTCTCCGGGCCCAGCAGCGCAAAGTCTTGAAGGAACCTGAATTTACAATGATAAAAGGGCCAAGGCACTAGCCTTTCACCTTTGGAGGCAATTAGCATCTGGCTTGCTTCACAAATGAAGTAAATGTGGGCTCCCCTTTGGTTCCCGGAGCACGCTTAGGCTGGGGGAGTTAACATCATCACTCGGAACAAATTAACTTGCTTTTTTGGGGGGGATGCCCGGGAGGAGGAGGAGGAGGAGTGCAGGGGCGTTGGTGCCGGGGCTGTTGCAGAGCAGAAGCAGCACACCGAAAACATCGCCAAAAAAACCTCCGTGCACGTGGACGGCCCGCAGCCCGTGGCAGAAATGGGTTTTAAAGCATGGCGTTTGTCCGAGGGTCGGTGGAAATTGCGGTTGAAACCGGGATGCTGTGAGAGGACGGGATGCGGCTGTCAGAACTCTGCTTCTTCAGGCACGTGGAGTAAATCTCCTTCCCCGGCACAGCGTGAGCAGCCAGCACAAGCAGTTTCAAAAGTTGCCGTTCCTTGAAGCTCACCATCTTGTTACCTCTTGCCTGGTGTAGTTGTTCCAGTCTCATCACTGTTTTCGGGGATGTCTGGGAACAGATCTTTGCACAAAGAGCTTGCCCAAATAGTTCACGGTTTGAAACCGATGGCCAGCAATGGGACTTACACTTTTTTCTAAGAGTACTGCTCTGTGTGATTTTTTTTAAATTTGTGCTTTATTTAGCTGCATAAAGAAGATTTCTTCTGTGGTTTTGGACCTAATAATGCCAGTGCCCCTTCTGGCTGTCTCACTGCTACCTCTGAGACATGCTTGAGTTTCAGGGGTGTCTGAGTAAAATGGAGGTGGCTGTTCTTCTAGGGGTTTGTGGAGATGCTAGGATTTGAAGCACATGTTAGGGGGAAGTAAAATCCTAGCCAGCCATCAAAGAGTGAGCCGGTGCTCATGTGTGAATGATATTTTCTTGCTTTAGCTTTGGTTATTATGGAGAGGTGTGTTTGTGGCTGAACACCAGTGGATTGAGGAGTGCCCCTTCCCTCAAGAGTCACTGCCCCTCATGAGGAACCCAGGGCTGATTGCCCCAGTCCATTTGGATGCAGAGTAAAACGGGTGCTTTGAGTCAATGTGTGTATGTGGAAGGAGAAGAGGAGGTCTCAGGCTCAGAGGATGGTCGTGCTCAAACTCCTTGAGCTTCACAGCTAATGTTTTCCAACTCTGCCCAGTATCTCTGAGGGATGGTCTTATCCTGGATGCAGCTGGATCTTCTTGGATATTCTCTTCTTCCTAGGAGTAGTGAGCTCCTCTGAGCTTAAATTCTGGTTGGTGGCTTTTTTTTTTTTTGTTTTTCTGATACCAGTGCATCTCCAGTGGGGAGTCTGGTGCTAAACTCTTACAACATCGTTACAAAAGGCGAAAGTTTTAAACAAGCCTTAATTCTGCTTGAAACAAATATCCCCTGCTCTCACTCTCCCTCCAATTTCAGCAGGCGGGTGAGGTTAAGGTTTCACTGCTGCCATCCCTGCAGTCCTCAAACCAGACAAAACCTGATCTTCCAATTTGTGGTGTTCTGTTGGACATTTTTTAAAAGCTCTAGCTATTTCTTGTTTTTCTTCCCCACCCCTTCCCCCCCAATATATTTTTTTTTTTTCTGGTGGGTCTGTCCATGGCTAGCTGGAAGGCTCTGTAATGATAGGCCATCTGGACCCACCCCTCCTGTGCCGAGCAGATTTGTTGAGTGTATTTGAGAAGTTTGGGGTCGTTAGTAATATAGAGAGGCAGAATTGAGCTCTTCTTTTTTTTTGTTTTACCTCTTCACTTTATAAAAGCAAACCCTTTACCCTCTACTTATTGGCCCAAAAGAAAGCGAAGCTTCCAGGCCTCCAGATGCAGGGCTGCCATCAGCAGCTGGATGGCAGAAACCTGGGAAGCAAATGTTTTAATTTTCTTTTTGCTGGACCGCTGCACAGCCAGAGACTGCAGGGGAAGGGGTGTCCAGAAAGAAAGAGGCGCATCCATCAGGCCGGACCCTGGGCATTGTCTGGGGAGGGGGTGGGCACAGCTGGCCCTCATGCTGGCTCCGGCAGATGCAGGCGCCTGACGAGGTTCCTCTTTCTAAATCTGCTGCAGCATCACCCGGCAATGGATTCAGGAGGGGTTCAGCTACTGCCAGCAGGTCAAAAGTTCAGTGGGACAGAAGCGGGTGCTTCGGGACGTGTTCGGCTTCATGCCGTGTTTTTACATGGATCTGAGGATGGCAGAGAGCACTTCTGCCTTCTGGGGTGGGTTGGTGGTTTTGTTTTTTTTCTTCCTCCCCTTTTAAATGGCTGCCTTGTCAGCCATCTGCTGTACAAAACTTTCATGCCGCTTCAAAAGTGGTCTTTTAGTTGTGTTGGCTTGGTTGTCGTGGCGTATTTCCTTGGTGGTTTGTAAAATCACAGAATCACAGAATGGGTAAGGTTGCAAGGGACCACACTGGGTCATCTGATCCAACCTCCCTGCATCAGTGAGTTTGTCCTTACCTACTCCAACAGCACTGCAGCAGGAGAAGGTGTGGCTGTGTGGGGCACGTCGGTTTTTTTGGTAGTCATTGCGGTGATGGACAGAAAGGATGCTCTCCACAGTCAAGTTAGTGCAAGTGATGATAGGGAGTGATTTATTTCCCTCTTCAAGACTGGACAGTAATGTGGGATGCCTCTTGTGTCAAAGTATCTCCTGGCCATGTGCCCTTCCCCTCTGCAACTGAAATATCCTCCTGGCAGCTGTGGGGATTGTTTGTATCGAAAATATTGGGAGAATATTTAATGTTTTCAACCGTATTTCAGCACAACTTGAAAACGCTGGACAGGAGCCAGTGTGGCATGGCCACCCAGCACTTTGGCATGTGCTCCCAGGAGCTGTGGACTCAAACATTTAGGAACTTCTGCCTGGGTAGGTCGAGAGGAGGTGACTTTCCAGAATGTGCTTGAAAATAGTCAAAACATTGTTGTTAACTTAGTTTATTTGGAAAAGGGGAGAAAAGCCACATTACACAGGGAAAACATAAATCTTTTCCTGTGGTTTTTAAAAGCGCCTTTGGGCAAATTGCCTCTGCTGTTAACTTCACTACAGCTTTAAGATGCTTTTCCCTGCCTCTTGCCCCTTCCTAGCACTTCTGGCTCTGGCTTTAGGTACATTCCTCCCACCCACAGGCAGGGCATTGCTGCTCTTGCCTACCTTTTTCCTTCTCTAGTGTGGTATCTCTGTGCCGGTTCTTGAACAGGCTCTTTCTGTCAGGAATATTATGTGGCTGTTAGAAACCAGTGGCTGCTACTGCTCCCCTGGGTCCCCCAGGAGGAGGAAGAGTGTGGAGAGAGGGAGAGCAGGAGAAGGAGAGAGCAGAGAACAGGGTTTCTTCTATCCGTGCAAACCAGATACTGCTTTAAAAGGAAAAAAAAAAATTAATGTGTTGAACAGTGTGTTAGAATTTTAATACTTTGAAAAGAATTTTTCCTGGTGAGGACAGGATGGCCAAATATGCTCTGACCTCCACTGTCCTATCATGTTAAGTCCTGCTGAAAATTCTCAATGGATCCCCTTGCACTGCCCTTTGGGTGTGTCTCTTGTGATCCATGACACCAAAATGGCACAACCTTCCTGTTCTGTCAGTGGCTTGTATGGGGTTAATTACACAGACAGTAGGGTACGGTACCCGGGTACAGCCTTCACCCCTCTATAGCCATTCGGGTCTGGTGCTGCATTGTTATTTATAATACAGTAGCATGTACAACGTCTACTGGTGCCTCATCCTGCTCTGTGATAGTTGAGATGGCCAGGTAGTTTCTGAGCAGAAGATTTTAAAGTCTAAGTAAGATCAATGCAGCAAGAAGGTGCCACAAGCTGATGAAAATGTTGTGAATTCATGTAGGTCGGCTGTGTTCACTGAGGGTAGATCTGAGTTTAAACGCCTTTTCAGCAGAATAATTCAGTCATTAGGATGTCCATCCCTCTTGCCATTTGCCTGTTCACAGTAGGCAACGTTAAAGTGGAAGGGAGTGGGCAGTGACTGAAGCAACAGCGAACAAAAGATCTGCTCACTAAAACTTCCCTCTCATGCAAAGCACCTTGCTTTAGAAAAAACACATTGTCTGAGGAAAGGTGGAGTAACTGGCAGTGCAGGGAGAGGTGCTGTACAGAGAGTAGAGAGGGCTGGAAAAAATTAGGGAATTCAAATAGACTGAAAAGAAAGTGTTGGTCCTGTTGGGTGGAGAGACCCATTTATGGACCGCTGCGTGAATTTGGGTTACGTACTACGGTCGCTCTGTGATTGCTCTGCTTCCCCTCGGCAGCACCAGCTTCATCAGAGTAGAGGGTGTGAGCTGGGTGTTTGTTGTTTAAAAAACAAAACAAAATCAAGGGTTAATACTGGTTTTATTGTTCTTTCTACCTGTCCCGTCCATCCGCTGTTTGGTTCAGTGCCCCATCCCTCTCCCCATGTCTGTTCCAGCACCAGCTCTTACTTTGCTGGCCTTTGCTTTTGCTGTCTTAGTTATTCTGTTCATAATAGAATCATTAACACTCTGCGTGTCAGTGTTGGGCTCTAGAGTTCATTGAGATTAATGGAGGGGGGAGGCAGAGAGATACTTCTCAGAGCTGTTGTTTCAAGTGGTCTGCAAATTGGAAAGCATTGTATCAGTTTCCATTTCAAATGCAAGTCACATCCTTCCCAACTGTAGATCTTAAACTTTTGCACGAGTGTTTACATTTTATATGATGATACTCTAGTGTAATTGGATACAAAAAACAACGAAAAAAAAAGGAATAGGTAGTTTAGGAGGCTGATATGTGAGTTAAAACGTTATCTTAAGCCTGTGAAAAGGAACAAGTAGTGACTGCACGAAGCCAAAGGGTGTCTTGAACAATGGGTAAGGAAGGTTATTTTGACAGCAACATTTTGAATGGATCTGAGTTAGGTGACAGGGGAGTTGGGGAATGACTGTAGCAGTCGAAGGCAGAAGAGAAGGAGGAACACGATAAGAATTTCAGAGATTTGATGGAGCACATGGAGGCTGATATTACAGGTTTTATGTGGTGTTAGTATAGGCAGTTCTTCTGCTGGCACAGCTGACACTGAAAATCGTGCCTGGTGTTAGCTGAAGTGTTTGTGTGTCCACAAGTTTAACAGTTTAAGCTGAGTTTATTTTAAGACCGATTTAAGATAATCAGGTGCAAGCTTTGCCCCACTAGAAAAAAAAAAAAAAATTGTGTAGGAGCTTAAATATGACTTTGCAGTTTGCTTTGTTTAAGAAGACCCAAATACCACAAACAAACCCGTGCCAATTCAATCAGCCGATTTAAACTTCTGCACGGGACATCTGAATTAGGCCTCAAAAGTTTTTCCTTGCGGAATTTGCTCTAACCAAACCAGCTAAAAGTAACACCTTTAAAGTGTTGCAGCTTTATATGTAGACCTGCTTAACTGCGGTCTTTCTCTCCCGGCACATAATGCCGGCAGAGCTGTGCCATTCTGCCCCTGGCATCTGTTAAGTGCCTGCATGAAGGGTGAAGAATTAACTTTTGTAATGGCAATGGATGCTTTCATAGACTTCTTTCAGGCAAAAATCTCCTCAAGAAAAGGGCTATGGGTAGAAATGACAACAGCCAAGGAGGTAAAATTCCCGAATTAGAAGTTTATCATGTAAACCTTATTGTAGGTATGTATGAAATTTTTTTTAAAATTTTTTTCTCCCCCTCCTCGTTACCAGAAGCAACAGCATCTGCTGTGGTGGTGGGAACAATGCAGCCTAGTGATTCCTCCTTCCTTACAGTAGAGAATCCTGTTAAACACACAAGGCTGTGCCTCAGAGTGTATCCTTTCAGCAGGCTTGTTCCTTTTAATGGGTGCCCATTCCTGGGGTCTCCATTGTTTCACCAACAATAGCACTAGGGGCAGCTGATTTGGTTGACAGAAAATGCGTTAATTTAACAGATCTATTCCCTTTAGCCGGTCTCCTTCCTATTGTGCCCCAGTTCTCCCCCAGTTCCTGGGGAGGAGGGCCTCGAGAGCAGGGTCTGTTAGGTGGAAGGCTCCTGCAATTAGGAGGGGTTTGCAGCCTTTTGTGTGAGGAACAGAAAACAGCTGATGGGGAAAAGTGGTGAGAGTGCAGTTTGCTTACTGGCAGAACACTCATTTTTCTGCTTTTTTGGGAGGGCTTTATAGACCGCCTTTACAAGGGACTGGGGAATAACTCGACACTGAGTGCTGATGGCAGTCAAGGTCTTTGCTTTGCTCAGAGGTGGTCTTGCAGCCCAGTGTGGCAACTCCTTTCAGGTCTGGCTCAACTTCTTGACAAACTCTTTATATACTGTAAATGCTCAACTAAAACACCAGCTTTCCACTGAAAAAGCAAAGCTGCTGGTATTATCCGGGACAGGACTGCTGAGGTCTGCCTGGGGAAGGCAGCACGTAAAGTTAACACCACATTATTTGAAACATGAGGGGCATAATGGTCCTCAGGGACCCCTACCTTGGGCTAGGCCACCAGTTCAGTGTAGTTTTTGGACTGGTCTGATTTAAACAGTGCAAGCTCTTCACCCTTGGGTGCACTTACACTGGTTCAGCTCTTCCCTATAGTAACTTCTCTTGGTTCAGTAACGGAGGGGGGTGTCTTTGTTGGTTTTTCCATCAGTGTGGTCAAGCTGACACATTCAGCCCGGTGGGAAGGAGGGCGCATGCACTGCTGAGGGGGCAGTGAAACACGAAGCTCTGCTTTGGGGGCTGCCAGAAAGAAGATCCCTCTCCCTTTCAAGCCCTCGCTTCAGCCACGCTTCTGCCTCTGTGGTTTGCCCCTTTCCTGGCACCATCCCAGCTGCTCGCTGGGCCCTGGCCGGGTTTCTGCGGGGTTTGTAGTCCTGTGGTGGGAGCGGGACCTCCTGCTTTTGGTGGTTGCGAGCTGCCGGGTCAATCCACGGTGGCTCTTGAAACTCTAGCCGTAGTTTAGTTCTGGTTGCTGGGGCTGGTGATGTAAAAGGAGCTCTGGAGGGTCTTTTTCCTCCTCTTTGGTAAAGCCATTAATTCTCTGGCTCTTTCTCTCCAGCTAAGCCTGCTGTAAAGGGGCTGGAGCTTTGTATGGCCAAAGGGTTGGAAGGCAGATATAGTATTCTCCTTTCTGGTGAGCCCTGTATGTAGGGAGTTGTATGGCAGCAAAAATATTTATATATCCATAACACAAGGCAAAGAGGGTTGTGGTTGGAGGATTTTTTTTTTTCTTGCTTGGTTTTTTTTGTTTGTTTTAGGAGGCAAAGGGTGAGAGTTCACTTAAAGAGCTTGACTCTTAATAGAGCTTGTCATTGTTGCTAATATAAAACAAATGATGAGCATGGGAGAGGAGTCAAAGGCTCCCTCTTCTGGTGTGCTGGGAAGGTTCAAATGCTGAAAAGTAAGCAAGGAAAAAGACCCCTTCCATGCTTTCTTGTGGTATTTTGCGACCTCACTTAGTCCTAACCCTTACTGGCCCGCCATGTAAGTCTCTTCATGGCCCCTGAGTACGCAGCATTAACGGCTCTCTGTGGAAGTGAAATGCATTTTCAGATGCAAAACACTGTGTCCTTGCAAGTAAAAGCTAGTCCCTGTTTCAGAAGGGTTCCCAATCTGAGCATGGAAAATGGCAGCCCCACGTATGACATTTCTCAGTGCTTCCCTTTGCTTCTCCTCTTTACTGCGCCCTCCTCTTGCAAAGATCATGTGTGTCCCCTGCCACATGTTTCCCAGGCCACATGGGTGCACTGGCATGTAAACATGTTTGGGATGATTGGAGTGGCCAAGTATGCTGAGCACTCCCTCTAGGAAAGCGTGTCTGAGGCTCGGCACTCCTGTCGCATTAGGTTGAGTCAGTCCAGAGTTCAAGACTAATTAGTGGTTGATTGATGGAGAAATGTGCACGAGGAGTGGTACTTTGTTGGGATTTTTAGATTAATTTTCTAAAAACCATTACACAAAGTGTAGTACCTCTGAAATGAATAGGATTTCAGAGCATTAGAGAAGGGACTTTTTTTTTCTTTCATGTTTTTGTGTTCTTCACTGGAGAGTTGGACATCGCGTGGCTGTTTTTCCCTGCGTTGTTAGTGTGGACTCATGAGCAGTGTCTGGTGGAACCTGAGGACATCAATTCTCAAGCTGCCTTCCCACAGCAGCTCCTGCCACCGTCACGGCTGGCAGTAAAACTGCTCGCCCGGATTAAAAACGACAACACTTTTTTTCTTTAAAGTGAGCTATGCCTCACCAGAAGCGGTTCCCCCAGCCAGCTCCCTCCACAACCCCACAAAAGGGTTGTACCAGCATGACCGAAGCAGTGGCACGGGAATGGAAACAGGCAGCGGGGAGGGGAAGGGCTTTTTATAGCTGACACTTCTGCTGAAAGAAACGCTTATCGCGCTGCAGCCCTGGGTAGCAGGTGGAGTGAGCCTGCACAGGTAACGAGAGGTCATGCAGCCATGAGGGCACCTGGGGAAGAAACCTTTTCAGTAAGCCCCTCCATGAAAGGGTTTTGGGCTACATCAAGCCTCGCTACCTTTCTTTTTTCTTTTTCAAGTTAACATTCTGGTTAGAAAAGTTTTAAATTGGAGCTAGGTGGTGAGCCTGTAAATTGTTCATTCCGTAGTCAGTCCTGAACGTGCAGCTGAAATCAGTTAAACTTCCCTGTAGTTGAGTGTCTTGCACAAAACCAGAACAGTGCAAAACTCTTTTTTAGAAATTCAGGCTTTTTTTTAAAAAAAAGGCAAAGCAAAACAAGCAAACAAAACAATTCTTCCCCAGAAGAAGGTTTCTGTGTGGCTCTGGTCACCCAGCAATGCAGATATCTATCCGTCAGGATTTGTTTGCCTGTGCTGAAGAGGCTGGAGCAGCTTGCCTTGTCGGACAGGGCAGCCATGTAGAATAAACAGGGAATAGCAGTCTCGATTTCCTTTCTTTCAGCCTGATACAAGGTGCCGAGGCACTGAAGACTGTTTTGCCCTTAAGATAATTGTGAGTTGGAGAGGATCAAAGGGCTTGAGGGGGTTTTTTTGGTTGAAAGGGGATTTTCTCCATGGACAGCTGCAGTAGTGCATTAGTAGTGCAATGGATTATCTTTCCATGATCTGTAGGATCTCAACCAGCTATCGAGGGGCCCCGCTGAAGGCTGCTGCTTGGGGGAGGCAGAGTGAAAGTCTCCTCTAGCAGGGAGACCTGTAAGGCCTTGGAGCTCGGACCACTTGAACTCCCCCTGCCCCAGCAGGGCGGGTGGCGCTGGATATTCTTAGACTGCAGATAGTGCTGGCAGCGTGAGGAAAGGGAGCCCAGCTCTCAGTTATGACTAACTGCAGCTGATGCCCTGCATCCACCCTGCTCTCCAATGGAAGTGCTTATTAAGGAACGCGAGGAGCGAGCTGATTCCAGCTGCTGTGGCATCCCCTAAAGGGCAGTGTGTAATTTGGGAGGGTGTTGCGAGTCCCTTGGTGGAACAGTCTGCTCTCTGTAGTAAACATCTGACCTGCCAAATGCCCGGACTTTGTCATTTTGGGAAGTTTTGGATGATGGGTGATCTGCAAATAGCTGTGGCATTGAGAGGGTGTCCCTGCACACGCCTGGATGGGTATCTGTGTCCTTGCTCTGCGCTTTTCGCTGGGGGGAGGCAACACATCTGGCCTGACTGTGGCAAGGGTGGCGAGAGGGGATGGGACAGAGCTTGGTGCTATCAGAGGTGGAGATCAGGTCATGCTGTGCCTCTCTGACCCGGTTTCAGGGCCGGGGGATGAGGGCGCTGGAATGTGCGGGGTGGCAGAGCTGTCAAGGAATGCGGGTCCCCAGGTGGCCGCTTCAGTGGCTTGTGCTTAAGTCGGGCTCGAATTGCATCTGTGCTGGTTAATGAGTGCTGGGGCAGCCCTGCCCGGCCAGGTTCTCCCGTGCACACCTCCTCAGGTAGCGAGTGGGATGCCAGCGAGAGAGGGGTGACAGTAGTATCCTGGGAGGCGTTAAACTTACCCTCCCAGCACTTTTAGAATTTTCTGTTAACTTTAATGGTGGAAGCTTTATTGCTTTTTGGTTGGTTGGGGTTTTTTTGTGACTAGTGAAGCACAAGCTGGGAGGAGCCCAACTTTGGATTTCAGGGCTGGTTTTTTTCAGGACAGGCAGTTAAGTTAGAAAGACTTGTCTTTTTTTGTAAGCAGGACTGGTTTCAGGATTTAAGGGCCGCCATATGATGTTGTGTTGTTTTTCCTTGGAGCAGCAACTACAGTTTATAATCATTGCCTAGTCCTTAGCCAGTTGGCAGGAAGACTGCTGTGAAGGGATTGATTATTAGTGGATGCTTCATTGTGCTGTCCAAGCCTGACTTTCTTGATCTAACCAGTTTCCTTCAGTTGGAATGGCTGCAGTCAGCAGAGGGAAGAGAGGAAGATGTGTCTCTTCCCTCTCAGCAGTGCTGTTTCTTGTTCATGGGACATACTCAGGATAAGAAGGGTCAACAAAAAGTGTCAACACTTGAGCATTCTCATAGAAAGCCAGCTGGCTGGCTGGCTGCTGGGGACTGCTCGCAATTTTTCTGTTTCCTCTTGTGATTCTCTCAGTATTTGTTTTCGGAGGGGTGACTTAAGCAAAACTAGCGCTGTTTGGTGTGAGCGTCCTGGAGGCTCCGCCCTTTCCCTGGGAGAGGCACCGGCAGAGTGGAAACATCGTCGGGAAGATGGTCTGGAGCTCAGAAACGCAAAGACACGCTGGCAGCTGTGGCAATTGGAGATGAGTTAGCATTTAAACTGGCAGCGAGGACGCACACAAGTACAGAGGCAGCAGCACAGGCTGGAGCTTGGACGGCAACATCTGCCAGGCTCCTTGGATAGAAGCTGAGATGGTCTGGTCGTGCTGAACCACATCCTGCTGCAGCTCCCCTGATAAACCTGGGCTAGCTAATTAAAAGTTAGGATGTGTGCAGCTACGCACGAAGCAGCCGTGCTGTAGTGGAGTGGCTGGTGCTGCTGGTCGGGAAAGGGAGCTTGAGCTGGGTCTGAGCACGAGCGGTTTGTGAGGAAGGGGCCAAAGGAAGAGGTGTGTGTCAGGCTTGGGCTAGGCTGCACATCCTGCCCTGCTGTGCTTCGGCTGAACAGCAGCAGTTGGAAAAGGACAGCTGAGCTAACTAATGCTAAAAGGTGGAGAGATGGGAGACTCCACGCCAGGTCTTGGAAGTACGATCCTAACCCTCTGCTTGTCTGCTCCTTTCCTCCCCCACTCCCAAAGCCCCTCTTGGGCTGTGTGGAAGTGTCCCAGTTCTTGCAGCTGTGTTAATTGTAATGGGTCATTTAGTCCTGAAATCCCTGTTTAAAAGGGGCAAGTCCTTGCCTCGTGTGACAGCTGCCGCCTTGCACTTTTCCCCAGGCTGGAAATAACTGCATATGACACAGGAGCAGAGCGTGGCATGGGGGAGGGAGGAAGGTTTCTGGCTTCCTCTCAGTGCTATAATGGCTTTGCTGTGTGACTCTTCTCCCATGCGGACCATAGCAGAGCCATGCCCCACATATTTAGCAGATCTCTCAGCTGGCAGTGCCCAGGCAATACTCTTAACAGCCTGGCACTCTCCAGGCTCTGTAGACTGGAGTCTTCCTGTGCATCTGGGAGCAGGAGAGAAGGGATGTGAGGTGGTGGTGGTGGTGGTGGTGATGCAGGACGCTTGCCTGGAGCATCAAGGAGCCTCTCTGGAAGTCCTGTGCCTGCCCATCTGGAAGGGGGAGGCTCGCTGTTCTGTGTGGAGGCAGAGACAAGGAGAGGGAAGGTGGGAATGTTTCTGCTCCCTGCTCCCCTCTTCAAAATCCAAAGCCTTGAGCCCATGGAAACCTGGCCAGCTTTTCCTTCTAGCTGAAGGGCTGTCTCCTGATTGGAATGACAGCTTTGAACTGGAAGACATTATTTCATTAGCGTGCTAATCAGATACAGAGATTACCTGATTGGCTACTTAATAATTAAATGAAGTTGCCTGTAATTCTTTGAGCACACACAGGACTAATTAAATTAACCCTTCACTGCCCTGAATGCCTGGGATGCACTTGTGTGAAATGGAGAGGGCAGCTTCCCCAATGTGGGGACTGTGAGCAGAAGGGGGTGGTGGTCGTGAAGTAGCCACTGCTGGACTGCCAGAATGGTCTTATCAGGAGCCTGGAGAGGAGAAGATGATGCACTCCTATACCCTTTCACTTCAGTTGGTGTTTGGCACACCTGGTATGCGATCAGTGTGTCTGGCAGTGGTCTACCGACAAACCCTGTCTCCAAACAGCCCAAAGAATGCACTGGGCTCATGGAGTCGAAGCCAAGGTATGCACAGTAACCCAGCCCATGGCTTAGTATCACCTGGTGAAAAGCAGAGAGAAGGAAAGATGCACTTGATGGTTCTTGAGGAGAAAGAGAGACCAGAAGATGTTCTCCTGTACTTTTGAAGCGTTATTCTTCCCTGTCCCCACTGGCAGGTAGGCACAGGCCGTGCGCTTTCCTTGCATTTGGCAGGATTCCACCGATTAAACTTTTTGTTGACCACCTATTTCTCTCTACTCCTGCAGTGTCTGCTCCAGGAGCTGCATTTTGCACATGCTCACAAGGGTATATTTCCAATAGTTTGAGGAGGACACAGAAGTTGTGTCAGTGGCATAACTTTCTTTTATTATAGATTGAAAAAAAAAAAGTGAAAAGAGTAATAAACAGAAAGTTTCCTTGTGTTTTCCAGCCCCAGTGCTATGCCCAAGCTTTCAGCTTCTATAATGCTAGAGGTGTGGCAGTTTGAAATTTATAGTGAAAGGCTGATTTTTATAATGTGTGAGAGAATTTTTACTGTGTTGAAGACACCCTGTGTTTGATCATTTCATTGCTAGGGTGAAGAGTTAGCATCTATAATTTTTTTGTGTCCATTTTTAGTGCTAAGCACTGGGCTGAGGCAACAGGAAAGCTACCTTATAATAATCCAACTCTCTTCCCTTGCTGCTGCCGCTGTCTCCTTCTAGACTTTGCCCATACATGTTAAAATGAAACTGTCAAATTAAGCACATTTCACTGTCATCCAGAGCTAAACTTGGCAGAGAAGAGCCCTTGGACCTTCTGGCCTAAGTTAACCACGGCTGGCTTCAGCTACCCCAGTAAGGAATTGCTGTGGCATGCAGAACAGCTTTCCCCTTCCCCGTGGTCCATGCTGCTGACTCTGTCCTCTTTTTCCCTGAAGATTGGCTGTAGCAGCAGTGTCCTTGGAGCCAGCAGAGGGATAAGTATCTTGAGCCACTGCTTTGTCTTCAAAATCTGGCTTCCACATGACAAGCAGCCCAAAATGCTTTCGGAAACAGGTCAGGAGACAGAGGAAAACAGGGAGGATGGGAAACAAAAGGGCAGCTTTCAGGGTAATTAGGTGGTTTCAGTGCTCCTTCTGGCAGGGAGCATTCGCTGGTGAGACATGACCCCCTGTGCTGACTCTCTACAGATGTGGATATGCTGGCAGGGTTTGAAGGAAGAGCAGAGAGAGCAGCCAGCGAGCCTTGGGATGTCCTTGTGTCCCTACTGATCTCTGAGATTCAGCATCGCCACTTCCGAACGCTCGGATCTGCTCTCCCCTCAAGCCGACCTTTGCTATCCTTCCTACACTCCCCTCTGCCTTCCTGGGTCAGCCCCAGATCTGCAGTTCCCACCTCTGACTCCCAGCCAGGGTCTCTGGGAAGGTGCTTGTCCCCATTTTATGAGCCATGGGCAGACACAGATCTTAAAAGTGTGGGTTTGGGGGAGGCAGGGAAGGTGGGACAGTGCGTGCAAGGTCAAGCTGGAGCCCAGATACAGAAGCCAGTTAGGCTTTAGTATTAATATTTGATGGTGTCCTCTTGTGAAAGGGCAGTAAGGCTAGCAGATCTGTGTCTGGCCTGTCGCTGCAGTAGAAAGCTGTTTCTAGAGATTTCTGAAACAAAGGATATTCCAGTGTGTGGTGGAAGTGGGCATTTAAATGCATCTGACCATAAAGATGCTGCCTGCCAGCGATTTTGCTATCAGAGCTTGTGGGACTCGCACGTGTGGGCAAAATCGTGCTCTGTCAGACAGAGCCTGAATGCTGGAGATTGGGTTTGGGGATGGAGTTCAGGGAGGCTTTTTACCTCTTGTGTCCTCCTCTTTGTTTTTGTTTATGGGTTTACAGAGTCAGATTAGCATTTCAATGTTGGAGGCGAAAGCCCTTGGGCAGTGGTGGAAGGCGGCCTGGTTTAGCCGGTTTGGGATTACTGCTCCTTTCCCAGCAGCCGTCCTTCCTTCCCAGCTCTGGTGAGGAGCGAAGCCCGGGGCTTCTCCCTGTTGGGAATGCACCCAAGCTGCAGCTACCCCTCCAGCGTGTCTGAAGGTAGATGGGCAGTGTCACCGGGAAGGGTAATTAGCCTTCTTTTCAGGCAAGGATAATTGTTTTATTATTTTAAATGGTAGTACAAGTTCTGGGGGAATTAAAAAAACAACCCCCTAAGAGCTGTCAGTCCAGGAGCTGTTCACTTTTTCTGGTTGTAGCTGCTGGTCTCATAGGTGTTGCCTGTCCTCAAGCTTGGCTCTGCTTTAATCCTGGGGATCTCAGAATCCAGAGTCCTATTACTTCATTAGAACAGTGTATTGAATAAAAGAGAAGTCCATGCCCCTTTCCTCTCCCTGTCGGGCATAATGCTGTATTCAGTCACACCGGTGCAAATTTAGGGCAAGTCCGGTGGGTTCAAGTCAATGTACTCCAGACTTACGTTGTAATTGCAGAAGGTAGCGTCTCTTCTGAAATCAATATTTTCTCTTCGGGCTGCTCTGTGATTGTTCACCAGAGCTGGCTGCTGCTCCATGCAGCACCCAGTCCATACGCTGAATATGCGGTGCATGGGAACAGGCTTAGGTGCTCCTGCAATGCAAGACCCTTGCATATGGTTGAGCTTGCGAACTTACATTCACTCAAGAAGCTTAAAGAGAAGGTAGTTTAAGCATAAGAACTTACTTTTGTTTATTGCTTCTTTATTCTGAGGAAAATGTGAAGATCTTTTTGAAATGTTCCCCCAGTTCGATTAAATTTTTCATATGGCTTTCCCCCCCTCCCC
>VZTE01003012.1:288262-329613 GCA_013397775.1 Eulacestoma nigropectus
CCCCCGTGCAAAGAAGGCACTGTATTCTGTGTTGGAAGACTAAAAAAAACCTTCCTAACTTGTAGCTATTAACTAAAAGTGGTCTGAGTCTGTGTAAAAAAAAATTTCTCTAGATTTGTTCCACCTTCTCAGGTGTCTCAAGTCAAGTTCTGATTTATTTTGTTCCAATGTATTTTATAACCGCCGGTACTTTGTGCTGCCTCACTTATGCTAGGACACTGTGCACACCCCTTCATTCCTCACTCCCCTCCACATTACTGTTTGTCTGCTGTCTGGGAGAGGAGTCGTTCAGGGTGCCAATATGTTAAGCTGTTGAGAGAATGGGGAGAGATGAGATGAAGGTATTGTTATGTTGGAAGGTGTTAATTGGTGCTATCAGCCACTTGTTTGATTTCTAGACAATTACAGCAGTCCTTGAAGTTGTGTCTGAGCCAAGCAAATGGCAGGGGCTCTGCAAGCCCCCCATCTTCTCTTTTTTTCTTTGAGTGCTTATTTTCCCGCTGCCACTCACAAAAATTAGCAGGGCTCTCTCCACACAGTTGAGCAGACAGGATGTGCCTGGATGTTGAGGAGGTAGCTGGATGTACTGCACAGAAGTTATCACATGGCTTGTGAGCCCTGGCCTAGCACGGTGGCTTGGCAGGGGATGGACGGGAGATGCCGAATGGTGTGGGGATGTTTCTGGCTTCCTTAGAAGCAGAGGAACTCGTGTGCTTCGGTGGTGTTCTCTTTTGTGATGTTTCCTGTTTTAGAGGCACATGCTTGATATTATTTAGGACAGAGTCCTCTTGTAGGGCCAACACCCAGCTGCCAAATAGAACCTCTTATTCGTAGTCCAGGGTTTCTGCCCAGAGAGAGGACAAGTGAGGGTCTGCATTCCTCCACCTGTAGGAGGCACAAGACCTGACCTGTGGCAGCAGAAGAGTGGCTGGCTCCTCTGCAGCCAGAGGAGAAATGCTCTCCACAGCTGCCCTTTCTCCTATAGCTGGGAAGTAAGGAACCATCCTGATTTCCCTGATTTATTTTTCTACTTTTTTCCCGGGTGCAGTAAGAAGTGGGATGGGGAGTAGCACCTGCAGAAGCTTGGAGACAGGGTACATAAAGGCCTCCTTCTTCCATCCAAAAGTCCAAGGTATGTTGAACATTACTCAACCATAACTTCGTGTGGACCTCTTGGCATACATAGAGACACATGAATCCAGCCCCAAGTGCCTGTTCATGACATTCCTTCTGTCGTGAATGGTGGAGTATTGCCACCCTGGTGTCCTTCACTGGTGTCATGGCTTTGCTTGCTGCTTTTTCTGAGTGTTCATGCTGAGAACCTGGTTTTGTGCTGTGTCATACATGGAAAACAGAGTGAGAGAAGGCAGCTGGGCAGAGAGATGATGCTAAATAGAGGCTGAGACCTTGAAGGTATAAATGACCTTTGAGGACTATTATGAGAGGAAAGTCAGTCAAGACTTGATTTGAAAAGGCTGATGAGGAAACCTCAATACAGAATCACAAAAATGTATAGTCAGAGTGGACCTCTGGCAGTCTCTCATTCAACCTCTTTGTTGGATTCAGGCTGTCACCAAGAGTAGGTCAGGTTAGCCATGGTCTGAAGAATGCATAATTTCTCTGTTCTTTTCTGTTCTCTGAATGCTTTTCTCTGTTCCTTTCCCTTTTCCCATTCCCCCAAAAGAGAGCAGAACTGTGAAAAGAGTTGTTTTAAGAGATTATTCAGCAATGCATGGTCTAAAACTGCTGAAATTCAGCTTGGGCAAAAGGGGAGCTTTTCGTTCCAAAGCAGGGATACACCTTTTGCTAGAGTTTTTTTTGAAACTGCATTGGAACTGTGACTGACAATAAGTCAGGGCTGGAAAGTGCCGGTTCTTTTTTTCATAGTTTGCCTTTGAGGGATGGTTGTTGCTTGTGCAGGAATACCTTACTTCAGGAGTCATTATGCAGGCACTCCAAATGGGACCTGTGGGTAAGCACAGCACAAAATAGCAGCTGTTGCCTTGAGAGGAATGCCTTAGGCCAGACAGGAAGATTTTTATTTGTTTTATTGTTGAGAACAGATAGCCAAGAGTTCTGGCCTCTGGTCTTTTAATACATAGCTTGTTTTCATCCACTCCTACATGCCTGAAATCTGTGTGATTATCTGGTCTCTATATCCCTATCAGCACCTTCACAGGTGTTCCAGTGCAACTCCTTCTGGGGCTACACTGAAACAGGTCAGGCAGCTGATGTGGACAGTGGATAAAAAAACCTGAAACACCTCAACTCCCATTCCCTCCAGTTATTTTTTGCCTGGATTAGTTTCATGAGCTGGCTTATAGGGTGGCCTGGCAAATAGTTGTGCCAGCCATACCATGGTATGGAGTTTGAATAAGCGGTGGGGATGAGCAAAGGGGCAAGAATAATTTAGTGTTCAAAGTGGACTGTCATGTCAGACTGATCATGCAGGCATTTATCACTGTCAGTGGAAAGAAATTGAACTTTGAGAGATGAGAGGAGTCTATTTTAGAATGACATGAATCACTCTGAAGGTGTTCCCCTCTTTTCTCCATGGAGGATGATGGGGAACTGAGTGCGCCAGCTCTTACAAGACACCAAACTTAAACCTCACTTTTTGACTCTTACATTTTAATAATGAAAGCATTGGCATGCCTGATTATTGTTCCTAGTGCTTCACCTTCAGTGCTGTTGTAAATATAGAAGATGTCACCAGCTGGAAGCAGGATCCCAAACTTCCTAACAGGGCAGTTGTGAGCAATAGCCATGCCATGAAAAGGCAGCTCTAACCATATAATTGGTTGAAGAGCTAAATATTAGGTCTGGGGTAAAAACCCCCACCTTTAACCACTGCCCATTACCTTACCTTTGGGTAAGGCTGCCCAGAAAATGGGGGTGTTCCTGCACACTTTCCAGCATTTCTGTCCCGCAGTGCTGGCTTCAAAGACCAATAGTCTGCTTGCCTGCTAATGTCATTTGTACTTGAGCTCAAGTGGTGGTGATGGTAGAGAACATGTCTGCTTCAAATCACCACTGTGACATGATAGTGAGGGGTTTGTTGTACATTATTGGGGGTTTTTTGTGTTGAAACCGATGCTAAATGATTACAAATTCAGTTACTTGACAGGAAACACTGCAACCTTTAATTCAGTGCCTCGTACCTGTAGATGATGATTGGTTTTAATTACAGGGTCGTATGCTTTTTTCCATGGGCTTGCTCTGTAGGGTAGGTGGTGCTGAGAGTACAAGCCAAGGCTGTGCACTGAAGGAAGCTGCTGGCTGTGTGGTTCTCACCTTGTTTGCTGAAGAAGCTCAGAAGTGGGCAGGGTATGAGAGATGGAGGCTGCCACAGGAAAAGAAAGGACGTCTGTTGGTCACATGAGGGTGTAATGCTGTGTCTGTCTAGCCAGAGGCAAGGCAGATGTGAGATCCACAGCTCTCTCCCTCTTTGCCCCAGGAGATGACAGCTCCTTTTCATCCACCAGTTCAACTTTGTGGGGCTGTGCTTGTGCAGGGAGGAGAAGGAATGATCCAGGTTTCAGAAGCTAAATTTTGGAGGGATTTTGGTTTGTTTTTCTTTTTCAGCTGAAATTATTTTGGTTGTCTGGCTTACAGTAAAGCCCTAAAATGAGTGGAATAGGAGTAGGAATAGAGGAATAAGGATGCGTTTTTCCGACTGAAACATACTGATGTTAAGTTGCATTTTCAGTCTCAGCACTCTTTTTTTTTTTTCAGACTTATGACTCTGGGTGAGTGGCTTATGCTTCATTCCTCACAAGAAGTCTTCATTTACCTGGGTGGGTGGCGGTGCTCTCCCCCAGAGCAGCTTAGGAGATGTGCCTCTCCTCAGCTGTGGAATCAAAATGCTTCACAAACTATTGTGGGAGCTGGGAAAGGGCTTAGGTGAAGCCGAGGGAGACTGGTGTAAGTTACTGCATCGGCTGAAGCACAGAGGGCAAAGGCTCCTTCACCCACCGTTTGTGCTCCAGAACTCCAGCTTGGGCCCTGGCTCCTTCCATGTGTCTCCATTCCCAGCAGCTGGTCATCCAGATGATCCAGATAAGGACATGTTTTTCATTTGCTGAATTAGCCAGCTGAGGAGCAGCCGTGGGTATTGGCCAGTACAGGGAGCCAAAACAGGGAGAGGTATTAAAAATGGCAGAGTTGAATTTATGTCAGTACGGCTCTGGCATTTCTGGTTCAGCCTGAAGCATCTTAACTGTATTGCCAAGCTTTAGCTTTAGCAAGTGCTGAACGTTTGGTGCTGAAGTTGAGATTGGTAACAGTGCTGCAGGGAAGAGCCAGCCTCTGTCACAGGGTCTCTGGGTGGCCTTGGATAAGGCACCGTGCTCCTCCTTGCTTTCCCTGCCTCTGGGGTGTATTGCTACCTACCCACCTTCTCCCAGCCCTGGGAAAAAATAACAATTAAGTCTCTGTTGTGTTTTAAATGCTGCCATAAAAATGCCAAGGACAGAGCTTGTGGGATTCTTTTTGGGGGTGGGGGGAACAATCTCAAATAGAGGTGCAGCCACTGGATGCTTAAATAGAGAGGTGAGTTTCGCCAGTGTTGGTCAATTTTTTCCCCACCAATTTCTCATTTGTCAAATCAGATTAAAAATCATTAACTTGAAAATAGATTGAGAAAAGAGTTAACGCTTATTGGATTGAGATGCTGTGTGGAGGCCACCACAGACAAAGGTCTGTGAAGCGATTAATAGCTTATTTGGTGGCCAGGCTCGGAAGCAATGTAGCAAATTAGGCATAGGGATACATAAAGAATAAGAAGGATAAAAATCAATATTGAACAGCTGTCTTTACTTCCTAGCCTCACACTCCCATGTACTGAATGAAGCGTAATGGAGATGTGATTACTCATTTTATTACTATTGTAAAGGGTTTGAATAATGGGACAGACCTCAGGTTGGTTTTACAGTCTTGAACGTAGCGTTTCCCCCTTCACACGCTGTCACCTGAACCGTTGCAGAGAGACAGCAGCCTGCACGAAATACGTGAAAGAAGTAGTAATAAGTGAGGCAGCAATGTAAAACCTGAAATACACCACTTAACAATGAGTGAAGAGTGGAATAAAGCTTTGGTTTTCCTCACTTGGATGAGGGCAGGAGGATAAAATGAGTACTGAGGCTACTGGAATTGAAGGAACTGAGAATGGAGGGAATTGCCTGGATCAGCAATATGCAGAGTGCCTTACTGGTTGTTGGTTTGAAGTGTCCTGGTATCAGATGGCTTTCTGACTGTGTGATTACTAGCAGACTCTAAATTGTAGGATATGCAGCTCTGACTCAGAAGACAGATGATTCTTCCGATATACATCTGTAAGACCTAACTTTTTCTTTTTAATAACCTAACCACTGTAGTCTCAACAGATCAGTGATTGCAAAAATGCAAATTTCTGTATGTCTGATGAGGTCGGCTGTATGGAGTGGATGTTGTCAACAAGCTGGCTGGTGCTGCTGCTGCTCCAGTCTCTTCGGGGATAATAGAATCTGGGAACAATTAAGAGGCAGCGTAATCAGTTCCTGGGGGCAGGAGCTTACCCTCTTGCTTTTCAGCATTCCCTTGGCTGACTCATGAACTCTGTTGATTGACTTGGGAAGCAAATGAATCCAGCTCTCCTCCACAAGGAAGAGTTATGGAGGCAAGGTGGCGAGAGGAATACATCAGATCTCAGGCAGCTTCTGCCCTCTGTGCTGTGAAATGTGTGGAATTTACAGTGGTTACTTAGCTGCTAAGCAAGTGGGATTTTTTTTTGCTTTGTTTTTGCCCTTAAGCCCTATCCATCCTTTAAACTAATGACTACAACAAGCTATAGCTGGGAAATGCTCACACGTAAGCACAGAGGACAGTCTTGGCAGCTTGCTAGAAAACAAACTGTAACCAACTACAGTTGTCCAGAAATATATGTAGCCATAAGATTTGCAAGCGCTTTGTATGGGCTTTGGTAAACGAAGGAAGTGGCGTGTTTGGATTCACAGCTCCTTGGGCTCTCTTCTGTTACTCAGCTGTTCCCAAGCTGGTAACTAAGAACTTTAGGGTGGAGGTAGACATCCCTAGTTTAATGCACTCTGTGTTTCCATGTTTCCTTCCACCCAGGAATCCTAAGAGTGTCCGTGGCTGGTTAGTGACAGACAGGCAGGATCGCTGGGAGCCAGGCAGTATCCTGGTCTCTGCAGAAGGGTGAGGTGACGTGCCACAAGCCTGCTGCACGAGTGTGGGCAGCCTGCAACACAGACCAGATCCTCTGCCTTCCAGCCCTACATGTGGGGAACACAAGAGTGCTTAAAGCACGAGAGTGCTCGAAACGTTTCTTTTTTTTCTTTAGCGTTACTCAGTTCTTTTGCCAAGCGGTCGCTTCTTTTTTCCTTTTATTTTAACTACTCTGTTTTGATGGTGGTGTGCTGTAGGTAGTTACTCATCTCCCAGGCACATGGGGAATAAAAGCTTGCAATACACCAAAGCGTGTGCAAGGAAGGGATGGGCTGCACGAGCAGGACTTGCCCCTAACCAAATCTGGTTTATGGTACCTTACATCCAAGGATGAGAAAAAGGCCAGTAAGGTAAGAAACACTCCCAGGCTCTGAGTGTACTGGTGACAGGAGAAGCTGCTGAGGGAAGGAGAGGAGACAAGCACATGGAAAATAAGCTCCTGCTCCCTCAGAAACATGCATGCAGAATGATAGCGGGGTGGGTGTGGGGGCGTGTAAGCAAGTAACATCCCAGAAGCTGGAAGAATAAAATGAAAAGGCAGCAGGATCAGCCCGCAGATGAAAGGCAGCCCCTTTAACATTTGCTCCCGGACTCCGGCAACTCTCAGCAGTTGGCTGGAGACTAAGCTGGACGGTCCTGTGGAGCTCCAACAAAGGGACGAAACAAACCCCCGTCCCCCGGGGCCCCCCTCCCCGACAACGCGTGAAACAACTTGATAAATGATTGCTCTGTCAGGGGACGAGGGGATGGAGACGTCTGGGAGCGCAGGGGGAATGTATCTAATTCAGGCATGAGGGGAGCTCGGGGTGGGAGAGGGGAGCAGGCCGAGGGGCGCTGGGATGGGAGTGTGAGGATCCCCTGCCTTGGCAGCAAAATTAATAGGTATGGCAGAGCGGGAAGGGGTGAGTGGCTCTCTGGAGAGGTTTCTGGGGAGCAGGCTGTCGGGGCTTGGGGGGCTCGGGTGAGTCCCCCCGGCTGTGCCCTGCCTCCAGCCCCCGTGCTCGCATTACCTCATTTACTGGGGATGGCAGGAAACACAAACCTCCCCCCGCCGCTCCCAGCCCAGTCCAGTCCGGGCTGCTGATAGCATTGAAAGCTGCAGAAACAGGAGCCCATGCCCTGCCTCTATTCAAGGGAACATTAATTACCCTAAAACAAAAACAAGAGGAGTTCACAGCTGGGGCCCAACACTTCAGATTCCCCCTCCCTCTGTCCCTCACTCTCCCCTTCCCTGCTGCTCCTCCAGTTTGTGCACACCAGCTTTTTATACAGTCTCCCCTCCTAAATGACTGATATTGGGCCCGAGCACCCCTTGGTGCCCAAAACCCTGCCAGCGGGATTTGTAGGGACTGTGCAGGCATCTTGCAGGCAGAGATGGTCTGAGGGCTGGATCGGTTCTGCGAGAGAAGTGGTGTGCCACCACCACCCACCAAAACCAGGCTGTGTAGTTTGTGAAAAGCCGTGGCAGCCGGAATAACGAGCGGTCCTACGCGGTCCGAGTGGCTGCCCACAGAAACCAGGCCTCGGGCCGCCTGTCCTGGCAAATACAGCAGGGAACACTGAGGAAACTTCAGTGAGTCCTGCTGGAAGAAAATAAGGATTTGGTGGTGGTGTATTTTTCTCCCTCCCCCTCTGTGGGAATGGAGCAGAGAACTTAGAGCCCTCCCGAACTGCTGGTTAATAGACGCTTGATCCAGGAGGCAGCTGCTGCCACCACTTACAAGGTGACCCAGAGCCCTGTTCCAGCGTGTCCCAGGCCACTATGTCATGAGCACCAGTTGCCAGGAATAGAGAGTGCAGCAATGTGTATAAATAAATAAAATGGGGTTTGAGTGCACTTCTGTGTTGGGCTGATGAAGAGGAAGGGCCTGGCTTCAGGAGAATGCTAAATGCTGAGTTTTATTATTGTTTTGGTAGCTGTCACCCTTCCAGAAAAGTTGGCCCCAAGCCTCACTCTTGGGGCATATCAGCAATAAACGATAACAAAAATAGGTAAAACGTGAGGAGGAGTGTTCTGAAACATGTGGAGGGCAGTGCTTGCCAGCTGTCAGCTTCCTGTCTTCACAGGAGAATTTGATCTCTCTGGGAATTGCCCTTCCCCTTCTCCTCTATGCTCCTGCCCTAAGGTCTATGATGAGCTTAGCAAGTGCTTTGGCACAGGGTGAGGTGGCTTGCCTACAGTGGAAGCCTTGTGTTCCTCTAGCTGCTGACCCTCTGACTGTGCACTAAATGCTAAAATGCCCGAGTCTTCAAAACCCTCTAGGACCTCCTCTTGTGTTTCCAGGAAATTACCAAATACCCCCCAGTTTGCTGGAAGATAATTTTTAACAGCTACAGTTCTGGTGTGAAAGCTGTGAGAGGAGCACCTGGAGGTGCTGGTGTGAGCAGCCCCTGCCAGAATCCAGCAACTGCAGCCTGTTACTGCAGGGTAGCCACTGGCATTCGTTTTGGGTTAAGTGAAGCAGAGTTCAGCTCAGTTAAGCAGACCTATTTATAATGTAGAGTGGCCTGGTTCTAGCACAGCTGCAGATTAGGAGGACAGGAGATAGGGAATTAGTGAACCCTGTTAATGCTTTACCTGGCAGCGAGGAGGAACTGCGGATGGCCGTGCCTGCTTTCCTCTCGGCAATGCAAAGGCCACCAGTGCTTTGCTTTGTTACCGAGATCGCTGTCAGCCCTGGTAACTCCCTTGCACTTCAATTTTGAAAAGCAGCAGGTACAGTTTGCCAAAGTTGCCCTGTGTCAGAAAAACCCAGTGTGCAGAAAGACTCTTTGTGCTATTCGGTTTGGATTGTCAAGAAAGGAGGGGAGAGTAGAAAGAGGTTTCATAGAATTTTATCTCTACAGTTTTTTTCTGTACTTTGGTTTATTTCTTGTGGACCTGAAACAGTGAGAATAAATAGCCACTAAACCCACAAAAAATAACTATACAAGCAAGGCAAAGAATGATGTTCTTTATGATCACTCGCGTTGGGTTGCAGCACCTAAAGTTATGCAAGTGTAACACAGGATACTTTTTAGAATGCAAGACCCTTTCTCGCAGTCTAGCAGGGAACAAATCCCTTCTTGAAACACTGGGTTTTTGCAAGTGTATAGAACAGTCAGGAACGTAGGCAGACATTTGTTTTCCGCTTGGGGCAAGTTGCCAACTCATTTAGACCATCATCCACCACCATGATGTGGAACTCCACCTTATTCCCCAGCAGCCTTGTCTAATAGTCTGGGCAGTAACCTTTGCAGAAGGCCAGAGGGGACAACTGAATGCAGTGGTTTCTTCTAAAGCCCTTACAAAACTACCAGAACTTGGAGTCTTACATAGTGATAGTTGTTGGTTGATGGTTTTGGGGGAGGCTTTTTTTGGTGTTTTCTTTTCTTTAAGGAAGTAATTTCCTTCACAAAAGGGAAGTATTTTTTCATGCAAGACATAATTAAACTGGAATTCATTGCCACAGGATGTTGTGGATGCCAGAAGTCGAGATAGGTTCAAAAAGCAATTAAACAAATTCATGGAAGCGAAGTTCATCGAGGGCAATTAAGCACAAAGATACAATCTCTGGCACAGGAAGTCTTAAGCCACAGCTTGCTGGAAGCTGGTAGGGGGGAAGCCTTATGGTGTGCTTGCACCATTCTTACGCACCCGCCAAGTGTTTGCTGCTAGTCCCTGTCTGGGGCAGGATATTGGGCTCCATGGACCTTTGGTCTGACCTGATCTGGCGGATATATTCATCTGTTGTGCTCTAGCCAAGATGTGAGGCATCCCAGTTTTGCTGAGGAAATGCTAACAGCATGTAGAGACGCGAGTGATCCTTCGGAGTCCCTTTCCTGTGTCTTTTTTTGCCAGCAGAATGCAGAATCAAGACCAGGTCTTCTGGTGGCACAGAGAGCTGGGCTCGCCAGCGAGGGAGGGGGGCAGTGAGGAAGGAAATGAAACCAGGCTGCTCCACCACTGTCCTGCTGGCACATGACGTGGTCTGCAGAGCTCACGGTGTGGTGTTTGTGGATGAGCTCCAGACACTTCATGTGCTTCCAGAAAATTTGTCTGTGTGAGTCCTGTCTTCCAATAACGTGCCCTCATCAGCCAACTGCCTTCTCTGGTATGCCAAAACACGGGGCCTTTGAAAACGGGCTTAAAGTGAGGCTTCATGCTGATTAATAGCATGTAAATACATAGAGTAATTCTTCAGATGGAAGTTAACTTGACTTTTAGCCTTTTCTTTAATTTTATGCTTCCTGCTTTGCTGGAGAAATTTAAGTGAAGCACTGCTAATATGACGTTGTATTAAGTGGTGTCATTCAACGTAGATAACACATGATTATAACTTAGTTATTAGAAAACACCTGATTTATCTCAATTGTGCCTCTTAATTTATATTGAGAACCTTAAAAGCAATAATCAAATCCACTCAGGTCCTCCCTCCCTCCCCTGGGCAAGCCTGTAACTAACCTGTGCTGTGAGAGGATATTTATCAGGGTGCCACAAGGACCAGAAGTAGTTTCTGTCTCCAATTCACTGACGATTCAGAGAAAGAAGTAGGCAGTGTATTAATTCATTGGTGTAAAAAAATGCTAAAGGAGAACTATTCAAAAGTACAAGAGCCTAGAGAGGGATTAAAACTATGGATAAGGAAATTCAAGTTAGAGAGTGTATGTTATCACATGTGGACATAAATAATATAAACCAGAGCTAGTTGGTGGGAACATCCTGGATGTGAGAACAAGTGTGCCATGTCTTGTGACTTTTAGGCAAAACCAGTATTTCATATTTGCTTGAACCTTCAGTTCTTGTAGATACTTTGAGAACATGAACCAAGTGTATTCCCAGTTCAGAGAACCAAATTGCACCCAGTATTTATTATAATTTTAGAAACATTGTGAATCCAATGGGTCAGGTTTGTGTTGTTTATGGAGTAGAGCGGACCACTAGATCAAGAGAGGTTGTAGAAGTGTGATGTTTTTCTTCTTAAATGTAGCCCCTGCCCTTTTGTGTAACTTTGTTTCTGAACATCTTGGTACAAAAAAGATTTATAAAATTGTGGGGAAGTCACAGAGTATCAACCGAAGAGCAGCATGAAAATGATCCTATTGTAAAGAAATATTGAAAGGCCTGAATACACTGGATACTTACCTGTGTTTATAGGATAGAGACACCAAGAGAGACAAGGAAATTGGATGATTGAAATAATAGGAGAAAGGAGAACAAAAATTATTCTAGACACAAATAACTGTTCCTAAGCAGGAGTAGGAAGTTCTGCTCTTGAAACACTCAAACTAGACAAATAGATTGTGTCTGGCGGAGAATAGCCTCCAAACAGTCCTGGGTTAGAAACAGAATTTTGTATGCCTCTTGTGTCTCTGAATTTTATGTCCAGTACAGTGGATTGGAGAGCAGGGGATGGTTAATATCATGAATCAGTAGTGGGTTCAACTCAGTGACTGATGTTGGGATTATTTGAAAAAGTGGGAGAATAGAGACAATTCAGATGTGTATGCTTTCGGCAGATTCAGGCTAGGTACTGCACAAGTGACTCGGGATTTATTGGAAAGCCTAAGAAGGAATTAGATGGCACATATACAATGGTTGTGCTGTGCATGTCAGTGCTCTGGAAGCCAGCCAGCTGTGCTCAGAGGTTGGTTTTTGATGGAGATGTTTTCCTTCACCAACAGAGAGAAAAGGTTGGCATCTCATTAAATACTGGTTTTTTATGCCACTGGTGGATGGCCATTAGGTCGGTAATCTCACACCCACCTTTCTCTTTGCCTGAAGTGGGCCATGGTACTTGACCTCCCAGGGCAGAAGTGCATCCCTCCTCCCCCTTAGCATGGCAACAATGTCCACTCCAGATTTTGTCTGTGCATGTTGCAGTTCAGCAGCAGCTATTCTGCTTTTCGGTCCTCACTCTGATCTGAATGAATAGGAAGGTGTTGGGAAGACCTGCAAAAAAAGTCTCCTCTTTGGTTTGGATGGAAGGGTTGGTGATAGTAACTGCAGAGTTGATACTGGCTCTTTCCACTCTTCACAGAAGACTGAATGCTTTAAAGATGAAATGCTCTGTTTCTCAGCATTTTTTTCTGCTGTTCTTGTGGTGACTTAAAGCATCTTTTCCTTGAATGCAACTAACACAATGAAGTTAAAATCACGGCTTCCTGGTTTCCTTCCTCTTTCATTTTGAGCTTCTTTCATGTACAAACCATCCACCTCCTCACAGTGAACCCTCTGAGCAGGTTCTGGATGAAGCCACTGGCCCATCTTGTTCTCATTTCTAGTCACAAGTCATGCCTAATGTTAGATACCTTGGAAGAAAGAGTAAAATCCTGCAAAGACAAGTGGGAAAACTGCGGAATTCTCTTGACTCCAGTTGCTGACACTGTTGATGTTTTGTGGTTTTTAATCTTATTAGTATTATTGCTTCAATAAATACCTTGCAGAGAAGAGTTCTGTGGCTTACTTTTGTAAGTGTGGGTGCAGCAATATTTTCTTTCATCACTTCTAAATCTATTGTCTTTTGTGTAGTTGGACAACTCCTTGCTCCTGTCCTATTGGGAGAAAAAGAGGGTGGGAATGGAGAATAAGTGCATCCAGATGGCTTCCTCTGCCTGTTTTATGTTATCATATGCTTGGATTGTTTCACCTCTTACTTACCACCCCTTGAACGCAGCCCAGAAATTTGAAAATCATTAGAGTTCCTATTCACCAGACTTTTTAATGGACTGTAGGCCATCCAAAGTCATGCTAACAAGGATTCAATGAGTCTTGAGTTTTGTAATGTGTGTGTTTTGTAACTGGGTTCTTAGATGAGCATCTTCCTGGGGCTGTAAATTTATGTCAGTTCTTTCTGGATTTCTGAGTTTCTGAGGTTTTGTTTTGTTGCAAAGGCAAACGGGCTGAACGCAATGTTCGAGAGAGAAACTGTGCTTCCCATATTATTCTTTATCTCTGTCTAATACAAAGCTCCACATCTGGTTTGTGGTTTCGACGATGACTGGAAACTAAGCAGATGTTTTCCCTGTGCTGTCCACAAGGCCACTTAGATCTTTCTCCAAATGGTTACAATTAATGTGAAACCCATCCGTGTCTACAATTAGTTCAAACTCTCCTTGCCAATTTGCATAACCTTGCACTTGTGTGCAGTAACATTTATTTGCTGTAACTTGGGTGGATCTTTCAGATTCATACTATTAGTTCTTGCTGGTTTTATTTCATTCATAGAGCAGTATCATCAACAATTTTTTCCCCCTATTTCACGTTGTGTATGCCCCTTTCCAGATCATTTAATATATTAAATGTTGATCATAGTATCCACCCCTGGGACTTCCCCCATTAACCTTCTTGAAAACTGGCCATTTATTCATGCTGTTCGTTTTTCCTAAATTAGCTTTAATCTATTGACAGATGTTTACCTCTCACCCCATGACTAGTTTCCCTAATAGACTGTGGTGATTAATATTACCAAAGGCTGTTTGAAAATTCCAATTCATTATATCTACCAATTTTTCTTTAACCACTGTCTTGGCACTCCTTATAGAAAATACGGATGTGCCCATTTTTCTTATGGAAATACCATGCTAATCTGGGCCTGCTGTATGGCATTAATCTAACTTTCATAACTACCCAGTTGAGCCATTTTACCAGGTACTAAAGTAAGGTTTACAAGTGTCTGTAATTCCCAAGTTCACTGTTGCTCTTTATACACAAATCCACGGCATCACCTGCCCTGCAGCTTTGCCACTTCCTATTTAATTTTAATGATCAAGCTGCCAGCAAAATGTGTAATGCGCCACTTAGCTCTTAACATTGTTTGAAACTCGGGCGAGCGCTACCTGGGCCAGTTTGTTTCCAATTTAAATTAATTTTATGTGACTCTAGGCATCAGTGGCAGGCTGCCCTGGGTTTTTACAGCGCCTGCTCTTGAACTGCTTGTTACTGGCGCCCGCCAAGGGCCCCTGCAGGGCTCTGCTCTCGATGCCTTCCTATACCTCTCCTATACCTCTCCTATACCACTCCTTTGCCAACCTGTTTGGTGTAGCCAGCCCAGCCTCTCGCTCTGGAGGTGTTCTTTGAAAAGCTCTTCCGAGTATCTTGACAACCCCTTACCCTGAAACTTCTGGGAAGCTTAACCAGGTTCATTAATACTGGAGATTTTAATTTTTTAATTTTAATGACCAAGCAATAGAGCATCATTTAAGTATGATTTTAATGATTTTTGCCTTTTATGTTAGCTGAAGTTGGATTATTTCTGGATCTTGCTGTGATCTGGAGGTTTACAGCCAAATTAAGTCTTTACATTCAAGTCAGTATTTTCTTCTGTACGTGTCTGAGCAATTTATGGCTTTAATGTACATTTGCTTGAATTTGTTTTAATGTTTTAAGTTACAAAATCCTAATTGTTTCTTCCTGTTTGCAGAATGAACTGTTTGCTTTTGACCTGTATGAAAGTGCTTTTGGTTAAAAAATTTGAGTTAAAAAATGCACTGAAACTTTTTAAAAATTGGTTTGATGATGAAGTTTAGTGTTCCATTGTGTTAAATGAGATGCTTAGCTCCTAAACCTGATTTACTGCAGTTAGCCAGCCGTTCTGGTTTGTTTCTGATCTTTAGGTTCTCCGTGGCCCATCTCAGCATCTCACACTCCCCGGAGCACTCAGGTCTGTGATCAGGTTGTAGGGAGGTGCTTGGCAGCAGCCAGGGGCACTGTGAGATGGGCAGAGAAAGGCTGATCCACTGCAAAAAACACAGCAGAGAAACCTCAGGCGGATAATCAGTTCTAGGATTAAAAACCCTAAAACCTCCCCGTAGCCTGGCCGTCGGTGGTGCCCAGGGCTGTGAGCAGGCACAGGGGTCATGCAGGTGGAGGAGCTGGGCACCAGCCTGGCAATGTTGCTATAAAGTTACCCCTGAAATTTCATCCAGACTGAAGGGAATAAACAGAAATGAAGCGCGTACTCCTCGTCGCTCGCAGATGGGCTCCACACATGTCAAGGCTCAATTTATCCTATCAGTAAGGTCTATTCTGGGCTCTTCTGTGTTTTCTGCCAGTTCAGTCTGGGAGTTGTTTTACACCTCTTGGCAAATATTTGGTTTGGGAGTTTCTAAGTATAATTTAAGTGATTGATTAAAAGTCAGGGAAAGCTTCAGCTCTTACGGGTTAGGGTAATTTCAAATTTACCAGTAGATAAGTTTTAAAGGTATTAGTGTATCTTAAGCATTTAAGAGTAAAGCAGTGGTTCCAAACAGCCTGTTCTGCTGTTCTTGTAGACTTCGTGCTGGTATTCTGAGTTTGTATCTCCTGTTTATATTTGCTTTAGTGATACAGTTAATATTCAGATAATTAAAGGTTTATATTCCTGAGAGCAGGGGGTAAAAAATCAGTAGAAAGCACTGAAAACATTAGGCTAAGCATTGTTTCTTTATTTCTGAGTACTCGAGTGCATCTTGGATGTAGACAGACATTGCAGTACTTGGTACATGGCACCAAATTACCCCATTTCTCTCCCCTCCCGTTAGTGTCAGGCTGATTCCTTTCTATAGTTCGCAGCATTGTCCTTCAGAGGCATTGCAAACTTGCCAGCTCCTTAAGCACACTTCCTGCATCTTATATTTTGCCTGGCTTTGAAACCTGCTCCCTTCACACCTTCTTGGGTTTAATTCCCCTGAGCTGATTTCCTGCGGTGGAATTCTTTCCCCTGTCCCTGCGGTTTCATCCCACGCCGCGACTGGTCCCAGCAGCCCGTAAGACGTGGCCCTTGGCAGGGGAGTGCTGGGTGTTTGCTGTCCTAACCGTGCCTCTTCAGGGCCCACAGGGCATCTCAGATGTTTAAGGAATTCAGCCTCACGGCTTTCCTGTGCATTAGGAAAATATTTTCTCAGTTTTATGGAACAACAAAGCGAAATGCCCAGCATCATGGAGGAAGTCTGTGGCGCAGCTGGGGGATGAACTCTGATCTCCACGTGTCTGTCCAGTACCTTGATTACGTGATCGTCTCCACTGCCTCATCTCAGATTCATCTGTTGAAGTTGAACGAGCGTGTCAAACTGCATTTTTCATCTCTTTTCTCTCGAGACTGCTTATAGCTTGAGGCACTGGAGGAGAGTGGAGTTTTTACATGTTGGGAGTCTTCTTCAATACTGTTCTTTTATCCCTTCTTTTTTTTGCCTCCCTTCTTACATCTCAAGTCGTGTGAAATCAAGTCTCTATTCCCTTCTACATCTGAAATGCAGTTTTCTGTATTCATGCACATACTTGCCATCAAAAGTTTAATCTCTGCCCTCCGTTTTAATGCTGTAACAAGATTTTATTATTTTTTTTAGGACCCTCACAATTTCCTTCCTCTGTGACATTCCACTCTAGGCAACCAGTATTTTCTGCATTTGGCATCTAAGTCACGTTCTTTCCTGGTCAAATTTTAGTATCCCCAGCCTGTTTCAGCATGGAATACAAACCCTTTTTCTGCCTTGTACACAAAAATGGATGTACAGGGTTAGATCAAAGGTCCCCCTAGCCCAGCATCCTGTCTCTTGTTGTACAGCGGATACCCAGGGAAGAGTGTCAGTTCAGGGCAATCAAGCAATGATACTTCCCTAGACTGTGCTACCAGTCTCTGGCTCATTTGCAGCTCAAAAACTTCATTTTGTACTTAAGAGCTGTTGATAGATTTTTTTTTCCCCCCCCCTTCTGTTAACTTGCCTTTTTTCTGTGAACCCATGTACTCTTATAGCATCCATAATATTCCGTGGCCAAGAGGCAGAAGAATTATTGCTTGTGCAAAGAAGCGTCTCCTTTTTGTTGTTTCTGTCCTGATAATTTAATTTGCTGTCCGTCCATTCTTTTTTCAGAAGGGACTATGAGCACTCATTCATTCTCCATGCCATTTCTGGCTTTTTATTGTTTTGCATAATTGTTTTTCCTGCAGAAGCTGTTTCATGCGTTATTTAATCACTGTTGTTGTCCTCCTCCAGCTTTTCAATTCTTCTGTGTCTTCTTTTTCCCCAAATCTGGGGTCCAGAGCTGCGTGCAGTGCTCGTGTAGATTCACTCTGCATTCATACAGAGATATATTGATGTTTTATGTTCCTTTCCTCAGCGTGCCTACTATTATTATTTCATTTTTGACAGCTTCCACTATATTGCTTCTACTTTCAGGGTTCTGCACACTGCTGCCCAAGCTGCACGTCTGCTTCTTGCACTTTTGCTTGTGATCTGGACCCGTCAGTTACTCTCGCTTCACCTGAATTTTCCTTTTTCTATTTTTTTTCTCCCTTTTTATGCTCCCACCATATCTGAAAGGGCTTTTTTCCTCCAGTGCTCCTACCCACCTTGATCTCTAAATTTGTGTTGAAGAGTCATACTACAAAGCCCTTCAAAAGCATCTGCTCTTTTTTCCCCCCTTATCTAGTCTACCAGCACTGTCAGGCAACTTTCTATTATGCTGGAAATAAAAAATGTCTCTAAGATGTGTGCCAAGCTCACAGAATGTAAATCCACATATGTATATCCAATCCACTCTTCTTTTTTCTTCTTTCCTCTTCACCATCTGTCTTCTAATCTGGTTTCTGTGGGCATTAAGGTATAATTTTACACCAGTCCGGTTAATTCCAAGTTTAGTTCTAGTTTGTGCTGTTCAAAAGTGTCTCATGCTAATAAAGCTTAATCTGCTCACACCGTGCACAGCATCTCAAGGAAAGCAGCTCTGATTTTAAGAAGGAGTCCAGAGAAGTCTGGGGCCTCCTCTATTCCTGTCTGGGAACTTTTGGATAGAAATCACTCACATGATCCCCGTGTAACTTCTGCCTAATAAGCCTGATGTTCCTTTTCTGCGCTGGACCCGCTGCACCACTGATGTGCAGATGTGCAGCCTGTTTGTGTCCCAGACACGCTGGATTGCACACAGACGGGCTCTGTGATCAGGGAACACGCACGTGTGAGGTTGGAGACATACCAACAGCATCATGTTTGTTGCTTATGCTGAACACTGGGTCAGCACGTAAGCATTTGTCCAGAGTTGTCTTGGGTTAGTGGTGCTGGCTGGACCGCTAAGAGAGGAATCTGCCATCAGGTGCAAGTCCTAATATTGCTGTGAGCTTTAACCACCACCAAGATATTGTGGGGGAGCTCTGCTTGTATAGCAGCAGAACCCACAGTTGCTATATCAACATTGCAGATGATTAAATTACCATGATTGCCTCTCTCTGCCCTGAGTGTAGAGCCTCTTCCAGAAAGGTTTTGTTATGGGCTCCGAGCATTTGAAAAGTTGGGTGTTGTGTTCATTTGCTCCCATAAGGACTTTGGACCTTGATCTGTGACAGGGATATACTTCATCATGTGGATGCAGTGATCAAGGAACAGTGTCCTCCTTCCCCTCTCCTCCACAGCCACAGAGTTTAGCTGCAGTGTGATTTTGAAAGCCAGCAGCATTTCAGGTGCTCTGGTTGTGGAGATGCTGAGGATAACTCTGTCCTTTAGGCTGCATCATGACATTTACATGTAAAGATGTGATTCACAGAAAAACCCAGATCTCTAACGTACAGCTCCACACCATGTAATAGTGAGTTGGCAGAAATCTGTTAGCTGAGCATTAAGTTCAATAAAACTAAATTAGGAATGGATTAATGCTGCAATGGCCAGAGGTCTAGCCTGAGAGTTGTTGTGCTCAGTTTTAGTGCTCTGCATTTGGCTTCCTGTGTGATGTTGGGCAAGTCACTTATCTTGTCTGTGAGAAGCCCACGTGGGTGTTGTGAGGTTAAATCCTTAAACCATAAGGATGCATGAAGTTTTCTTGTGTGCGTGTATTACTGGGCTTATACAGAGTTTGAAGATAAAGTTAGCAAAACCAGTCCTTCTTCGTCAGCCCTTTCTGTGTCCCAAATTATTTCCGTGTTTGGAAAAAACCCCACACTTAAAAGTTGCCATATAACCAGATTTCACAAATACGCTTGTTCACCTGAACAAATGATGTCGCACTTCAGTGATCGCTGCTGAATCCAGTGTTGATGGCGATATGGGCAGTGTGATCTGCTTCTGCAGTGAGTGTGGCTCAGAGCCATTCTGATGTTAAAAAAGGGACAGGAACAATCAGCAACCCCCGCTGCCAGGCAAAGGAAGGATGAGGGCTGGAGCAGACAAAAGCTTAATCTTTCTCTTTCTCTCTGTTTCTCTAAGAGTTTGAGCTAATCGCTGATAACCAACACTAAAACATCTGAATCATAAATCTGTTCAGCTGCTGTGTGACTCACAACAAACAGAGTATGAACTGTTTGTGCCTTAGCTATTCTCTTCCCTGCTGAGCTCTGCCATGAGTTATCTCACATATAACCCCTTCTCATAGTCTTTGCAGGTTTAAAGCAACATTCCCTTAATGCTTTTTACGTTTAAATCATTGGGACACTCTTTCCATGCTAGCTCCCTTTAAGGTAGCTTTAGGCAGAAGATGAAATCACAGCAAGGAAGTCCAAAGACCAGGGATGCAGCCTACACACTCATCTTTCTCCCTTCTGCCCCACTCACCCCCCCCAAGAGCTGGGACTCCTGCTTCCCACTATTGTGAGAATTAATCCTTTAGTGCTCCTTGCTGCTCTACCTTCCATGTAGCCAATAAGCACAGAGTGACTGAAAGATTGGATCTGTGTCCAAAGGAATGAATAGCAATGGATCACACTGCTCTAGCTCTTTTGCAAGTGCTGTTAGGAAAATATCATCAGTTGGTTTTGTTTGAAAAATAATTAAGATATCTCAGTTTATACAAAAGCGAGTCTGAACATTTTGGGATTTTTTTTCTTTCTTCTTGGATCAATGGACAGCTGGGGAGGAGGGAGGAAGGAAATACCTAACTTTGGACCCCAGCTGGAAATCAATACAGAGATAGTCCTGAATGCTGTTCCTTGACTGCTGGCTGTGGATGTGCTCCTGTGTTGACTGAGGCTGCCCACAGTAAATGAATAGGTGGACTTTTTCAATACTAAAATTTATTTTGGAGGAAAAGGAAGTGACGTTACTTTGTTGTGGTTGCTCAACTGTCTTCTGTGCAAGAAACCCTGGAATGAGCAGATTTTGTATGCTGCAGAGTAGGATGTGGTGGGTTTTTTTGTTGTTGTTTGACTTTTCTTCTTCTATTTTGACTGTGTGGAAATGGTGTGGAGGTTATTGAGTTCAAACGACTTCCTGAGATTTCTGCGTGCTAGAAGGGAATGACTTGGGAAAAAGTCTTTGGAGTTCCTCTTACTGAAGCTTTATTAGCAAGGCTGAGTCAGAGGAAATGTTGCCAGACATCAACACAGTGGGACTGAGTTCTCTGGGAATGACCAGGTCAGAGTCACCTGAACCCATGGGCAATCAGGTTTTTCAAACAGTAGCAGCATGTGAAGGCATTGATCTAAGAGCAGGGGTGTGCAGAAAAGAGCTGTGCTCAGTCTGGGAAGGTCTGAGTCTGAAATGTTGCAGTGCAGAGCACAAGTAAGGCTCTCCCTGCTCTCTTTCAAGGAGCTTTGGAAATCACAGGATTGTTTTATGCTCAAATGTTTTATATGCATGTTATTTGAAAGCTTGAAGGGGACTGTTATAGGGACACTAAAATGTGAGGAGTATGTAACTATGACAGTTTGGGAGGGATGGCCGGCACCTTCTGAAAGGAGACTCTAAGCCAGTATTGGTTTTCACAGTGGAGATGCCTGGGATGCATTTGTTAGGAAGGAAAGTAGTGATCCTTGTTCCCATCACTGAATGTTCTGTGTCATCTCACTTTTGGTATTTTTTTGTATTGCACTTTTGAAATGCTTGATTATTCTTTTAATTGAATTTATTTTGTTGCCTTTTGAAGTTGTTTTTAACGTTCTTGCCATGAAATCAGATCCCGCGGAGGAAAGCTGTTTGTTGAGTTGCCCAGGCAGCAGCATGGCTTTTCCTAAACTTGGATTTTTCCTAATTTCTCCATTTCGCTCCTTTTGAGCACCTCCTTTGGACAGTAATGCCAGGCAGGATGAGACATTTCCTTCACTGCTGAAAAAAAAAAATGTAGATGGTAACGTTGTGGCTCAGGATTCTTGCCTATATGAAGTGCCCAGTGCGGATGTTCTTTTCTGGTATCTGTAGGACCTTCTGTTTGGAGAAGTTTGAGCAACCCTGCCATGTGGCATGGCTGGACAGCATCTGCTTGGAGGGGTCTGGGAAGAGTTAAGCTGGTTCTCGTTGTCTTACAAATATTATGCCTCGTGGGAGATTTAGGTATTTGTCTCTGCTGTGCATGTTGAGAAAGAGCAGAGAGTAGTCGAGTGGGTTGCCTGAAGTCACCCAGCCTGGCAGAGCTGGGAATAGGTTTCCTGGCTCACAGTACTGTACTTTAAACCACAAGATTAGTCTTTTTTGAAAAGGATAATCTGTGTGTTCAAAGAAGGCTTTATAAAGCTCCCATTAACCTCGGTGCCATACCTAGTGAGGAATCTAATTTATGTTCTGGCAAATGAAAGCAGTTTCAGAGACCTTGGTGCTGCAGGTCACTGTCAGACCTTCAAGGTTCGTTGCCACCAGTTTAATTTTTCTCCTGCTTGGATTCGACTCTGTTGTTCCTGAGAAAGGAGGAGCAAAACTGTGCTCCTGAGGAAAGATTTCCAGAGACATCCTGTTGTGGATAACTGAGAACAAGGTCCATGCAAGGGTTTTTGCTATGCTCGGTTAATGTATAGAATGTCTAATGTTACCACTCCTTCCCTGAGAGAAAGAGAGACCTTCTGGCAAGGCTGTCTTTTTTTTATTGCATTTTATCACTTAGTCAGGATCTCAAGATCTGAATTCCAGTAGCCAGTGACTGGAAATGTCCTTTCAAACTAAAATGTTGAACTTTAGAGTTTACCCCTGAGCCCTCAAGCTACCTTATCTGAACAGCAGAGGAAATTTTTTTTCTAGTTTTCTTCTGTTATCAAGGTGGAACACAGCATCTGAATGTTAGAGAAGTAGGAGTACATGAACCTCAGCCTTGCTTTTACTCAAAGATTGCAAGTGTTTTACAGGGTTGGCTAAAAATTATCTAACATTTGGGTGGGGGAGGAGGGAGAGACGGACAGAGATTTAGCTCTCATCACTATGAATGCATGAAGTGAGAATAAAAGCCAGGCCTTTCCTGATCCCATGCCCTACTAATAACACTTTTACAAGCTGGTTATATAATTATCTGTTATCATGAGCTTTTTCCCCCCCACTTCAGGCAGATCAGCTATTTCATCCAACCAAAGCATTTTGTGTGGATCTTTGGGTAATCCAATGTCATCAGTTCTGCACTGAATTGCAGAAACAAAACTGGCTATTACAGTTTATGAGATGCAACAGACTTTTGGGTCGGTTTTTTGTTTGTTTTTAAGCATAATGAAACAAATCTGGGGGTTTTTTTTCTTTTTTTCATATTCTGGATGTCAGGAAAATTCAGAAGAAAAATGTACTCCAACTAATGTCTGTAGAATAAGTGTTATAGCATTAGAGCTGGTTTCCTCTGTGTCTGGGCAATAGTTTACTGCCCTTCTCTCAAATTACGATGCTTTTTATAATATGTGTTTTAAGAGCGTAGTTAGCATTAACATTTATGAACATCATCATAATAATTATTTGCCATTTCTGACAGATACAACTGTTATTGTGTAAATAGCCAAGTGCTTGTAGCAATCTGCAAATTTATTGGCTATAAAGACAGCTTTAAATTAAGCCAGAGAAGAATTCCTGCATGGCGTGTGTGTTGAAGAAGATTTCCATCCCGTGCTCTGGAAGGAGAGCCACAAGCACTCCATCACCTTTTTTATGGAGCAGCCTTGCCAGATGTGGAGTAAAACGCGGAGCGTGTCTCCTAAGCACGCAAAGGGCTCTGTGTTGTTTCCCTTGGCAAACGCATGTGTGAGCCAAGCTCCTTCCAGATGGGAGTGGAAGTGGATGGTGGTTCATGGCCACCTCGGGCCACGGGGAGAATGCTGAGTTACTTGCAGCGTGTTGCAAGAAGCAGCTCCTGAGTTTTTGCACTTTACTCAGACCCAGAACCCTGGGACTGCCAGCTTTCTGCTTTGTTTTTCTGAGCACCTCCTCCTCCCCTCTGCCTTTCCCCAGCTCCGGGGAAGGGAATGGGAATTCCCATGGGGCTCCTGCCTGCTCCCAGTCCCAAGAGCAGTTGCCTCAGTCACCAG
Source organism: Eulacestoma nigropectus (assembly GCA_013397775.1). Lineage (NCBI taxonomy): Eukaryota > Metazoa > Chordata > Aves > Passeriformes > Eulacestoma > Eulacestoma nigropectus. The sequence goes on from VZTE01003012.1 coordinate 311,635, forward strand.
GCAGCCCTGTTGGGTCCTGTTTGGGTTTTCATTAGGGCAGCACCGCGTCTTCCACAGGACATTGGAACAAGCACCAGATGGGCAAGGTGTGATTGGTAGCAGTCGCTAGGTAGAGGCTCTGAGCCCCAGCCAGGCTTTAAAAGCTATGGCAGGGGAGTCTTTCCCACATAACCAGTGAAATACAGATCTTTCTGGACAGGGCTGAAGACAGAGTGTGAGTCGGAAGAGATAACTTCTTGTATTTATTTTGACATTGGATCCTGCAGTGACGTGCCTTAGGAAGCCAGCTCTGTGTGACTCGCATTACAATATTCAACCGGCTTGAAACACCATTTCCTATTTCAAGCCTATCCCTTAGTGCATATACATCTCATTAAGGTGGTAGCATCTGTGTTTGTTGTAATAATAAAAAAAAATTGTATAAAAGCCATTAATTTTTGTACTGAAGTATGTCTGGACTGCATAAGCTTGGAATAAGTTCAGAAACTCTGATAGATAAACAAGATGATGCTTTTGGCTATCCAGAGTAGAGCAGACACTGATCTAAGAGTATGGAAAAGACCTGTTAGCTCTAGTTCTAGCAACTGTTATGCCACGGAATAGATGTGTGTTTTTAAAACTTACTCTTAGGCTTGAGACTAAGCCTGTTGCAAACAGGCAGCTCACACATCCAAGTAGCTGGCTGGCTGATCCATCAGGGTTGATAGCAGTAGGCAGCTATTTCATACTTTTCCAAATCCTTCTTTGCTAAATTAGTAGGAAAAAAAAAAAAAGGTGCTGGAACTTGGATTTCACCGTGGCACTGCGGTGGGATTCGCCCACCTTTCATCTTGGCAGTGGCAGAAACGTGTGGGGTACCTGCGTGTGGCTGCTGGCTCCCTCTCTCTTGGTGGCTTTCCTTTTGTCCCACCCGGAGCAAGGAAGAATTTTCAGTGCCAGCAGCACTTTCAGGCCACTCTCCCCACTGAGCCCCAGGCAAGGTTTGTTTGCAGTGGATGTGCTGTGGGCTGCACTCTGCACAGCATCCAAGGGGAGGCTGGCTGTGGAGATCAGATTAAAGGCAAAAAGCAAGGCTTTACAGCCTGTTTCTACCTTAATGTATTTTACTGCTTCACTCTGCTCTTTCAGGCAGTGGTGAGCAGGGACCTGTCTTCCTCCGTTCAAATTCAAAAGCCGAGTTGTTGTTTCTGTTTGAGGGGCAGAAGGGATGTGAGGAAATCACCTGACTCCTTAAGGGATGATCTGTACTTTCTGTTTATCTCGAGGCTCATGAAGATAAGTTGTTTCATGGCTTGCATATCACCTGGCAGCTAATAACATCCTGGAGGGGGGGAGTGATGTAAATGCCAGGGGAGCAGCACTTGTTGCTGTTACAGGAGAAGTTTTTGTTGGGAGGGTGCAAACCAGCTGCACAGCTCCAATGCCATTGTGCCTCAGGAGTGCCTGATGGCAGGGGGAGAATCCCCCAAGAGTTTTGGCCAGTGCATGAATGAGAAAAGTGGATGTTGCTTAGATAGACCAGTCCAGCTGTATCAAAAGCGGTGCAAATTCCCTTTAAAAAATTATTTTCCCCAGTAAGTTTTGAAATCTTTTCAGAAACTTTAGCCAAGCAATCCATTCCAGATTTTGGCACTCATCCTTCCCCTTCCCGGTGCTCATGCTGAGCAGATGAGTGCAATGGCCAGACCTAAAATGAAGAGCATCTACAGTCTGATCTCATCCTCCCTTGCTGCCTTTGGCTGGAGAGGAGGAGGAGCTTTGAAATCGGATTAGTACTTCGAGCCTCTTGGCTTTGGAGCTACAGACTGTTCCCCACGTTGCCAATGGGCTTAAAAGCTTAGCAGAACTCCCACTAGGTACCCAGGAAGCCTCTTACCACAGGAGATGGTGACACGGCAGGATCAGCTGTTCTTTATTTATCCTGCAGCTGAATTGTCTGGGGAGGGACCATCGCTAACCTGCTGGTGTTGTTTCCAGAAACAACATCAAAACAGGTAGAGCCGAGCTGGTGCTGTTTCCCACCAACAGGACTGTGCTCACCCAACGTGCTGTGTAAAACACTCGCTAAAATTTTTAGTCTTTAACTGCTGGTAGTACTTAGCCCATGAAGAGAATGCTAAATCCAGCATATTTGGGGAGAGCGAGTTTGGGGTTGCTTTGGTTGGGTTTTACCAGAAGGTACTGCTGGCATGGGACTGCAAGAGCTTAATGATATATAATCTCTGCAGTATTTTGGGTTAATTTCAGAATGGTGCCAATCTCTAGCTGTCTGCTCACCACTTTCCTCACCCTTTCTTCCCAGAAAAAAAAAAAAACAAAAAAAAAAAAAAAAAACCAAAAAAACCAAAATCCTAAACCAGCGCAATCTACAAGTAGTTAAATGATCTGAATACATCTGGTACTCCATACAAGCACAGCTATTGGGCAATAACAAATGATACCTTTCTGAGGGTGAGGCAAACAGGATGCAATTCAAACAGGCTGTGTTTCCTCTCACACTGTTGTGTTTGGAGGCTATTTTCAGCTGGAGGAGTTGAACTTGTGGCCTGGGCAATAGTAGTCAGCCACTTTGGAGTGATGGGGAGGAGGGCAGTGTTGTGGTTTGTTGGGGTTTTTTTAAGACCACCGTGCCAGTATTTTTCCCATAAAGGCATAGACCCGTGATTAGGAATTTAAGCAGACTGGTGATAGGCTTGCTTTTCTTATTTGCCTTTCACAGGCCTCTTGGAAGTCTTCCACGGGGTCTGCAAGAGGTCTGCAAACCACAGGCTGGAGGTTCTGCTGAGCCTGAAATTTCCTGTAAAGCCAGCTCAGTGCCCAGTGCGATGCTTGCCCCTCAGCCAGCGTAACTGGCTTATGGTAAATGGCGTAGATTATCTGCACTGAAGGAAGAGGGGATTATTTTGAAAGGGAGAAATTATCCTTTGGAGGGAAATAGCACAATCTCCAAAGGCTTTGGCTGCTCATAAAACTGCAGAAGAAGAAAGGTGATTGCAGTGGCATCAAGTGTCAAGCCTTACTGCTTCTCTCTTAGCCCCGGCACCGAGTGAAGCATGCCCGTGGTGTGGATGCTGGCGCTTGTGTTAGTTGCGCTGTCTGTAAAATTGCTCTGCGTGTGGGTGTGTGCCTCCCCTTTCTTCACAGGTGCTGCAAGGCTTCGTGATTGTTGTTTAAATGCTTTGATGCTCTGGGATGGCAGCTGCTCTAGAGGCATAAAGTACTAATATGTAGCTACTAAACAGAAACTAATCACTTGTTACTTCAGAGCTTCAGATACGCCTTGTCCACCTGAAAAGGTACTTTGCCAGGGGGAAGGAATGGAATGAGTAGCAGTTTTACATCTTTAAAGTGCTGACAATGCATGCATTCGTAACAAATGTAGTTCTTGTCACAGATCGAATGTAGTTCTTGTCACAGATAGCTCGCACTGCAGGCAAGATGAGCCAGGAGGAGAAAGCATTACTAGCATTGGTACGTGGCTGTGGGGCGTGAGGGAGACTGGATTGATCAGTCTGAAATCTCTTTTCAGTACAGTTTAGCCACCCAGCGTGAGCTGCTCATTTGTGTTTGTATTACACAGCAGTGAAAAATTCCACTCGGAGAGCACGGAGCGGCGTGCTGTGCAAATCGGGGAGGGTCCCTGTCCCAAGGAAGAGATCAGGCAGCAGGTTAATGTGGATGGAGAACTCTGTTTCAGTAAGTGGGATAGGTGGTAGATAGAGAGCACGGTGGTCTCAGAGTTTTAAGCATCCTGGCAGAGGGGGTAAAGGAAGACAAAACATAAGTTTGCCTATAAACCAAGCCTGGAAAATTCTAGCCTGACCAAAATGTCCATGGGTATGGCAAAACTACTTAGGCTGAACTGAGCAGAATTCAATGTCTGTTGCATCCCCTTTCATAGCTGGAGGGAGCTGCTGGAGGAGAGGATGGCTGACGTTACCCCTTGTGCTGCTGGCACCGGCAGGGAGCACGTGGGGGTTTGTTCTTTGCAAACAGCCATGATGTGGAGGCAGTAGGGCAAATTCTCCCTGGCTTTCTGTTTATAGCCAATCTCCTTCATACAAAGCTGTCATCTCACAGCTCTGCCTAGCCCTGGAGTAACATTATGCTCCTATTTACAACATGTTCAAAATAGCCTTCAAAGTCTGCACTCAGAAAGTCAAGGAAGGTGGACATCTCAGAAGGCACTGACAGACACGAAGGGGGACCTGAAGAAACAGGAAAAGGGAATACCTTTTCTGCCCTTGCTTTGGCCCCCTTCCCAAATGATAGTCCCCTTCTGACAGGATAGCTTTTTTCCTCCCCGAGGTATTTGCTCTTCATCCCTTGACCTTGCACAAACCAGAACAGAGGCTCAGAGAGAAGCTGAGACCACTGTGGTGATGAGTGTAGTTAACCTCTTCACCTCACACCCCAAACCTGCTGTAAAAGGCTGGCTTGGCTCCCTCTGAGCTCATGGTCCTGAGGGTGAGGTGAAGATGATGATGTTTCCTTGAGGCAGCTGCTGACTTCATCCCCACTGCCAGGAGCACAGGGAGGACATTTAGCCCCCATTTTCCTTGCTGTGGAAAGGCAGAGTGAAGAAATTGGGAATCCTTTTAGCTTAGGAAGCCTTAAAGCCCTGGAGGATCATAGAGAGAGAGGGCAGCATCGAGGCTCCTGCAGGATGGTGGGGAAGCTGGGAGAGGTGCACAACATAGTGTTTCCAACTGGCCACTTAAAATTAAGATGGCATGTCTGAGGGGCTCCATCAGGACCAGGAGCCATAACTTCTTTCTGAATTTATGGCAGCCAGTTAACCCACTGCTGTTTGCTCTTGTAGGGTATCATGGCCCTAGGAACACCCCTAAATGCCCTGCAGTGCCCTCCTGGCTTGTCATGCAGAACACGGCACTCTCAGTAGGCTTCATGTTTTGGAAACTATTTCCATGTGATGGCAGGAATCCCAAGGAGGGGGAACGTGGCACTGGGCTGCAGGCAGCAAGCTGGGTGCTGGGTGGGGGCTTGGTTCTCTCAGGCATTCTGAGAAGGTCCTAGGGGCTGAGCACACCGACAGACCACCAGACTGAGCCGCGGGGGTTGGCAGAGCAGCTGGCTCGTGCTGTAGCTGGATCTTGCCACCTCAGCGCCGAGAGCGTGTCCAGGGAACGCTGCTATTCGTTCCAATGGCCTGCTGCTGCTGTGAATTGGCTGGGTGTGTGATGTGGCCAAAAGGAGGTTGCTACACTTTCCTCTCTGGGATGTGTTGGGAGGAGCAGTGGTCCCTTCCCAAGTCTCAGCATCATCTGGGACAGCAGATTCGTTGGTGGGGAGGACAGCAGGAGCTCCTAGTCAGGGATGTGAAATACGCACACTGGCTTCACCCCAGCAGGGGTGAATGGTGCTTCTTAGAAGCATTTCAGGCCTGCAGTTGACTTTCCATCTTCCTGCCCAATCCCAGTACCCTTTGGCATGAGTTTGTCAAGCTTTTGCCCAGATGCCTGTTGTCATTAATTATCTGTGAGGGGAAAAGAACATCCTGACTTGACTCAGTGACGGCATTGAAATTTCAGTTTCAGAGCAGGGGCTGGGGCTGGCTCAGCACGTCCCGCTGGTAGCTTTTGGTGATCTCCTAAAGCCTCTGCAAAAGCCTGTTGAGTCCCTTTGGAGCATTGCAATGGAGAGCTGATAACGGCAGCGGTATGGAAGTAGAGCTGAAGGGATTGGGGATTTTAAACTGATGGCTAACTTGGACAAGGCTTAGCTGTACTTAAACTGGTGTTATGTCCATCAGATTCAGTGATAGATGATTCAGCTCCAGCACAGAAGAAACCTCTAAACTGTAGTCCTGTACCTCAGCACCCAGCCTGCTCACACTGGGCTCTTTGGAGGAGTGTGTGTTCTGAGATGAAGGCCCCGAGCTTTGTGAGGCTGCCCTGTGCACAGACAGCTTGCTGGAGCAGGAGCTGGAGGCTGGCTGGCTGCTTTCCACAGCTCAAAAAGCCGCGCGTGCAGCAGCCCCGCGGTCACCCCGCGCTGGCTTGGTGACAGTGGTGTCGCTGTTGTGGACTCATTTGTTTACATTTATCGGGAAAGTTGACTGTCCTCCCTCTCAAGAATCTGGGCAGATAGCAGAAAGGCCTCCAAAGCACCATTTGTTGCAGGCCCCCAGACGATGGGGTTAACCCGGGTGCCGGGTGTGGGGCCGGCAGCAGGTTTGGGGTACCCTTCTGTCCCAGCCCACTTTCCCAGGGAGTGGGGAGGGACGGGTTGGTGCCTCTCGCCCGCCCCGCTAACCCTGCCTTGGGCCAGTGCTCTCCTGGGAGAGGTGGTCACCCTTGATCCCACCCTTGCTCTGGCGACTGCCTCTTCCCAACAGTCCTTGCCTGACTCAGGGGGGATTTAGTACCGGGCTGGGGGGAGGGAAAGACGTTAAACAGGCTTTTCCCTAATGAGGTGTGACGCCAGCTGGAGAGGGGGAGAATCCTGCTTTTCTCCTGTCTGTTGCTCTCTCCAGCTAGAGGAGGAGGAGATGTGTGTCCCCCCCTTTTCCTCTGCTGATTTGCTGCCTCTTCTGTTTCCTTTCTGTGCTGTCCCCAAAGCGTTTTGGCAAGGTTCAGATTTCTGTGCTCACAGCTCAGTGCTCAAAGAGAAAAGGGGAAAAACAAAAGGATTGGAGGCGTGGGGAGGATGGTGGCGGGGAGGAAGCTGAGCCGCTCGTCCTGGCCAGGCTGGAGGAGTGTGGGGATGGGTGACTGGGGCAGGGTTTGCCCTTAGGACCAGGGGGGTTTTAGTGGCCTCTTTTTCCCGAGAGTCCCTGGCATCACTTCAGCCCTCCCTCTGTTTAGATGTGCCTCTTGAGCGCTGTGCTGCTTTGCTAGCTGTTCCTTGTTGGAGGAGAGGGCTGGAAAAATCCTCCTGCAAAATGCGGGCTGAAGCATTAGGTGAAAACCTGAGGGGATATTAGCTCATTGTTCGTGTTCCCGAGATGTTAAGATTTGCATCACATCCTCCTGATGAGTCTTTCATTCCCACAGCTCTCTGGGTGTGTGGGAAGAGTCTAGGATTTAGGTGTTTTGGGACAGGAAGCTGGAGAATCCATTGGGATAGAAAATTATGGCATTCAGTTAAACGGGGCTAATGGACTCAACCCTGGGTTCATTGTTCAAGCCCTGTGTTCATTCATCGAGTCCCTCTCACTGCTCTTACCCTTCTGTCACAAGCAGCAATAGTAAAAACGTAGACAGAAACATTACAGGACAATGTCAGTATCTTTTTTCCAAAACAAATTATCATGTTAATACTTGTACTGTGCCTTTACCGTAACATTCTGGCACTAAGTGTTGCTGTTGGCAGGGACCAGAGGATCGGGATGGGTTCCAGGAACCACCCATGGCATTGGGGAGCACGGTGCAAGAGTCTTTCTACAGAAGCACCGACAGCCTCACGCCTGCCAGAGATGGACCTTTTTAGCCCCATGTTATGTGTGTGCTGATTAATCTTGGCTTGTTCCAGAGCCCCTTAACCCAGCATGGCACTGGGACTCTGCCCCCAGCCCCGCGTTGGTCTGCGTGCCCAGAGCCCCCTTTATCCAGTGGCCATGGGATCCCTCTGAGTCTGGGTCGGGTCCCCACATTGGTGCTACAGCTGCCGTGAAGACAAAAACAGGGAGCACCCATCTGGGAGAGAGAAAGCAGCAGGAGAGGGGGGGAAACAACCCAGCCATGTGTTTTAGTCCTTGCCCAGGAGATGGCATCTTGCCCCAGTGCCCCAGGAATGCCGCCCCTGCTCCTGGGGTGACCCTCCAACTCCGAAAATGTAAAGGTCACTCTGGGGCCTGGAAAACAATGGCAACAGATAGGGGCTATCTGAGGCAGTTGTGGCCACTGCTTAAGGAGTGTTAGTCAAACAGCAGGCTGAAAAGGCTCACGGGAAGCAGTTTAAATATTCCTTCCTACAAAAGGCTGTCACATCCTAGCAGGGGCCGACTGATGACTGGCAGCTTTAATGCACAAGTGTGCGTGGATGAGGGAGAGGCTGAATGCAGGGAGGCATCCTGGGGGCTGACTTTCCCCCTGCCCGTCATTCTGGGTTCCAACATGCCATTTTTCACAAGCTGCAAGTTTATTGTGGTAATGTGGTAACACACCTGGGATAGTTTAGCATATCACATACTTTAGGTGCTCCCTCCTCCCCTCTCCCCCAGAGATATTTATGGGAGGCATATGTCCACGAAAATATTTTACAAATAAAGTAAGTCAACACCTCGAAAATACTAACCACTTATCAAGTGGTAAGTAGGGCCAGGGCCAGGAGCTGGACTCAGTCCTTGTGGGTCCCTTCCAACTCGGGACATTCCATGATTCCAAGTGAATTTACTCGGTAATTACTATTTATATAGCGTGATTACTATTTATACAACAATAATATCACTCTCTCCAAGGGATAGCAAGCAGCAACCGTAGTTTTTGTATTAACTTGTCATTAAGCAGGGTGCTCATTTAGAGGCAGAGAACAGAGATTCCTGGTTCTTTCCCTGGCTCTGTGGCAGGGACGCTGTGTCAGGCTTTGGCTGCACACTGCCCTCTCCTTACCTCCGGTTTCCACATATAATAGATGTGTTTAGTACATTCTTCGCAGGGCAGGTGTCAGGCTTCTGCTCCTAAAGCACTTTGGATGTTGCACAAGAGGTAAATAAGAGCAGTGTTGATAATGAAAATATGCCATTAATACATTTCCAATAAAAAACTACAAGCGGCGTTTAAGCTGCAATCTGTTATCAATAATTTTATTACTGCAGTTACTGCGGTCTAATAAAAAAGCACTTTCTCTTCTTTATTGGGTAAGTGCCAAAACGTTTATCCTTTATTCTCTGGCCATTAACCTTTATTCTGTAGCCATTAGCTTAGCTATTTGTGTAACAGTCTGTTGAGTAACATTCAAGTAGGAATTTGTATTCAATCCATTATTTACTCTGAGACTCAAAAAGAATAGCTTCTTATGCCTATATTGTTTATCCATATTAAATCTTGTTAAATGCTGTATGCTAGTGATGATAAGTCCTATAGAAAGTGGATTTTTCTTACTGTGAATAATTTTCTGGCATACAAATAAAACTGTAATTAACCAAATAATATTTGGAAAACAAAGCTTGAAACTGCCAGCTGACAAGAAGGTATTTCTCACGACATGAGCAAAATTCGTAATAACTAAATTTCAGGAGTTTATCCTTTTTGTGGATCAGTTTCTGCCTCACATCTTTGTGAACTCCACTGTGCTGAAATAAGCTGTGATACTCTCCATAGAGGATTGAGATTTTGGGTCACAAAGTCTGACATCCCTCCATCCTTTCTTTCTCTCTTACTGCAGCTGGAAAAAAAAGTAACCCAAAGAGAAATAAGTTAAATAATCAAACTGCCTGCATTTCTTTGAGGCATTTGCTTGCTGGCTTTCAGTCATTTCTGGCAATCCATCTGAAACTGCTATTTCTGGGTGTAAGTGGCTTTCAGGGCCCTGCTTTCTGAGCACATCTTTTAAATTGAGCTCACCAGCCTTAGTGAGTGGAAGTAAAGCAGGAGAATGAAACTGTTGATTCCTGTCCATCAGGTGAACATGGGAGAAATCATGCCTTTCTTATTAGGCTGTAGTGTGTCTCAACCTCACTGAACTCTATTTTTCTGCGTCCAGACAAAAGCATTAGTCTTCTGGCTGGAGACTGACATTCAGTAAAAGCCTTTCAAGGTCTTCCCATAAACTCTTGCAATGAAGAGGTAGTAGAAGCAGTATTTTTAATGTTGAGGAAGGTCAGTTCACCCCGTGTGTGCTCTGTTGCTGTACACATACGTGAGGCTGTTTGGGTCCTTTTGGTGCTGAAGAGCTGCCAGGAAATTCTAAGGAATTAGTTTAATGGTTGGATATTTTTTCTCTCTTCTTTCTGCTCATTAGGAACTGGAGGCTGCTCTTCACAGGGATGATGTGGAGTTTATCAGCGACCTGATCGCTTGCCTTCTTCAAGGTTGCTATCAGCGCAGAGACATCACGTGAGTAACCTCGCTCTATGGCTTAAGCACTTTGCAAGGGGAGCTAATTAACACGGTGGCGGGGCTGTGTCTCACGGCTTTAGGGTGATGACATGGCAGTGATCAGCAGCCACCAGCAATCAGGCCAGATGCTTCACGGAGTGGAAGGGAATTCCAGTTCTCTTGGGTTGAGTTGTAGGCTTTTAATTGTACAGACCCGTTAAGCAAACCCCTTTGTTCAGATGCTGTGCAAAACTGTGTTTGATGCTCTGCTGCAGCACTAGTGCACACAGTGAACATTCACATCTGCTGTTATGCCCTGCACTCTGCTTGGTCAAATTAGTGATATTAAATCATCACATATGTTTTCAACATTTATATGTAATGCATAGCGTAAAACTTGCTGCTCTGCACACACCTCACGTGCATAGAAGATCCCATTGCTTCACGTAGGGACAACTATGGTTATTTTCCTAGAAATACAAGGAGTATTGGAATCACTTCAGCTGCAGGATGTTGGAAAGTGATTTGACATGTTCTCTTGAAGTTTTGACATCCAGAGATACTTTGTTAGTGTCCACTAAAGCAGCCTCCCCAATGGAGACATCTGCAGAACATCGTTCTTCAGAGGACTGCCACTCGCACAGCAAAATGTGCTTCCAGTGATAGCAGAGGCCTGTTGCAGTGTGTTTTATTTGTTCTTTTGTGAGTCACGTTAATAGCAAGGCATAGTTGTGGGGACAAAGACAGCTTGGCAACACATGCAGTCACTTGGAAGCAATCCTGCTCCCTAAGATCCCCCTGTTGTGGAGAGGCTTAGGCTGCTGCATAGGCATAACCATAGGTGCTTGCATTGAAAGCTCTTTTTCTAATTAACTATGTTCAACAAAATTTATATAGTTTATGTGTATATATATGCCACTTAATTAAGTTCTCTTGCATTGCTGCATAGACATTCAGCATCAGTGGGTATCAGGACCCGAACCAGGCAGCTGCACTGCATTTACTGCCTCCAAATGAAACTGATGTGCTGAGAAGATTGATTGTAAAGCAACTGCTGTCATGTGTATCTTCTTCATCAAAATAGCCGCAGAGCAATACATACCTGCTTGTAAACATGCAGCAAGTTTATTTCTTCATACCGAAGCCATCAGAAAGTAGTGGCTTAAGTGTTTTGCCCACCTGAACCATCCTCATCCAGCTCATCCTTGTAGCAACAGCAGCAGATTTGTCTTTGATAAAATTCATGAATTCCGCATTGTGAGGTTCTCCAAAACTCTCCAGATCTAGAAGTGTCCACTTAGTGATTGCACTGTGTAATTGCCTCCCCATTTGCAGCTCTTTTAACTAAGAAAATTCAGGAATGAATCATGGGCGAGTCGCTGGGCACTGGCAAGTTGTCTGTCTGTCTGTCTGGAGAAGGTCGCACGCATACCTGGCAGCTGAACACGTGTAGTTGTTCAGCACTGCATGTAGGTCCAGGCTTGTGCCTGTGTAAGTACAGCTTTGGGTATCTTTGAGATGCAAAATCTGCGAGGAGGTAATGCTGTCACTGGGGGAAGAGCTGCTAACCCAAGGATGGCTCTGGCAGCCTGGCCGGGGTGCACAGGCAGCACAGGCAGGTACCACAGGCAGCTGTGTGTCCCTCCGCACACCGGAGGTGCCCTGGGAGGCGCAGGAGTGGGAAGCCACGGAGTGAAGTTGTGGGAGCTTACATCTCACCCAAACAGTCGTGCTGGGGAAAGCACGAGGTGCCTGAAGGAGAAACCAGCTGCACCATTTCTGCAGCACCTCCTGTAGAAGGGAGGTTACCTCGTGGGCATGGGGATAACGAGGAAAGAAATTTCTGCGGAGGAGATGGGGAAGAGGGCACAGCAGGAGCAGTGTGGTGGGAATGGCTCAAGGAATATATCAGGAAAACTGCCTGAAGCTGCTGGAATGTTAGAGAGGTGAGCTCTGGAGCACTGCAGAGGAAGCAATGGGGGGGGAGGCTACCTGGAAGCAGAGGGAAAGGTGCTGTATGCAGAGGGATGTCATGAAGGAAGAAGCAAGCATTAAGATGTAGTCTAAATATGAAAATGTGTAGGTAAATAAGAATAAACACGATATACTTGGCTTGGATATACTTCTCAGAAACCAACTTGCCACGCTGTTTCACGCTTAAAACCAACTGTGGAATATTCATCCAAAAGCCTAAAATTCTCCAGGTTCCTTACATGTTGCTTTCCAACACCTTTTTCCCCTCTAACCCCAGTTCAAGAGGCAAAAGTCTTGGCTGATGCACAGCTTCTCTGCTCTACCTTGTGTTTCGGCAGTTAGTGGTAAGGAGCTGAGCCTCTCATCGATTTTTAGAGTGCTCAGCAGACAAAAACATGCAAATGTAAGAGGCAGAATTTGTGTGGAGTTTAGACTTGGCTTTTCACAGTGGCCCAGGACTCCATAGTTCCCTGTTGCACACAGATAAGAGGTATCTGTCTTGGGTGGGCGGTGTCACAGATCATCCTGGTGGTGTTACTGCAGCATCTCTCCAGTCATTTGTGCCCTGCATCCTCATGCTGAGGCTGTGAGCTGTTAACATCGAGGCTGTAAACTTTTGTTCCCTATTGCACCTCGGAGGGAAAGGCAGGAGCTTGTTCTCGTGCTTGTTCTTGGGCTGGGGCACTGCGGCTCAAGCACAGGATGCTTCATAAAACCTCAGTTTGCCTACCTCTCTGAGGGGTTTCGAGGTTTAATTAGTTTTGTATTGGGTCTTACATCTTTGATGGCCAAAATGTTATCTGCCTCTGCTTTCTCACAGTCTGGGAGCAGCTTGCAGTTCTTGTCACATCTGTTTTGACGGCGCGCAGGACTTGCGGCAGAGCTGGGCTGCCTGGCTTTAATCATGCATCATAGAGGGGCATAAAACTGTCACATACCTTTGCTAATTATAATGTGCTCTCAAGTAATTTTGGAAGTGGCTGAGAGCCCTTCTAATGCTCAATTTAACATGCTCTAGTTTGATTTGCTTTCCATTCTTTGGGGAAAAAAGAGATTAATACTTTTGTAGGGTTCTATGATCCTTGGTTTTGAAGTAGAGCAACTTTGCCTTGGTTTTGATATTATTTATGACAGACTTTAAAAAAAAAAAAAATCACATACAAGAGAGAGGCTGCTTTTTACCCTGCTTGATGGCTAAGGAGTGTTGTATGTCTGGTAATGTAAGACTTTCTTTGAGTTATGGATATCTGTGTTTAACTGCAGAGACTACTTAATGGGATGCTACATGATCTTCTCCAAACTCTTATTTATCAAAACCTATCACAGCTGTTAGGAACACTCCATTGACCTGCTTCTTGCTGTGTTAAGTACTGTGGAAGTACAGAACAAAAACCAGTTGCCTGCATTTCTGCATCTTTAGCAACGACCCTGTAGCTGTCCTTGCCTGGCACCAGGTGGTTTGAGCACTTGGCCAGGACAGTTTCCCCATTGCTCTCCTCTTTTTACTGAGCCAAAATACTTCTGTGTCATGATCTGCAGTTTTGTTTGTTATAAATACCCCTCATAGTCTGCATATACCATCTGTACCATCTGTATGTAACTACTGTGGGTGCAATAGGTATCTGAGGCATGCCTTGGTTTGATGCCAGTGAGATTGCCCACAGGTTTTTCCTGCTCCCAGCTTTTTTGCACAGGTTTTAAAATGTCTGTGTTTTCTTTTAATGGCTTCAAAAGGCAAATGCCTGGAAAAACTCTTATTAGAGTTTGGGGGTTACAAAAAAAAATAAATAAAAATTAAGCAGTTTGAAAAAATCCTGGTGCTTGCTGCAGATTCTCTCTGGTATAAATTGGGTAGCTGCATAGTCCCTAGGGGCTGCCACTTTAATTCCAGCAGGAAATGTGACTTGATGACTTGTATGAAGACAGGAAGATCAGAGCTTCAGCTAACGGCAGCGGCCGCAGCAGGAGCCTTCTGCAGCTGTTTTTAAGTAAGAGGTGATGGTGTGACATGGATGTGTACACTCAACTAAAATATTCCAGAAAAGCTCCCGCTGTTCAGCTTTTCTTTGGGTGAAACTCATTCTTCAATGTTCTGTTATTGCACTTTTGCTATTTTTCTGATGTGGTGGCGTAAAATGTTTCAGTAACTTTATCATATTTCTTATCGGGAGGCATTTTGTACACTGCTACTTTGTCTCAAAAAACATCTTAGCTGCTTTTTCTTATGTTTTATTTTTTTCAACATGCACAAAGGCCAGAATGTGAGGAGGAAGAAAAACAATATCTCTTGCTTTTTTTTTGTCTATGCCCCATAAGATCCTTTTATTTTTTTACACCTCAGGAGGTTGGTCTATCACTGTAGCTGAAAACTCTCTAACTGACTTCTGTGGCACCAGAGGGGATTTGCTTCCTTAGGAACCTCTGTTGGTTTTTTTCTTGTTATTTCTTCCCTAATGCATTGGAATTTTTTTCTTCCCAAGCAGATCATTGGTTTTGCATGCACCTTAAGCTCTTTTGGGATCTGTAAACTATCCTTGGAGTCTTTGGCTTGTAGTTTGCACCTGGTTTGTTCTAGCAGGGATAATAAGAGGATATTCCTTAACTCCTGTTCCCTTCCCCACAACTGTCTTAATTATTTCTTTCCTATCCTTAGTGGTGGCATTGGGAAACACTCCCAGTACGGCATCTGAAGATCTGTATTTCCTACTTGTTGAGCTGCCAGTCAAGAGTTCTGTGTCTGTTCTGTGTATTTTCTAACACTCGTTCTGTAATCACTTATTTGAGCTTTCATCAGAAAGACAGAGATAATCTGAAATCTTCTAACCCACTGAGGCACAATACCTGTTTCTGAGGACTCTGTTTAATAGCTCTGGGTATTTTGCTTCTTCCTTCTGCTTTGTCAATTTGTCCATCCTTGTCCTTTATTCTGTGTGGACTGTGTCCTTACAAGTCCTTTGGGGGTTACCCCAGGTCTCATATTTTGGTAAAAGAGAACTCAGTAAAATGCTTAACGTCTTGAAATCGCCCTTGTGCATGTGCCTGCATGAGCTGTGTCCTTGCAGAGCTGCTGTTTGTCAGCTCGGTCTAGGGGATAAAGTGGCGGGTGAACAGGAAAAGCTGCCAAACCGGTGCCGAGATTTCAGTCTCGTGGACGCTGTGTGAACTAGGCTGTGGGAATAGCTAAGCCAAGGTACTGACACTGATCTGAATGAATTCACCACTTCAGTCCATGCCATAACCTCTGGGACAGCCAGCCTAGGCTCAGTCACAGCAGAGCTGGTGCCCACCACCTTTGGAAAGAGTTTTAACAGCCGGCTTTTGCAGGTGTGCCAGTGACCTTGGTTTTAACAACTGCTTCCATGGCCCAGCCGCGAAGCACCTCGCTAACTCAGAATCATATTCATGAATGCCAAGTGAATATCAACAAGATCAGCATTATTTACAGTCTGACTTTTAACAAGTGCTGCCTTGCATATATCATGGATATTGGTGGATGGCCTCTGGAATCAACCCGGTATCGTCGGCGCAGGAGATACCGTGAGGGGGCAAGGGAGATGAAGTGGCTACATTGCTCATCTTGAATCTCATTTTAATATTTATTATAATAATAGCCAAGCCATGCAAGGTGAGCCTTTTAAAGGGTAAAAAGTGAAAATGAAGCAGCTGGCAGGTGTTGGGAAAGGAAGGATGAGATTACAGCAGTAAAATAACACGGTCATTCAGAGATTAATGAGAAGCACGGTGGAATAAAATTATAGAGTTGAAATATAACTAAAGCTAAGTAAATGTCTTTGATTCTCAGATGGATAAAATGAATCTTTAAAGAAGAATTTGAAGAAAAGTTGGTAGCATGTTCTGGAAGTGCTATTCCATACATGTGGTGGAGAATAAGGACTGAAAACGGTGGAAGAAAAAGAGGAAAAGCTGTGCTGTTATTGTCAGGGCAGATGGATGAGAGACAAACAGATTGGATTGCTGGGGAGAGGGAGTTATGCAAAACATTGACAGGGATGAATAGGTGGCTAAACTTTAAAGGAGGAATAGAGAACAGTCAGCGAAGAGTCTTGGAGACCGCAGTGATGTCATCATGCCAGTGTCAGAGCATGAAATATGAAAGGGACAGCTGTATTTATAAGTTCTTGGTGTTGCAAACCAAGTACTCTGGAGAGGAGGAAGAAAGCAACGATGAAAAAAGAAACTGAGAAGGCAAGTGAAAATATCTTCTCCTTTCAAGGAAGAAGGCAAAGAATTGTGGAGAGAGACAGATGGGGTGTGGAAGTTCGCCCAATGTGAAACCTTTGCCCTCACTTTTGAGGCTTGCAGTGATGCTCCAAAACACTGGTGCAGGATTTTTGCTCCAGCATGGCTGGTGTTGCAGGCCCCTTCCCAGCACCTCATCCAAGCTCAGAAACCAATGTTTAGTCCAAGGGTGAATATTGGAGAAGATCTGAAGTAATTTTTTTGGAGCCTTTTAGCCTCAGTGGGCTTGACGAACAGCTGGGATGGCTGCTGTGATAATGTGGTGTGTCATGTCAGTCTCTGTTCTAAGTCGCCTATGCTTTTACTTTTTCTCCCATTTTACCTTCCAGCCTCCCTCAGTTTCTTTCTGGCTCAACCAATGTAGTGGTTTAAACTTCAGAGAAAAGAAGATGAAAGACCTGTTCTGAAACGAATCCCAAAAGGGACTTCTTTAGGACCTATTTATCTGTAAAAACTTGGGTTTGTCCATGGTCTCCAGAAACTTACAATGTGTGGGCTGGTTCTAAGAAATGAATTTGCTAAGCTTATTTGCTTCAAGGCAACCCCATGCTAGGTATTTTGTGCCTCACAGGGGACTCTTTTCTCTGACATTAAGTGTATTTTTCTATGAGCAGCAAGGCACATAAGGGCTTGTTTCATATGGATTTGTGCTGTAATACACACGTGTGTCTTATTTCCCCATCATCATCAAGACAATAACTCCAGCTTCTTCCCCACAGTGCTCATCATCACTGCAATACCCTAAGGTCCTCTCTGCAGCCCCCAAACAATCAGAAGTGCTTATGGCACAGCAATACTGTTGTGTTTCCTTGTGGCAATGAATTGGGAGCATGCTTTCTGTTGATGGGCACTAGGAATGAACAATGCAGCGTTAAGCTGGCTTCACTTGTTCTTCAAGGATCCAGGAATGAATAGTAAGTAATGATCCTCTTCCAGTCTGAATGTGGAGCACGGTAAGCCCCATTCCTATTTGCTCCTTCAGAATATAGGAGATGTATTTGGGTCTTTTGTAAGTTAATCAGCTCCAGCTCCCAAGGGCTGATCTGCTTCTCCTCAAAAAGAATCAAATAACGGTAGTAGAAAGAAAGAAGCGCGTGGATTAAAACTGGCAAGTACGTATTGAAGCCTGGCTAGATGCAGGTGAAGGTCATTGCTGGGAGAAGTGAATTGTCATTGCAGAAAAACCAAAGCCCTTGCTGTTCAGTCACAAGGTGAGATTTGGGCTGTAGGTACCTTCCTTTATTCTGGACCATCCAGAAGACTGTGTTCATCCCTCCTGAGACAGAGACTACTCTGGTTTGATCTTCACTTCATCATGTTTAGAGTGGCTTCTTGTTGGGGCATACCTTGTGTGGTTGGTTGTCGAGGTCACACAGACCAGGACACTAAACAAGGGGGGGAAAATCCGTGCTTTAAAAGTCACAAGTGTGCACATGGAGCAGCGTGTGGCACGAGCCGGGAGTGCAGCAGCCATTCCCACACTTCATTTGTCTGTGTGGCCACCAGCGTCCCTCCCTGCACTTTTCCAGGTCAGATCACTATGTGCTGGCTGTGTACCCATCATGCAGGAACCGAAGTCTCCCTCAGCAGAACCCCTCAAAGCAGTAGCCAGCAGCCTGCATCTTGCCAGGCCTCGAACCCCTCACCAGTGTTACCCAAATCCCCCCCCCAGTCATCTTCCCCAAAGGAACTTGTTCATTCCTTTTTGAGCACTCAGATCTGTCTCCCTCCCCTTTTTTTTTTT
>VZTE01003012.1:329670-371981 GCA_013397775.1 Eulacestoma nigropectus
TTTTTTCTATATCAAACAACCTGTAACTGGTTCTTGGGTTCTAACACTGGTTCTTTTTGTTACACTCTCTTTCCAAGAGATTGCCTTTTGTCATTCAAAGCCGAAGGTACTTGACACAGAAGCAATGCAGAAGCCCCCGGGCTTCAAACACTGTCCTGACTGTGTGATCGTTTTGCCTGTGAGCAATTCCCATCCTCAGTGTCTGATAAGCCTTGGGGAAGAAATAGGAAAAGAATGCAGCACTCTGAATTCCTGAGGGGTGCTGGGAGGCATCCATCCATGTGGGGACTGGAGGACGTCCACCTGCTGACCAGGGCCTTTCAGATTCAGCATTTCACGCTGCCAAAGGACACTCCTGCCTTTGACTTTCTTCACAAGGCTGACAAAAATCTGGCTTCCTATCTGTCTGTCAGGGAGAAAGATATCTTGCCTTGCTAAGTTGTTTGCAGAAATGTCCAGGTCAGATGGTTTTGTGTTCAGGCCCAGGAATTGCTTTTTTGAGCTCTAAAACTGACCCTAGGAACTGCTATGTCTTGGATTTACTGTAGTGCTCTGTGGAGAACCCAGGTTCTTTGTTTTTCTGTTGCATCCAAAAAGTGACATAATTTACTGATTAAGCCTGTTGGTGTCATCCAGCCTGCTGATGTGCCTGTAAAACCTCCAGTTTGGCATCAGCATGGCTTAATCTTCTCTTTGTGATCTTAAGCTTCACCAGGGGATCAGCTGAGCTCCTCAGGTCACAGCATTCTCCCTTCAGTCTTACTCTGCACCTCTGTCTTGTGCATCAGTGCTGCTGACATCATGACAACATCTCTTTGCCATTATCTTCCCATCCTTTAGTACCAGTGTATGTCCTGTGCCTTTAGCACACAGCCTGGTCTTGGCTCTGAGACTCAGGACCTCGTTTCTGCCTCCTGCCATTCTGCCTTGGCCACTGGTCTCTGTCACTCACTCTCTGATTTTGAACATGACAGAGTTCTCTGCACTTCGGGGTCTCGGGAGATTCTTGTCTCTTGTTCTGAACATGCTCTGAGGGAAAAATTCACACTCCCAGTCTAGCTGCAGTGATAGATTTCACTGGATAGGGAAGTGCTGGGCTCCAGCTCTCCTCAGCTCTCCAAGCCTATTCACTAGCGTGCCAGGGAATTCATTGCTTAATGAAAGCCATTTTCCCTGGCCTTCCCCAGCCAAGATCAATGTCATCACGTGGCAAGGGATGGCCTACACTTAGACATCTCCCTTGTGTGTTCTTGCAGAATCATGTGACAGCCTGACAGCAAAGCTTTTTAGGTGTAATAGGCATCTTCAGTTCTATTGTTAATTTATCATAGGTGGTGGTGTGAGATAGCTTCTTTCCTTAGTCCTTTGCAGACATTGTATGTGATGGCATCAGCAGTGGTACCACCCTGATCTAGTACCTGCTGTGCCTCCCTTGCTGGGTAAAGCTTTAGGAACTGATATTGCCTCTTTCTTGGGCTCTCTTGGCTCAACAGATTGATTCCTCAAGGCAGGAACAGAGTAGTTGAGCCTTCTGGGGACACTCAGCTTATCTCCTCTTTGGCTGCTGAACTGTTCAGTGCAAGCCCACTAAAGAAGCAGAAACCTCTTACTTCTTGACAGAGGCTGAAGTCTTCTTCCCATTTAGACAGGCAGGATGTCTGACCAACCATCTCACCAGGAGTCTTCTGGAAGTTCCTATATTTTTCCAGATGCACAGTATTTTACCATTTCAGCCACATCTCAGGGAACTGAGGTCTCTATTTTCAAGCCTTCCTCCATGCTGGAGCTGTAGTGCAAGTTTCAACATGGTGGTAGTAAGAAAATGCATGTCAGTGACTGATTACAGAGCTGTTTTCCTCTTGGAGTTTAAAGCTACCCTTGCTGCTTTCCTGGGCTGTGTGTCACACTGAATGCAGCTGATTTGTTACTGCACCCTTTGACTAGTGGTTTCAGGGTAGTACCCTAAAGGCAGAATTGAATAAACTGTGAAGTACAGAGTATCTGTGGGGTTAGTGTGTCAGCAAAGCCGGGCAGGTGTGTTTAAACACACCTTTGGTGTGAACATGCTCACCCTGAGTCAAAAACAATGCCCGTGGGAAATAGCATCATCGCTCTTAATTTATTGTATTTATGCAGGTGTAATTAAGGGACAAGACAGTTTGTAAAACTGTCTCAAATTTTCTCTTATTTCTCTTCATTCAAGGTAAATAATCCTTTCTGTTCATCTAATGCTACATTAATTTTCACAAATTAATTAAGTAGTTTTCACAAATACATATAGCAATACTTTTTGCTCAACATACTGATGTTTCAGAATCTTTTAGCAGAATGATTCTTCCCGTTTTAATCCAGCTATCCAACTCATTGATTTGTCGTTATCAGTTTTCACTCAAATTGCAGCATCAGTAGTGGGGGATGGACAGCTTCTCTGTCCAAAACCCTGCATGTATTGAGAGCACAAGACATCCCTTGATGGAGACTGTGCAGAGACTCACTGAGTTTGAAGGAGGGGTTGAGCTAGCATTGAAAGACAAATACATTTTATTTTAATCCCATTAATATTCCCTGAATCTGTCTGGGCAGTGTGTGTATCTTCCTGCTTATCCCCTTTGCCCCCAGGATTTTCTCTTCCTGTGGTACCATGTATCTTCAGCTGTTGTTTGGGATGTTTCTGGCTGCTCTCTTTTCATTGAGACTCATATTCCTATTTCTTCCTTTCTTTAACCAAGCAGCAAAACCACACAAGCAGCCCTTGCTCCTACCTAAAAAGCATATGCAGGCCCCTGCACCCAGCATGCATCTAGTTAACCATATGTGTCTTCCTCATCCTCCAAGAACTGCATAATCCACCAGGCTTGGCAAATCCAACCCCTTTTTCCTCCAACGTTTCACATCTTCACACCAATCTCTTTCTTTCCCTGGCTCACTTGGCCATATAGGCTGCTGGTCTCTTGGGATGGGGAGATGGATACTGGGCATCTGCTCGCTCCTTCCTGGCATTGTGATGGGGAGGGTGAGGGAGAAAACAGCAAAGCAGATAAGGGCAGTGAGGAGCAGCTGGGCACAGGTAAAAGAAGGGCCATCAGTGCCTTCAGGTTGTGTTTCCTTCATCTAAAATTACTTTCACGTTCCAACACGGAAGGAGAAACGACAATATGCCTCTTTGTTGCCTCCCTGTACTTTGAGGTGTTAGAGGCAGGGCCACAGCACGAAACACTTGTGGCCCCTCCTGCTGGTCCTGGGGGTGGTGATGAAAACAGAGCAGCCCTGGCTCACAGAAGGGTGCTTGGAGCTCCTGCAAGCAGGGAGAAGGAATATGACAGGACAGTTCAAAGTAACAGGTATGTGTGATTTCTCCTGCCAGTGCTGCCTTTCTCTCACACAGCCCAATTAACAGGGGTCACAGAGCACTGATTAGCTGCCTTGGCGTTTTGTGAACATAAAGCAGTGAAAAATCCAGGGTGAATGGGGGAAAAAAGATCAAATAGACACTTATCTCAGCACTCCTGCCTGTCCCCGGCATTTGCCAGCCTAAGGAAAGAGCCTTTCCAGAGGAGACCAGTGCAGTATGGTGCTGTATCTGTGCCGATATCTCTGCTGCTTTTCTGCCTTTTCTCAGCAAAATAGCAAACAAGGCACCCCCAGCAGCTGTGTCGTTCCTAGGGCTGTTGCTAGATAAGAGCCAAATCAGTAGAGAAGCGTGGGCCATAGGCAGCTGGGGAAGATCAGAGCGTGCCCTTTTGCCACATGGGTGTGTGAGATGACTTCAGTTCCTCCTCAGGAGGAGTGGGCTTGCTCCTCCTGTCCTTCGTGTGAGGGAAAAGGGGTGGAAGGCAGCACATACCAGCTCAGGGGAGGTAAAAGGGCATCTCCATCTAGTTCAAGACTTGCTGAGCGTGGTCTAGTAGTGCTAAGGAGCCCAAGCCGGAAACTTCCACGTTGGTGTGGCTGGGGTGAGAAACCTGGACAAGCAGACCTGGAATGTTCCTGAAGGGTGGGCAGCTGTGCTGACCTCGTGCCTTCCCCTCTCTTCCTTCATGCTCCCCTTTTTTTGGGGGTAGCAAAGCAACGCTCCCACTTCAGCTGTCATACCCAGGTTAAGTGGCTGCACTTGCTTCTGTCAAGCCAACACATGCTCCTGTGGTGTGATCCCTTATTAGACTAGACAGCCCACATCAGCTCTCCATTCTCCCTGCCTCCCCGGAGACACTGCCTCGCTCCATAGCTGTTCCTATTCTGCTTCTCTGTGGGATACAGCATGTCTGCCAGCTCCCCTCCCAGCTTCCCCAGGTTTGATTGCACGGAAGATCGCTCAGGGTAAGATGGAGGAAGACAAGGAGTAGGAATGTTCTTAGCTGCTGGCAGCCATGGGGTTTCGTAGATGACTTTTTCCCCCTCTCCTAAAGACGAATGCTTTCAGAGTTCAGGTGGGAAGTCCACAGCATCCAACCATGTAAATTAGATTTCTTTAGCAGGATCATGCAGCCCTTCTGCTCGTGAGCCTCCTGTCCTAACTTGGTGTTACCACGTTGGAGGAAAATCCAGAACCCTGATGTCTTCTCAAAGCTTCGCTTCAGCGTATTCTTGGGGTGGTCTCTGGTCCCTGCCACATTTGAGTTCTGGAAGTGAGTTGTGGGCTGGACAAATGAGGAGCACAGAGCAGGAGTTGCTAGGGTGCTGAAATTACTCTGCTGTCCTTTGCTTTTGTGGAAGACATGGGTGTATCTTTGATGGATGTGGAAACCTCCAGTTGCTCATGTTTCAGACTGCCAAATCCAGGAGTTAGGCCAGACTATTTTAGGGAAGAGCTGCTGCTACTTAACGTTCACTAACTAGGTAATCTTTTGTCCTTCTGTTTTGAAACAAAACAATGGTTCTAATGTAGAAAGATTGTATTCCTGTGTTCAGCAATGGTGAAGATGAATGTCCTTGTGTGTAGAGCCCAGTGCCACCCACCTGCTTAACTCTTCAGATGTCTTTCTCTTCCCCTTCCCTGCCAGTGCTCCTGATGGCCACACAGGTAAGCCACAGAATTACCAAGGTTTGAGCAATGTCTGAATTCAAAAAACTAGCTCTGGCTTGCCATGGAGGACAAAAGGCAGACCTGTTCATGCCTTTTGATGGTCTGGTGCTCCAGCAATCTCTGCTGTCTTTACAAGTCCTAAGAGGAGAAACTTCATTCTGGAGGTCTGATCAGTGTAATTAGAATTTTTTTTCCCCCCACAGTGTGACCTCATTCAGCGTCCATTAATGTCTGATGTCCTCCTTTTGTTCACAGCCACTAGTAGGCCAGCAGGTTTTCTCCAGGCATGATTCAAAACAGGCCCTGAAGAGCAGGATGTACCTGGGTGTTTGTTTCCTTCATCACAAGAGCTCTGCCAGGGTTGGACCTTGCTGAGGTCTGCCACAAGTGTGGTGTGGAGTTACTGCTCCCACCAGACTGTCCTTGGCTGGAACTTTTGAAGTCTGTCCCCATCAGCGGTGCAGCTAGTGGCACTGCTAAATGTGGCTGTTAGAGCCGAAGGCCACGATTCCTGGATCTCCAGCTTCTCGGTCCTTTTGCTCTGCTGCAATGGAGTGTTTGGTGGAGAGACCCTTCGGGGTGCTCGTGGCCCTTGGGCCTCTGGCAGCTTGGTCACCCTGATGACAAGCTGGCCCATGGTCTGAGGAATACGTGCTCCCTGTTGGCTCGCGTGCCTCCTGAGCCAGCTGCACACACAGGGCTTGGAGGGATTCCTCTCCAACCCTCTTCTCCCCCTGAAGGATGGGGTAGTGTGTTTTTCCCCCTGCATCATACTTGACTTAGTTTCTCAGTAGGGTAAATTGAAGGTGAAGTACGAGCTGGTCCATAAAGCTTCCTCCCCCACCTCAGATGAGAAAGCTCATTAATACAGTGAAAAAAAAGGTCTCCATTGTTACGTGGGAGCTCAAGGTCAGGCTGGTAGTAGTAACTCATATTGCTTCTAAGGTCAGCCTAAGCTTTCTCCTTCTGACAAGCCACGATAGATTGATCATGGAGGCCCTTACATTATTTTTTTTCTTCTGAAATAGGCTTTGCTTCTCCTGACCCTGTTAATGATGTTTGACTGAGGTCATCCCAGCAAACCCTGAATCCTTCCCATTACCTTCCAGAGGGCCTTCCTTTGTGCCAAAGCATTGTATGCTTGTTAAGAATTAAGCTTTCCTGATCTCTGCTGTAGCGAAGGAGCTGTCTTCATTGGAGAGGCGAGAAATATCTTGAGTGCCATCTGTCAGTTAATGCTCTCATTAACACCTGAGTGACTCCCAACACCAAGCTGGTGCCTTTTTGCCAATTCAGAACTTACAAGGTGCCAGCCCATAAGGTGAAATATCTTCAGTCCATAAAATGAATTCCATTATAAAACGTCTGTTCTGATAAGACCTAGATTTTTGTTGTTGTTTCTTTTAACTTAGAGAGATCACAGAGGCAAAGCCAGCTCTCTTGTGTGCTGTGAATTAGATGCCCAAGAAGTCTATTTTCATTTAGTACTGAGAACCTCCTAAAAGCAATGCTTGTGCTGGGTGGCTGAACATATCTAAGTCTTTTTTAGCTTTAAAGCCTTTACCGGAGAGAAGTATCACCTCTATTATTTCCCTTACTGGCTAACTCTGTAATAGGAACTGCAGGAGTAATTACATTTATGCTTAAATGGTCTTTGGTAGAAAGGCTGAGATCTCCCAGTCTTGCTTTCCGTGTTCCTCCCACATACGGTTCTTGGGCAGGAGTTGGAAGAGGTCTGTTGTTGTTCCTGCTCTCTGTCATCCGCTGGTTTTGTCAGGGTTCTTGGTTTTAATCTCAAGAACAATATACTGTCTGGGATTAGATGCAGGTCAGGCTTGCCTTTTTCCCAGCAGTTTAGCTCGAGAGCATGCCAGTATTTACTCTTCCATTACATTTTGTAAATTAAATGAAACAAGACACTTAAAACACTGTCAACATGATAGATATTCTAGCTAGTGGGTCCAGGCAATTATTTGGCATCTAAACTTTCAGAAGGCTTAGTTGTGTGTGCCAGCAGTGTCCAACCACCGTTGGTGAATTTTTGTCTCCGATATTTCAACTCCTTACCCAAATGTTTCCTTCAATCCATTATTTACTCCCATAGGACCAGAGATTTTGTGAGGGGTGGGTTTTAGGGTTTTCTTTTTAAGAGATGTGTGTGGGGAGGGCTTGTAAAAAAATTGGCAGCAGTAGACCAGATAGGGCAATGTGCTGTGACAGTAATTCCACACTTGGGCCATGGCATGCTGCCTGTGGAAAGCGCAGATTGAGACAGGGACTCTCTTACTGAATCAGTGTTTGGTTTAGCTTTTGTTTGTTTGGCTTGATTTTGTTTACAGTTTTCCAGCCAAGATTTGATTTACTTTGGAGTCTTTAAAACTAAAAGCACAAGTGACTCTGCTTCCTTTGGGCATGAGGATAAAAAAAAAAATAAGCACGTGTGTCTGTACACATAATTCCAGCCCCAATTTGCTCAGAAGGAATTTCACGTTGAGTTTGCTCCTACAGGGTCCTTGTGGGGCTGGGGTCTCTAGGTGCAACTCTTCCCTGCCAAGTGTGCACACCAGAAGCTCCAACCAAATTTTTCCGTATATCCTGTCAACTCTGTGAGATTCTCACCCTCTCTTCCTGAGGTCTCCAAAGGAGCCCCTCTAGGAAGCCGGGCACGGTGACGAGCGCAGTGGCCAAGCTTTTTTTTCTGACAGCAGAGCATGACCCCACGCGTTAAAAGCCCGGGCGATGGGAAGGGTGCCCCTCTCCTTTGAGCAGGGGAAAACACTGGGATCGCCAGGCGGGGGGAGGAGTCCTCAGCTCCCCTCTCCTGGAGCACAGAGAAAGCTCCCTCTTTGGGAGGCAGCCGGGCAGCAGATGGCCGGGCTGCGGCGCTGAGCTGTCAGGGGTGTATCATTTCTCTGGCTGTTCTGGGCGCTGATACCCACGGTGGAGAGGAGCCCCTCCCTCAACTTGCTCCATCTTCTTTATGCCCTGATTTTTTTGCAGCTGCTACTAAAGATCACAGGCAACTTGAGCTGCAGCCTCAGTGGTACTCTTGTGGATTGTCTGAGGCTGTTCCTCTCCTTTGACACGGATGTGCTAGGTCGTGTCCTTCCCCATGCCCCAGATTTCCTTTTGTACATGCAACGTACGATTAAAACTTTCAACCACGGTTGCAATTCAGCTTTGACCTCCTTTCTAATCTTTGCAAAAAAAGAAAGGGACCTCTGACAACAACCCTGTGGTTTCAGAGCGTAGCCAGGGATAAGACTAAGAATTGCACTGGGCTCTCAAAAAATCATCTGCGTCCATGTGGGATGTACCACATAGATACACAGGAACCATTCCTCCACTGCCCCACTACAGCTATCCAAATTGCTTCTCACATCGGGGGGCAACTGCAAAGCAAGGGATGTTTTGACAGGTGAGGGAAGCTTTATCTCAGATTTATGAAATATTAATGGTGCTAGTCAAGTTGGCATGAGAGAAGTTTTGCAGTTGCAGAGTTCTTTGAGGTAGGTACCTTTTCTGATCTGTTATAGTTGATTTCTGTAGTACTTCCCCTTGGTTAATGAGCTGTATGGAAGCTGCTTGTGCTGTACGTCAGGAAGTGGTTGAGATGTGGTGAGAGTCGTGGCCCGTGGTCTCACACTTTTTTTGTAAATTGTTTCTAGGACTCCCAATTTACTTTCAGAAGAGGGTTGGTTTTCCTTTGGATACACGCCCTGGGACAGAATGTGCCCATGTACCAGTTCAGCCTCCGTGGGAATGCTCCAGTTTGTAGAGAAAAGGACATGACTGACTTAACACTGCCTCCACTGGTCGAGTGTTTTTCTCAGCGGTGCTGAGAGCCTCTGGAGAAGAGATACATCTGTCTCTTCAGCCCAGTGATTTCCTTCCTGCCTTCTTCCCACTTACAGAAGAGTTTTTGGAGGTTCTCAGCTGCAGCAGAGACTCTGTAGGACTTGCAGGTGTATTGCTGTCCTAACACTGAGCTTGAAAAGAGGGTGTTTAACAGACTGTATCCAGGTCATTCCAGTCCTGGATCCAGTCTCTCTGATTCTTGGGTTTGAATTTTACGGGTAATTCTAAACAGTTATTCCTGGGCATTTCTGCTTTGCACAGGGAAGAACCCCGAGGGCGAGATTCTCATAGGTTGCTGTGCTCCCTGCAGATTTTCTTCTCCAAATCAAGGGAGCTGTTTCAGAAACTTTTTCAAAGGGAAATATAATAGAGATATGGGATAAGTGAAACTAACTGTAGGTGTGGCAGACAGGGTGAAGACGAGCACCCTACATTTGTCTGGTGAATAGAAGTCGGTTCCCATTAAGAGGGGAAATATAAATTGGGTAAGATTGAGAGTGATTGGGAATGCCTTGAGACATCTGTTTCCCATCTCTGGTTCTCGTTTCTATCCTTATTCAAAGCGACAAATGCACAGTAGCTGTCTTTGAAAATTGATGGGGATAGGAACTCAAAAGTACTCTTAAGAAGAGAGCTTGTAATGCACCGAACACCGGGTGGATGGCGGAAACTTCTAGTGTTAGCCACTTATGTGAAAGTCAAACTAAAACCAAATTGGTTAAATCAACACAGCCAATCCCTAGGGGGAAAGAGAGTTACACAGGCAAAGATTTCAAATGATCTTCTGGCATTAAGCGGCTTCCTGGATCAGTTTTCTTTGAGAGCAGCCAAATGATAGAGGAAGATAAGTGAACTCATGCGAGTGGTAAAAGAATCTGTCTGATCCATGGCTTACTTTTTTTGTAGGTAGAAAAAAAAATAGGAGCAGATAAAACCTTTTGTGGTTTCTTCCTGGCAATCCTTTTTATCCACTAGTTATTCAGGATCCTAGGGAAACTGCTTTTTCAGTCAATTTTACTGGAAATAGCCAGAACCTCTGTATCAGATTTGATGAAATAATCTTTTGCCTTGAGCTCTGACAGAGTTGAAGAACTGAACTCGGGGGGCTGAGACTCAAATGCTGTCTGAGAGCTTGCAGTCATTTCCCTTCTGTTTCTGGACTAAGCATCCA
Organism: Eulacestoma nigropectus; assembly: GCA_013397775.1. Lineage (NCBI taxonomy): Eukaryota > Metazoa > Chordata > Aves > Passeriformes > Eulacestoma > Eulacestoma nigropectus. The sequence goes on from VZTE01003012.1 coordinate 339,723, forward strand.
AATACAAGCGATGCTTTCCCTCTTTCAGGAAAAGATGTTCTCATCACTATTTCTGTTCTGGAAGACAATCAAAGCTACCTTTCTTTTCTGTTTTTTTTGGGGGGTTTGTTTGGGGTTTTTTTTGTTTGTTTGTTTGGGGTTTTTTTTATTTGGTTGGTTGGTTGGTTTGTTTGTTTGGTTAGTTATTTGGTTTGGTTTGGTTTGGTTTAATCTAATGGCTTCTGTAAATATCTGACATTTAAGGTGTGTGACCAAATAACACTCTTGACAAGTCTGTAAAGGGAATCTATTGTTGCCCTCTTTCCCAAATCGAAGTCCTTGCTGGAAGTTAGGTCTTGAGGTATTTGAGAAAGACACTGCAGGAATGCACAGCTACTTCAGGTAGGTGTACTGAATATCTCACTTTTAAAAAGGATATTTGCTGTAGATTTTACCCTAAAATTAGTACTTGAGGCAGTTCTGAGGCATTTCGTAAAAGTCAGTCCTCCCTTTCTGACTGAACTTTGTTAGCGTTGGGGACTGTTTCAGGTTACATTTGTCTGATTGCTGATATTAGTGGGGGTGAAACAACGATACCTGGGAACACTGATGCTTTGCTTGTGTCATGCAGAAAGGAGCAAACTCCAGGTTGCAGAGGGCACTAGGTCCAGGTACACTCAAGCATCTGTTGTTAAATACAACCAGAGGGCTGGTAACAGTCATGCGGTGAGGGGAGATATCTCTGGGAGGTCAGCTTGCCTTTGACGTCAGAAAGAAGCAGGCTGGTGAGGAGTGATCTGCAGGGTGGGAGCATCAACTTCTCTCTGCTCGAGGAGGAAGGGAAACGCTGCCAGGTGGACATGGCTTGAGGCATCTGTTCCTTCATTCTCGCAGTCACTGCCCAGTCATGGGCCTTGCAAAGAAGTCCAGTCTTTACCAAATGTGTGAAGACCCCTGTCTAATAGCTAACCTCTTGTTGACTTTTAATGATCTTTCTTCGGCTGGATCACACTCCTCTACCTCTTTGTTAAAATATAATAGCTTTTGTAGAAGTTAGCAATTTCTCAGGGAAATGCAATTCTGTAGTGCTGGCGCCGTTCCATTAATCATATAGAGTAATCTGCTTGTGCCAAAAACCTATCAAGTGGAGCTGCCTTTTTGAGAGCTGGTGGGAATGTGTACCCAGTGGTGTTCTTGCTGGCATATGGACTTCCCGTGTGTGCAAGAATGGCTGGGGCATGGGGGGGTCCCCGTTTGCTGTGCTCAGGGTACACAGCTCGAGCAGGCTGAGCGAGCCTGGCAAGTCTCAGGGCTCAAAGTCATATGGAGAGATCTTCAGAAAGTTTTATATTTAGGGACACGCAGCCTCCCCAGCCCTTTTTTCATTCCCTCCCCTGAAATTCTGAGCATTCAGATGAAGGCTTAAGTCTCATTGACATATAGCCAGGAGTTCTTCTAGCCTTAAGCTCCATCAGTGGTCTTATACGTGTCAGATGGGGACATTCACTCTCAGTGCTAGATGAGGGTAAGAAGTATCTGCTTCTTTGGGTTATATGATGAACTGCTGGCAGTGAAAGTAGGACTTAATGTGACTCAGCTAGAAAATGAGAAAGATTATTTTAGTAGTAATGTTTATGAAGAGCTCGAGTGTTCAGCTTGATCATCTGTGAGAGTACAGAGCGGGGACTCCTCTGTACTGACTCCTTTTTGGGAGGTGCACTCCTGTTGGGGATGAGCCTTGCTGTGTGGCAGGGTCCAAGCCATGTGTGTGAGATGGGCTGTGCTGATGTCCTGCCAGAGCCACCGGTGGAGGAACAGGCAGAAAGTGGCAGCACCTTTGGGGACAGAGGGAGAGGAGACTGGGGACCACAGCAGGAGTATGGGAAGCATACAGCAGCAAAGTGGGGAGGAAGTGATCAGCTATGCAAAGTCTCAAGGCACTAAACCAGGGCATGGAAAACTTTGTTAGAAGTAGAGGAGAGCAGGGCTTGGCAATGACAGATGTGAGGGGCAAAGGGAAATCTGAAGAAAATGGTCTCCACATCAAATGGGAAGAGTTGCAAGGGGACCAGGCTCATGAATTTTGTTGCATCCTATTTTAGTAAAGGGTGGCTGTTGGTGCTAGCACAAGGCACTGCCCATGGGGAGAGAAAGGGGATGAGTTGCTACCACGTTTGGCTCATTCTTTCAGCTTAGAAAAAAATAACATTGTGTGTATAAAAAGCTGCCTGCATATAACATGAAAGCCCGTGGTGTTGCAATGAGATTGCTGCTGTGTTTCGGGAATGTGAATGAGAGCTGCACCCAACCATAGCTGACAGCTCTCCTTCAGGTGCTGTCTGTCTCTGTGTTGTGGTGGTTGGAGTTGCTCGGTGCACCGGGTGTTTCTGGACACGGCAAACTACAGTAAGCGAGTGTGACTTTTTCTTCCTTGGTTAGATCCCAGACGTTTCACAGCTACCTGGAGGACATCATCAACTACCGCTGGGAGCTGGAGGAAGGGAAACCCAACCCTTTGCGGGAGTCCACTTTCCAGGAGCTGCCCCTGCGCACGCGGGTGGAGATCCTGCACCGCCTCTGTGACTACCGCCTCGATGCAGATGATGTCTTCGACCTCCTCAAGGTGCTTTGGGCAGCAGGGATGAGGGGAACTGTGTGGCCACAGGAGCTGGGCCAGATCAGAATCTTCCTGGGACAAGAAAGGATCACAGTTTTACAGAAAGGGTTCCCTTTCCCCCCCCCGTGCCTTGCACTGGCTTGCTCAGGACTTGGGCCCTTGTCCTGTGTGGATGTATTCATAACACAGGAGCCCCTAAGTAAATTGGCTTCACTGGCTACTCCTTCTGCAAAGAGTGAATATGGAGATGCTTTAATGGTAGTGGCAGGGCTGTGAGAGCCGAGACTGCTGCCTTGCTGAGGGATGCTGTGAGATGAAAGGATGGGGATGAAGTATACTGGAGGAGCTGGGGGAGGGTAGAGGGGGGGAGGGAGCTTCTCAGGGCTGTGCGTGACTGTCGCCAGCACTAATTAGACCTTCCCTGTCAGGAGCACCAGAGATGAAATGTTAAAACGAGAGAGGCCATTCAAATTAGAGATGCCAATCTAAATCCCTCCCTGGACAGAGAGCGAGCGTCGCCTTCCCCCTGGAGTAACATTTTCCCAGCTCGGCTGGGAGGAGCAGCTGTACCGCTGCTGTGGCATGGTGGGAGGGAAGGAGGGAGGGAGGGAGGTGTTTACGGAGGGGTGTCATCATGTTTTGTGTGACAATGTGGCCGCTTTTCAACTTGTCACCGTCTGGCGGGGGGCTCCCGGTGGGCGCAGGGCTTGGACGCCGACAGCCTCCGCGTGGAGCCGCTGGGCGAGGACAGCAGCGGTGCCCTGTACTGGTACTTCTACGGCACCAGGATGTACAAGGAGGACCCGGTGCAGGGGAAAACCAACGGAGAGCTGGCTCCAGACAGGTAACAGCCCCCACACAACCCCCTCCCCGTGTCTGGGTGCAGGGGCGAGGGGGGCACGGCCCAGCCAGCCCGGCTGGAGGGGGCTCCGCCTGACTGCTGTTGTGCCGGGGGAGCGGGCAGGGGGGCCTGGAGAGGGGCAGCGCGGGCGAGACCGGAGTTGCCAAGCAGACTGGGAGCTGCCCCGCGCCGCGCTTTGTGTCGCAGGCAGCCTGCAGCCTTTGTGGCACCGGGAGAGCCTGCTGTGGGAGCGATGCTGCCTGCCCCACTGCATTCCTGCCTGTCTGCCCCGCACCGTTCCGTGCCGTGCCGGCGGCTCCCACATCAGGCTCCCAGCCAGCGGGAATCCCTCCTCTCCCCTCCCCGTCCTGTTGCTGCTCTGGTTTAATCCCTCCTTTGGTTGGGTTCCTAGCAGCTGTTCCGATTTCCGTGCCCTTCTCCCACCCTGCCAGCCTCGGTTCTCTTGCTCGGCAGATATTTCATGGTGGTTTTGCCATTTTTCAGAGGATGTGGGGGGCAGACAAACACCCCAAATGTTCCTGGGAAAACAGGCAAGAGACGAGGGCGACCTCCAAAGCGGAAAAAACTACTGGAGGAAAATCTGCTGAGGTATGGAAGGATTCTTCCTGCAACAGACGTAAAATACATACATCCCCAGAGGGAAGTGTAATGTATTTCTGGGGTTCCCCCAATAAGTATGTATATACTATGCAGCCATAATTTCAATGAAACTCAGAAGTGAAGCAAGCTCAGACTTGGTGGGTGCTTTGATCACCCTCCAAAGCACATTCTGACTGAGCTGGAAGTTTGGTGAAACAGTGGGCATCACTCTTCCAACCACCTCACTTCAAATGCAGTTCCACCGTGGAGTGCTAGGGAATTTGCTCCTGATAAAGAATACTGTCATTGTGTGGCTTGAAGCCAGAAATCCTGGCCACTTGAGTCCATATAGATTTTGGGATGCTTCCCATAAGAACTGAAATACCGTACTTGCCAAACTTCAGCCTACACCCTTCACTTACAAAAATTTTACAAAGCTATGATAAATAGATATGTGAAAATGTATATCAAACGTGTGTTCTGCAGCGTTCTTTTCATGGTTTTGCTCTGCACTGAATAATTGCAGCGTTCCCTGATCTTCTCCTCAGAAACAGCTGCATTTTGGTGATGTAATGTACCTATTGTATCATTCCTTCTCTTTCTTTTTTGGTAGGGAGAAGGCAGAAGAAAACTTGCTTATCCACGAGACTCAGATAAGAAATGGTAAAGAGATTTTGCAGTATCAGGGTTGATACCACCAGCTAGTAAGGCTCTTAAATTATCAAAACCCAGCGAGATGCCTGAGACACACCTCAGCCTTTCTCAGGAGAGTCTTTCTGCTGGTGGCTGGGGCCAAGTCTGGGAGGAGGGGTTTGTGTTACAGACTGCCTGGCAGCTGGGAGCCTGGGTACCTGCAGGCTTCCTGTTTTATCATGGCTGAGTTTGGGATGAAGAAACCTAACCTACTGGGATAGACTCGAATGTGAGGGCTGACCTAAAAAAGCAGGCAGTGAATGGTCCTCAGTCTTCCGGGGTGAGGTAAAAACACACTCCTCTTGTTAGCAGGTGTGTTTTTTCAGGTGGGGAAGAGAGTGGAGTCAGTGATGCCAAGACAGGGAAGGAAGAACCTTTTTGATCCTCCTCACTTTTCCTTCCTCGTGGCCAGCGGCGGGTGGCTGAAAGTGGTAAATGATGTCTTGGGGGTACCCACCTAAGGGTTAACGAGGCAAAAAGCGAGTTAGCAACATGATGTGAAAGTGAGTTCAAGGGAGCTGGGACTCATTTGTCATACATGTGTATCCACTGGCTCCCACAAAACCCAGGGACTCAGCCTGCCTGTTGCCTCACAATAAAAGGCAAGGGTGGCATTGTCTTTCCCATGCCTCCTTCGCTTTGCCCTTTGTCTTCAGATTTCCTGGCGGCTACTCCGGCTGCTCCGGAGCTGGGCGGCAGAGCCGGAGCGATGCGCGTGAGGCGCTGGGGGTTTTATCAGATCATTGTCTTCCAGCAAATTGTGTCACTTCAGCTGCAGAGTAATCTTCTGCTGGCACAAAGCAGTGCCTTAGTCCTGTTTGCTATTGAAATGAGTCGTCCGTAGGCAGCTGGCAAGGGAACGAGAAACACGGATACGGGCTTTGGGGGCAGGATGCAGGTAAGCTCCCTGCTGCAGGTGGGCAAGGGATGGCTTTGCGTAGCCAGAGCAGCAGAACCAGCACATGGCTGGACCTTTGCTGTCCACGGGCAGTCACTCGAGGGCGGGCTGGGCTCCAGGCTGGCCTGTGACCTGGGGCTAGCACACGCTCACTCTGTGCCACTGCCGCTGCACCCAGGCACCTGCGAGAGGGCAGGTGCTGGAGGGAGCCTGCAGTTTTCCAGCCTTCCTAGGACAACCTGACAGCTTGCGTGTCGGAGCCACTCGCAGCTCAGATCCCAGAGTCAGGTTCAGGTTTTTCACTTCTTCATATCCTTCGTTGTTAGTTTGCTTGAAAATGTGGTCAGAAGGTGCATGACATCTGCCAGTGGTGCTGATGACCGTTGCTTTCTTTCCAGGAGCCAATGGTTAGCCCTAGAAAAGTCTAGAGGGAGCTGAGAAACCCCTCAGCCTGAAGGTGTTTGATCCAAGACTTTCCACACTCAAAAAAAAAAAATAAAAGGGCCACAACGTTTTTTGCTTAGAGAGCATCCTGGGGCAAAAGCATGCAAGTTGCAACCCATGAGGCTTCCCTGCTCTGTGTAAACATTTGTGGAGCAGGAACCACATTCCCCCTCTCCAGGTGGGTGTTCCAACCACAATGCAGGAGAGCCCTTCCTTTGCAATTAATATTCAAATGTTTCACACAAGGTGGAACAGCTCTCAGAGTGTCTTGGTGGTTGGGACATGCTTCAGAGCGGCGGGTGATCTGCTTCAATCCCACTCTGGATCGAGAAGGGATGGGATGTGAACTTTTGGAACTTCCCCCTCATCTGGCAGCCCGATGAACCCTGTCCTTCGCTTCCTCTTCTGCTCTTTCAAGTGCCTGCAAATAAAATGTTTCATTTGCGGGGAACGCGAGGATTTTTTTCACTGCAGAAATGGTTTGCAGTGCATTAAAAAAAAAAAAAAAGCTTATTTCAAATTACATTATTTCTTGATGGCTTTATTCTGCTGCCAGACCAAATCAGACATTTGCATTTCCCTATGTCCTGCTCTGGCTGACAGCCACCATTGCAAGAAACAAATTAAATTCTTTTCTCCAGTCTGCCATAACTGGAATGCGGGCTTGCTGCAGGGATGTCGCCCTACCCGTGTGTTGCCATGTGGCACCATTATTTCTTCACCTGTGTGCTTCCTCTGTGTCTTGGCGTCACTCTCAGTTGTCACTAGGGGAGGTAGCAGTGCTGCTGGTGCATGAAGAGAGCTTTGGGTGTATGGCAAAGGGAATGTTTTCCATAACGGTGGCCACTGCCAGTGTCTTTTGCTCTTCCTGAGCCCTGAGGAGAGAAGGGAAGGGATCGAGAAGAGCTGTTAGTCATAACTGCTGTGGAGATAACATCCTTTCATGTTTCTGAAGGGTCCCAAGGGCCTGGCCGTGGGACATGGTGGTTGCTGTGCCAGACGGAAGAGGAGTGGAGGCAGGTCACAGAGAGCTTCAGAGAGAGGACTTCCCTTAGAGAGAGGCAGCTCTACAAACTCTTGAGTGAAGACTTCCTGCCGGAGATCTGCAACATGATTGCACAGAAGGTGAGGAGACACGACATCCTGTTTACCTCTCTCTGGCCGCTTCCAAGAGCGTGGACACTTGCTGAGTGAAGGAGAGCTAAACCCAAGCAGCCTGGCACCCCGCTCTGCTCCCTCCACCTACAGCCTGCAAGCGTCACGGATGTGGGGGCTGTTGAGCTTGTGAATGGGGGGAAGTCTCTCCCCCGTGCTGTGGCAGGGCTGGAGTCGGTGCTCGAGGTTCTGGTTCGTGATGGCACGGCAGCGTAGGTAGGATGGCTGAAGGGGTTACTGTCTTCAGCCATGCTCTGTGTCCCTTTCCTGCTAGCAGGGGATCTCTGTGCTTTTGAACAGCTGTGATTTACAGCCTGGCTTTTCTATGCAAACTGCCCGTGATTCCACTTTTACTGCCGTTTCTCTGCTGGCTCTGCTGGAGGGGCGCTGGCTGCTTAGCTGTCCTAGCTAAGTCTGCTTTGAGCTGGTGTGTCAGGGCCCCAAAACTCTGGAGGGTATTGTCCGTCAGCTGAACGTTTTCAGGTGGGACAGATCTGGAAAGGGATCCTCCGGCTAGATGGCTTTGTAAAACAGGCTCTGCAGTCAGCGTGATGTTCTTGGATTGAGTTCAGTTTGCTTGTTTGCTACCCTTGTAAAGCTAATAGGGATTTCATGGTCACTTCTAGCCCTCAGAGTTTCTCCTGCCAGTGTCACCGATGTGCCCTAATTTCCTCCACTCTCTTTTTCCTTCCCACAATTCTCAACCCTGTTTCAGGAGAAGCGTCTGCAGCGGACAGAGTTTTCTCCCAGGTGGATGTCTGACCATCAGCCCATCAAACCAATCAAGCAGGAGGTGAGGGGGGGTGCGAGGGGGAGGACGACGGAGGGAGGCGAGAGCAGATGCCTCCTGGGGGAAAAAATAAACCGCAGCATCGCTATTCAGGGGGAAGGAGTCGCTTGAAAGTGCTTGTGCTGAAAGAGAGATGGGTGGTAATGCCCGTCAAAGGCAGGCTGACACCCGGGGTTTCTATGGCGAGCAGGGAGGTGCTGCCCTCTGGATCGCAGAGGTAGCCGGCCTCGCCGCAGACCCCGCTGCAGCTGCCTATGGAAATCTGCGCTCAGTCTGGGGAATTCCACTTCAATGAAAGTGCTGGCACATTCGAGGCAGTTCAAAGAAAAGTTGAAGAAGGATGAGAGGGCTAGAAGAACCGGCTTACAAAGGGAAATGACAGAAATTCAGCCAAGGGGAAAACGTGAGGCTGCAAACACATGAGGGTGCAGATAAGTGCCGAGGGAGAGAATGACTGATGCAGTATGGAGCTGAGCTAGGAGGGTGTCAGCTGGAAATGGAAGTCACAATTTAGGCTGCTTAAAGAAATGCTTATCAAACTGCAGCCTTGTGGGCTCAAACGGCGCTTTCCGTGCCTCCTCAAGCTCATCTCCTCTCCACCCCATCAGTGTAACAGCACTGCTGCTGCTTGCGGGTCTGTGCAGTGAACCAGACCCAGGAAAATGACTGGAGTTAAATATAACCTTTTTCTTCGGTCGGGGTTATTTTTAACGTAGATCAGTTTTCCGATCCAGTTCACCACACAGCCCCTAACAGTCACACTGGCACAGCCAGGGACACGGGGCCGTGGAGATGGGGGGTCTTTGAACTGGCAACTGCTACCCAAAGCAATCGGTCAGACAACACAGCATTAGCTTTGGAGGAAAAAACTGTCTTGATTCTATCAGTTTGTGGCATAATCTCTCACTGCAGGTGTAATGGAAACGTAGTTACCTGGTGTTTTGTCAAACCGTGGGAAATTAAGCTGCAGGGAATATGCCACGTGAGCCAGAGTCAGGGGTTCCCCCAAAACAAAGGAGAAAGTTCCCCCTGCAAAAAATGTAATTACTTGGAACAGATAAATAAAAGGAAGGAAGAACCTCTCATCGTGCTGCAGATAAAAGCCTGCCGAGAGGAAAATAAGACCCCAGCGATGGTCAGTTTGGGGCCAGAATTGCTCTCTGCAAAGCCCACCGTGCAGGAAGCACAGGGACACGTGTTTGTTCACAGGCAGCAGAAATCCCGGAGGAGGAGGGGAGTGGGAAACACATGGAGCCTGAATGATGCTAATCAGTACCGCAGGTGCTCCAGGTCTGCGGCGGCAGAGGGCTGTTAATTGCCGCCTGTGGGCCACTGAAACGTTTCCAGCGAGCAGGGGGCCCTCCTGGCACCCGCTGCGCCGGGACACGGGGAGCCAGCCAGCACCGGAGTGCTGATGCTCGCACTGCTCCCAGCAGGATGTGGCAGTCATGCCTGCCGTGGGGGAGCCAGGGAAGGTGCCAGCGTGTCTGATGGCTTGTTCGTCAAGCGACGGCGGGCAGCAGGCGAGCCTCGGGGAGAAAACCTCGGCCCGGCGCAGGTGACCCCTTTCTCCTGGCTGCTGCTTGAGTTCAAGATGTAACTGCTCCATGGGCTCCTGATCCTGCGGGGGATTTCTCAACAGGTGGTTCAGATTAGCTCCTCATTAAGAGCCGCCTGAGCAGCACCCTCATTAGGAGAGCGCTGCGGAAACCTGAGCGGTGAAGGTTTGGCGGACGAGGGGCCAGGGCACTCAGGGCACCCGCGCCTTCTGGCCTTCTGCCCCTGAAGTCTGATACCCACTGTCTGGAGAGCAAAGCTAAAGGCAGAAGTTTGGCCCTTTCAGAGTCCCAGGGCCAGGGCAGTGATGTTGTGTCCTGGAGTGCTCTCTGCCGGAGGGAAGGAGGCGGTGATGCCTTGGTCGCAGTGGTTTTTATCCTCCGAGTGGGGAGGAAGCTGGAGAAACGTCCTTTTGCCACCTCTGTGGTCAGGAAGGAAGTTTCACTTGTGTTTGGTTCTTGCTTTTATTGTTCCGATAAGAGTCTGCTTCCACCAATCCAGTTGGAGTTTACTGGTTCATGTTTGCATGTTTTTTTAACCCTGAGTTGAGCACACTCATCCCCAATGGACTTAGGTGGGACACTCGGCTGAGGGTCCCTCTGAAAATCAGGTTGTTTCTGTGTCTGAAGTGTCTCAAAGAGCCCATGCAGCACTGTTGCTGCCCTGCAAGTGCTGCAGGGAGCAAGTGCAGTTGTGGGTGTCTACTGCAGTCCTTGGGGCTCACTACGCTGTGTTTGTGGTTTCTGCTTTTCCCCTTTCTTTGCTTTCTAGATCTGGTAGGATGACACCCTCTCCTTCATGTAGAAGTGTCACCTTGCTTTGTGGATGCCATATTTGTGGTGGGTTGATCTGGAGCGTGCTGTGGATCCTATGTCATGCCATTAAAGCATAGGGTGCTGAACACGCCCTGCAGGCTTGGAGAGGTCCTGGTGTGAGCACTGCAGCTTGGCTGTTGCGTTCCTGTTTCCATAGGACATGAATGGTGGAAGTTGTATGAATCCAGGGAAAGGGAAGGTCTCACCTGTGTACCAATAATCAAAAGAAATCAACGTGTCATGGCAGGCTGGCTTACATCTACTGGTTGGAAAATGTAAAGGCTGATGGTCACATCCTCACTAAAATATCTTGGCATACCAAGTTTGGTGGCTGGTTCCTTCTCGCCCCTTTCTCGTACTGCAGAACCTGACTCTTTTGGTTCCTACTGCAATTTAAAGATTTATCAAGAAGGTTAGAGTAAAACTCTTTGAAAGTGGTCAGGATCAGTTCTGAAAGGAAGTTGCTTGCAGCTCATGAGTAGCAAATCGGATGGTAGAGCTTCTGAGAAAGAATTATAAAAAGAATCAAAAGTGGAAATGTAGAACCCAGTTCTCTAGGTTCTTGACCTCTTGTACTTGTCGTAGTACAATCCTGGGCATCCTGGTGTTTGGATATTGATCAGGGAAGAAAGTTCTGAGAGACAACTGGAATAATCGTTCCAGGGAGCTGAAAGGATTGCTTTATAAGAAAACATTTAATCTAGCTGTAGAAATGTGGGAGTGTTGTGTAAGAGTCTGAGGAAGTCCATAAGGTAAAGGCTGGAATGTGACTGAAGAGGAGAATTTATGCTCACCCAGACGAGCGTAACTAGGAATCATTGGGTGGAATGAGGGGTTGAGAAACAAACTTCAGACTGATTGTGAGGAGAAGTGGGCTAATCTCAAGGCACCTAAACTCACAAAAGTATTTCCCTAGGAAAGAGAGAGAAGACTAAAGTGATAACATTTTGACAAAGGTATAAAATGGAAAAGAAGATAGGCGGAGTTCCCTCATGGTGAGATGAAGCTCTGGGTTTCACCTTAAAGGATCAGCACAGAATAGGTGTTTTTTGTTGTCCAATCTGTCCCTAAATGCAGGATATGGTCCTAATTTTTTCAAGAGTCCCATCACCTTCTCTTGGATACTTCTCTGTGACTGTTGGTGGTTGAGCATAATTCTCTTAATGTATTGTTGCTGCTGGAGACAGGGAGATGATGCAGGGTGCTCATCTACAGAGAACTGGAGTGGGAGTTTGTAGGGCAGCACAGGGCTGTGCAGGGGAAGGGGAGGCAGAGTGGGAATGTATGTACAGTGAAACCAGACAGCATTTCTAGGCATTCATCAAAACACCCCCAGGTTCCATTCCTGGGCAATGAAACAAGGACAAAATAGTAATCGTGGTGCCAGAATCTTTTTTTTTTTCCTGGGGATTAATAATGGGCCTGGAGAAGTTGATGGTCTGAGCAGCAGCCAAAGGACCCCAGCTGATTGCTAATCCTCAGGAAATGCCTTCTGCCTAAGTAGTGGTTGCTGGTTATTCCCTGAAAATGAAGTTGGAGCAAACTGTGTGTACATTGTTCTTTTCTGGGTGATATTCCCTGCTGATATGGCACACATATCTTGGTCACAGGGGTAGGAGTGGCTGGTGGATGACTGATACATTTGTCTTATAATTAAATTAAGGTAATAAAGACAATTCCACACTTCCATACGCATACCTCATAATTTATTGGAGAAATAGGAGCAGGCAGTCCCTGGTCTGGGAAGCCTGCAGTCTTAAGTAGGATCAAACACAGCCTTGCAGCCTGCTGGCAGTGGGGAGGTGAGAAAGTGGGGCAATAAAGAGCCAGGTGTCCTTGAATGAGAGAACTGGTTTTGGGACCCAGCAGGAAAACTGTCCAAACAAACAAATGAGAGCCAGTTCAGGGGAGATTAGCACACAGAAAATTTGAACAGGAAAGGAAAACATTCCTAATGATACCTTGATGCAACGCTGTACCAGATGCTTTCCTTATTAAAGTATTCTGTGTTTTACAGCAGAGACAGGTTTGGCAAAGTAGTCCTTTCTTCTCACACTTGCACTCAGAGCTCTGCTAGCTGGAAGAGGTAGAGGTGTTGTGTAAGGGTGTCAACAGCCTGAATCCTTTGCCCAGAAGGGAAGAGAAATGCACACGGTGCATCCCTGACAGAATGGCAGCTTGTCTAACCCATCGCTTCTCCTTCCGTTGCCCTTGTATCAGTAGGATTTCATTGCTTGACAAATAACTTCCCTTTCCATGTTGCTTTTCATCTAGGAATTCATACATACAAATCCTTTTTTTCCCCCCCTTTTTTTTCTTCCCATTCATTGATTGTAGGTGTACTTGAATATTTCCTCCAAGTAAACCTGCCTCTGCTCGGCTTTCAGTGTGCCAGTGCATTACAGTTCTTGGTGCATCATTCTGTTGCAGGTAAACCCGAATGTGCTGAGCTCAATGGAGAAGCAGAGGCGCAGAGAGGAAGAGGAGGAGCGCCAGATCCTTCTAGCAGTGCAGAAGAGAGAGCAGGAACAGCTGCTAAAGGAGGAGAGGAAGAGGGAGATGGAGGAGAAGGTCAAAGCAGTGGAAGGTAACGTGCGGCCAGTGTGGAGCAGGAGTGGAAGCTTTCAAAACCAACACTGAGATCCTGAATTAAAGTTTTCCATTTGCATTCTTCCCCTGCCAGGCTTGCTAATGAGAATCTTTTCTTGCACTTTTCATCTGTCCTCTCGGTGTTGGTGGCTGTTCTCTAGGGCACCTTTCAACTGTGTTGTCTTCTTCAAATCACGCTCATTTTTTTCCTTGCCCCAGCTGTCCATTTTTTTCTCCTGCTATTCATGTTGTTTCTCGTTTCTGTCTCCCCACTTGCCTCCTCATGGTTTCCCTGTGTGCAGGATTAGCTAGCTTTGCTCTCACTGAATAGCATTTGATTCTTTTGGCCCAATGCATGATGAAATAAGAATTCCCTTTGAGGAGAAAGGGAATGGGATAACATGGGAGTAGCAAGAGTAGTATTTTACATTGCTACTGGCCTTATCAATTGGAGAACTAAAGATGAAGGGACCAGGCTACATAGAGCACCAGAAGTGGCAATTTCAGGTGTTGGTCTAAAATGTTTGTGGTTATGAATGATACACTGATTGAAGTTGTTCTGCAACAAACAGCCATGTTGTGTTTAATACACCAGATCAAGGCACAGACAGCAGGCAGTCAGCCAGTGCATGTAGGTGTGGGGTCAGAGCAATTTCTGACCACCTGCTTTCTCTCAGTTGGCCTCCCTTATGGGGGATTCCTTTAGCTGCTGCTTTAGCCACAGGGACTGGCTGGGCTGTTGTGGTTCTAGGGCAAGGCTGAACATCCTCGGAAAACTGCAATGTGTGGTAGTATCAGTATCACGAGTCACAAAGTGGATAAAGAATCAGAAAAGGAAAAAAAAAAGATTAAGTTCATGCAAACCTTGTAAACTTTCCAAAATGAAACAGTTTGCTGCCAGATGTTTGGTAGGAGGCCAGATGTTATCTAAGAATAGCTTCTTTTACCTGCTTACCTTTCTAACCTTTGAAAAATCCAATTACTTCCTTGGCCTTCATGTATTCCTGGTTGTTAGTCCTAGCTAATCAGGTGCTTTAAATTGAGACTCATCCAGCTTCCGTATCTGCTGCAGATACCTGTTTCCCTTGGCAAATTGCATATTCTCTGTGGTTTAATGCTTCATCTCTATGGACAAAATTAGTCTTGAAGTTCCACAAGAGCTGCAAAGATGAATGTTACTGTAAAATGGTTTTGTTTGGTATAAGCCACTTCCTTTTCTGGGTAAATGCAATCATTACATCATCTGATTCAAAGGCACCAGAGCCACTCAAAGAAACTGGCATGGGGTTGAGCAGTAGCCTCTTTTAAGCCAAGTTAACATGCATTCATGCTTTTATTGGCAGAGATGCTTTTACTTTGTTTTGTGCAGTTTCTTTTAGTTTAGTTTAAACTCTTCCCTAGTCCATTTAAGCTTAGTCAGGAGAAGTCTCCTTTTAAGCTGGTGCAAAAGCTGTTTGCAAAGGTTATGTTGACTTGTTCAGTTAAATCACTACAGTATTTTTTATCCCTAGAACCAGCAGCTATCCAGGTAAAATTGGCTTCTTAATGATCTTTTCTTAGTGCCAAGCACACCCACCACTAGCATTTGCTGTCATGACAGTTCTTATGATGGAGAGGAAGTGATTTGAAAATGATGTCATTTGTTTTACTTGGTTCAGACTTGTTAAAACTGGACATCCGTCATTCGGGTAACAAAGATTTTCTTCCAATTTTCAGTCTGTTTGGAATATAATATTAATTTTATATAGTCTTCTGTAGAGGGGAAATGTGAAATACAGGGTGAAATATCTGCTCTCTGATGAATTTCACCTTCTTCTCAGTTTTGGATGGTTTTCCTGTTTTTGCATCGCATTCCGGTTTCCAGCCTGAGATTACACTTCCCCCAACTCCAACACACTCCCCAGGCAGCAAGTTTCCTGCTGGGCCCATCTGTACTCTCCTGAACTTAGAAGTTAAGGCAGCTTTCTAGATTGCTACCACAACAGCAGGTTAGTTTCCCAGTTCTCTTTCCAGATGCTGCTTCAACATCATCTCTCGCATATATGACTTTCTAGAAGGTTGAGGTACTTTTTCGGGCATTATTTAGATTTTGAAAGCTGGGTAGGTCTCGACCCAGGTCAACAGTAGGAGAATGAGCTCTGCTAGTGATCTTGAACACGCTGTGTTAATCACTAGCTGGGGTAGAGGTTCCTGCTGTTAATCCTAACTGAGATCCAGTCTGGTACCAGGGCAGCACTCCTTGATCGCTGTCAGTTTACCGGGTCAGATCCTTGGCAGACGGTGGTGGATTTCTAAAATCTGCACAATCTTTACCTCTTGGCTGCTGTTGTCACGAGATTTTCCATTTGCTGCCCAAATAATCACTTCATGTTCTCTTCAGCTTTCTCACTTAGGCATCCATTGCAATGCCATCTAAGGATTGCTCATTTTATGGAAGAAGCATGAATTCTGAACAGTGCTTGGACAGACTCAGATATTCTCTGTTACCTGCAATTGGGTGTTGGACTTCTGGTCATGCAATGTTATAACAGGTGCTGTTGGATTCTGTAGGACACCTTAGATGCAAGTCCTATACTTCCAACTCCAGTGCTACCCTGAGTCTTCTAACGGGAAATTTGGGCTTTCTTTTACCAGTCTTTGACATATGTGGCAATGGATGTCCCCTACAAACACTCACCTTGAAGCTATCCCTACTTTTCCTGTGGTCTCAAGCCCCATCCCAAATTTGGTTTTGACTGACAGAGTAGGGCATTAAATAAATATTTTTCCACCAGAGCTGGTACCTCTTGAGTAGTTGGCATTTTCCAAAGGCAGAGCCTCTGCTGGAGGGTGTTAGCCAAGTCTCCCTCATCTTTCTTTCACTCTGGGTGTTCCCCGATGTGGCCTGTTCCTGTGACATCTCTCCCTGAACATTACTTTCACAGAACTCTGCTCCTACAGAAGGTTGGTCCAACTGCAGGTGTTTTGCAAGTCAAATGAATTCAGATTTCCTATAAGAAAAAGGAAATGAGGTTCATAAGAGCCCATAAACTTTCTATTATGAAGCAATCTGTTAGCCAGCTGTCTGGTTGCAAACCACAGGTTATATTACCAGCATTGCTTCTTCCTGTGTCTCACCTCTTTAAATGAAAGCCGTCCCAGTGGCCCTCGTGTGTGGCAGCTTGCTCGCTCTGGCTGCTGGCCCTGAAGACCTACCTGAGCAACCTTCCCAAAGCCAGCCATGGAGGGTAGTAGTGACCCCAGCTACTCATTGCCACTCAGCTGGTAGAACTTCACCCTTCCCTCAGCACTGCTCTTCATCCCATTCCGTGCAAAGCCAGCTGCCTCAAGTTCACCTGCCTGAGGTGAAGCCCCTAGAGGAAGGTAACAACAAGCCAGCTCTTTCCATAGTGCTGAGCTGTGCCTAGGGCTAGGTGTTGAACTTCTCTCTTTGTACCACACCACTTCTGGAATCTGCCTAAGGGAGCATCTGTGTCACAGAGGTGCTTCAACATCGGTGATTGTAACCAAGGGAGGATGATGAGGCGTGTTGATGGTGCACCATATGCTCACCTCACCTGCTCCTGTGCTGTTGCTGCTTTTGCTGAAAGAACAAGACCATCTCACTGGAGTTCTTGAGAGCTGCAGGAGCACCTTCTGTTTCCCTGCAGAATGTGGGCAAGGAGTGCTGAATGGTTTTTTATCTCTTCTCCCTGTAGAACGGGCCAGGAGGAGGAAACTTCGTGAAGAGCGGGCCTGGCTGCTGGCGCAGGGGAAGGAGCTCCCCCCTGAGCTTTCCCACTTGGATCCCAGTTCCCCTACCAGGGAAGAGCGAAGGACCAAGGATATGTGAGTATACAGTGGGGCATTGCAGCACACAAGTGTGTTGAAGCAGTGAGTATGGCAAGGAGAGGAGTGTGATCGTTCACAGGAATGTAGAGGGAGAAGTGAGGTTGGGGAACAGTGAGAGGAGTAAGCTGAGAAACATCTGGGTTTGGTCCCTGTGAGAGGAGTGTTTGTGACGAGGCCTATTTGCCAGCATTATGGCACTGCATGGGTGGAGGAGAAGATGAAGTACAGAGCGTGTCTTATCTGTCCTCAGTCTGCATATTCACTGTGGTGCTTCCCGTTACAGCTTTGAATTGGACGACGAGTTCACAGCCATGTACAAAGGTTAGTCCCACCCCAGCTTTCCTCCTTTGCCTGACTTCCTCAAAGTGAAATACTTCTCTGTGTGTGTGTGTAACCATTCACCTTTCTCTTGCTACTGCCAGTTCTAGATGTGGTGAAGGCTCACAAGGACTCCTGGCCCTTCTTGGAGCCCGTTGATGAATCGTATGCTCCCAACTACTACCAGATCATTAAGGTATGGAAAGTGGCCCAGCCATCTTGACTGATGCACTTTCTTGACTGGCATGCAGTTTTTTGGAAATGTTTTGAAGTTTTGTGAGCTGTTTGACTCTCACAGTCAAACTCCATGATTCTGGCAGTCCCTTCTAGCCTTACAAGTCAAGAAAACCAAAGATGGACGGCTGCCTCTCTGGAGAACATCCTCTGCTGCCCATGCCCTCTCTGAGTGCAGCCTTGTAAGCCCCACTGTGCTTGCTGTAACTGAAGGGAAGTTCGGTTGTATTCCAGGCCCCCATGGATATCTCTAGCATGGAGAAGAAGTTGAATGGAGGTCAGTACTGCACCAAGGAAGAATTTGTGGGTGATATGAAGACCATGTTCAGGAACTGTCTTAAGTACAACGGTGAAGGCAGTGGTAAGAGCAGTAAGATGCTAAATTTGTCTATTTGCAGTGCTCAGTCAAAGCAAGCAGTGCCCTCTTCCTCCTCACTGGTACTTGATTTGTGCTTCTTCTCTTTCAGAATGTTTTTGGGAGACCAGATGAAAGGGTAGTAGCTGCTGAGACCTGCACTGGGTTTTAGTGAGGCTTTTAGCACAGTTTGGTCATGCTGAATTGGGACATGGCATACTAACAACTGCCATGTTGGTAGATGGTGAAGGCAGAACATACAAAGAGAGGAGAGTCCATTTCTTTCTGAGCTCATTCCTTCAGGTGCTTATGTGTGCCCATGTGCCCCTTTTCCTCATAGTAACTAATACAGACTTTGAAAAGCATCGGAGTCTGGTTAACTCCCAGTGTTTGTTGAGTACCACAGGAAAGTGAGGAGTGAATCAGGCCTGTCCTTTGGATGGAAAATGTCGTTTTTAGGTTCCTTGGCCATTGAAGAAACAACTTGAGTGTGCAAATGGGAAATCCTGGGTTTAATTGCCGCGCCAATTAAAATTCTATCTGTTGCTTAGATAAGAAATCAGTTCCCATATGGTGGGTCATCACTGCAGACTGTCTCACCAGCAACACCTGGTGAGAAAGGGAAAACAACATTAAGAACAAATCAGCTTGTTGCTGTTGGCTGCAAGTAAAAGCATACCTGCACTGCCACTGGGAGAGCTCTGTTCCCCAGGGAACTTCAGGGTTAGTTTAGTGGAAACAACTGGAAAGTCACTTGCTTCAAGGCCTTGTCACCAACACCTCTCACATGTCTTTTCCCTCCTATCCTCTCAACAAAAAGTAAAAGCTCATCTCAGCAGAACTGTCCAGTGGAAATGATGCAGTGGGGACACTGTTGTTGGCAATAGCTCTCGTGTCAGGGTCAGCAAGTGCTTTGGAAACTTCACCGATAAATGTGTTTGCTGATTTTCCTCTGTCTTGTGGCCCACAGCAGAGATTTGAACGAGTCCAAGAAAAGCCTCTGAATGTAATCAAATAGCATGGCTGGAAGTTCACATTTCTTCTCTCAGCACTCTAGCTGGCTAACTGTGCAGGTCACACATCTCTGCGAGCTGAGGTGGTGCTCCTCCTAATGTAATTCTTGGCACCAGGCTGGAACACTGAGTTAATGCTGAGTCTGCAGGCCCTGCCGCCAGTGGTACTTTGTCATGGCTGTGTGCCTGTCCTCTGGTGGGCTTTCTGAACAGAACTGATGCTGTGTTGCTTACGGAGTTTAGGAACCAAAGCCAACTAGTTAGCAACAAATTCTTCCTCAGAGAAACTTGGCAGAGGGGAGATGATTTATCTGATGTTGCATAATTGTTTCTCTCTATGAGGCTCTGACGTTCTTGGGGGTTTTTGACTGCAGAATATACAAAGATGGCTTACAACTTGGAGAGGTGTTTCCACCGAGCAATGATGAAGCACTTCCCCGGGGAAGATGGAGACACGGATGAGGAGTTTTGGATCAGAGAGGACGGGAGACGAGAGAAGAGGAGCCGGCGGACTGGCCGCTCCGGCACAGGCAGTGTCTGGACTCGGTCACGAGACCCAGATGGGCCTGGCAAGAGACAGCAACGCCTGGAAAATGGAGG
Organism: Eulacestoma nigropectus; assembly: GCA_013397775.1. NCBI lineage: Eukaryota > Metazoa > Chordata > Aves > Passeriformes > Eulacestoma > Eulacestoma nigropectus. The sequence goes on from VZTE01003012.1 coordinate 359,052, forward strand.
AAAACCTCCACCATATCGAGCTACTTCCAGGGCTCCTGCTTCTTCCTCCTCTTCCTCTTCCTCCTCCTTCTCCTCGTCCTCTGTAGATGACCCAAGTGGGAACCCAATGCAGACTACTCGAGAAGTGGGCCCTTCCAATGGGCGAGGCTTCCCCCGCTCCCTGCAGTACGGCGGCATGCCCAGCCCTGTGCCACATCCTGGACAGATGGTAAGGAGCAGTTCCTGCTGTCCTTTGCCCATCAGGCCGAGGGAGGGAGGGAGGGGGGGAGGTAAAGGGGAATGAAACTTCCTACCATGCAATTCTTAGTGCGTGTCAGGAACCTTTTCCCAGAGATAAAGGGTCAGAGTTATGGTTCCTCCAAGTGAAACTTTTCAGCCCTTAGATTTAAACCGGTACAATTTAAGTCTTTGCCACACTAGGTGGGAGCAATCTCCTAATGTTTCCCATGGCTGGACATGTGCAAGCCCAGTGTAGGCTTGCACAAATTGGTTTCCCCAGTTCTCTCCTTGGAGAGTTACCCCAGTGTGCATGGAAAGCTGTAACATTTCTTCCCTTACCCCCAAGTTTATGAAGCTGAACAAGCTGGTCTCTTCTTTTGTCTCAATTGTTTACAGATGCCTGGTAACTTCGTGCCATCTGTGTACTACTGCATTTCGTGCCTTGAGTATTTATAAAAGCAGTAAACTAAATCAAACAAAGGCCACCCTGGGCTGCAGCAGTGACCTATCTTTAGCCCAACGTTTCTTCTCTGAATGCCACCTGTTCTGCCTCCCTTCTGAGATGTTCCTCACCCATCCTTCACTGCCTTTTCCATTTTAGCCAGTGATGGCTTGTAGTGTGATGTATCTGCTGTTCCCCTGAGATCTAGGCTATCCCTTGCCCTTTTAGCTAGAGATCAAACAAAATTTTTAGAGTGATTCTTCTGCTGCAGATAGTGGGAGGCAGTAGGAGAGCTGGAGGCACGGAGTATTTTGAAGGAGATCCAGCACATTCCCTGTTGTCTTCCTGCTTCCGTATTCTTGTGGTCCTCCATTCCTCTTCTTGAAGCAAACCACTGCCCCCTCCGGTCTTCTTGCTTGCTCCCCCTTATTTGGGTGGCGAGTGTATTGCAGCCTTAAATGCAGGGGTGAGTGGCTGAGGTGTGAGAGACTGGCTTTGATAAGGCTGTGTCACCTCATAGAAGAGAGTGTTCAGGTTTCCCATGGTACCTCCAAAACAGTCCGGCTGCTCATCCGTGTGGGTACTCCAGCCTTGGCTTCCCCTCACCTGCAGTATTTCTGCTTCTGTGCACTTCACAAATTGTTTTATTTCTCCCCCCTGCACCCCTCCCCATCCCTCAGAGACCAGCGGTGCCAGGAACGTTTGGTCCTTTGCGTGGATCCGACCCCACGAAACTGTACGGCTCTCCGCGAGTGCCTGAGCCCCATCCCGGAGAGCCGGTCCAGCAGCACCAGCACTTTGCCATGCAGGTAGGACCCTGCTGCCGAGCGGTGCAGCACCCCGGGCCCCGCGGGCGCGATGGCTCTCACTGAGACCCCCCTCTCTCTCCACAGCCGGCCGTGGGACTGAGCGAGCACCGCGGGCACCGGCTGGGCACTCCGGAGAAGCAGGCGTGCGCGGCTCCGGCCCACGTGGCCGGGCTGGGCCCCCGGCCGGGCTCCCTGCAGCTGGGGCGCGTGGGCGGCCCCCCGCCCGACGCCGTCTACCCGCCGGCCCAGTTCCAGCAGGGCTTCCTCCCGCCACGGCACAACGGGCCCCCCGTGAAGCCGCCGGAGGGCTCGGAGGTCCCCCCGGGACACATGTACCGGCCCTACAAGTACCTGAACCGCGCACACCCGGCCCTGTGGAACGGCAGCCACGGCCCCGCTGGCCAGGCTGCCATGGGGCCGGAGGAGAAGGCGCCCATGGGGCCGGGGCCCTCCCTCCAGCCCCGTGTCCTGGGTCATATGATGGACCCCCGGGCCATGAGGCCGCCGCTGCCTCCCGGCCAGTGGAGCGAGCAGTCGAATTTCCTACCTCACGGGGTGCCTCCCTCAGGGTATATCCGAGCGCCCGGGAAAGCTGCCGGTCAGAGAATGCCGCAGCCGCCGGCCGCTCTGTTTGGGGGACCGCCTCAGGTTCAACGAGGGTGCCAGGGCGGGGACTCCATGCTGGACAGCCCGGAGATGATCGCCATGCAGCAGCTGTCCTCCCGCGTGTGCCCGCCGGGTGTGCCTTACCACCCTCGCCAGCCGCCCCCGCCGCACCTGCCCGGGCCCTTTCCCCAGCTGGCTCACGCCGCCTCCGCCAGCGGCCAGCCCCCGAAACCCATCATGGGGAACGGGAGCTCGCAGGATCCAACCGGCCAGACCATGGACATGGACAGCAACCAAGGTAACGCCCTGACTGCCCACGGGTAGCGCTTGACCTTCCCTGCCTGCGTCCGTCGCCTCCACCTCTCAGAAAATAATTCAAATCTTGATTAAATACTTGCAGGGGAACAGAGTTTTTACACATATTTTTATTTTTTTAATCTAAATTGGAATATATTTTCTACTCTGGCCACTGCTTAGATTTTTCTAGGGCTGTTTTGTTTCACTGTAGCCTGCCAGAGGTCCCCTCTGTCCCAGCTTTACCTGCAAGTTACCAGTTTGCCACAGGGTGCAAATGCAAAGCATAGGCTGTGATGCTTCTAGAGCTCACCTGGAGTTAATATAAAAATTGGATCTGCAGAGAGTTAGGTAAGGAGAGAAGATACTATGTGAATAAATGTCTCAAATATACTCCTTTGAGTGTGTGTCAATATGGCTTCTCCTCTTAAATGCACATCTGCCTTATGAGTTCTCAACATCTTAAAATCTTCACGCACCAGGACTGCCCAAAAGCCCCTGAGCAGCTGTTATCAGTTCAGGTGGGATGGCAGCATGTCATGCATGCCCTCACCAGTTTCTTTCTGGTTGAATTTCATTTGTTCTATCCGGTAAACTACAGATAATAAAAAAAAAAAAAAAAAAATAATCTCAAAAATAAAACCTAAAGTAGAGATCAAAAAAATTCAGAGATCAAAAAAAATTTTTTTCATTAATTCTAGCTGGTAAACTAGAGATCAAAACGCTTGTATCTTTTATCAATCCCTTGTGTGCCTTGCACTAAGAGGAAACTCTTTCCTTGTGTGGCATTGCTTAAAAGTTATCATCATAACTTAGCTTGCTGGATATAGAACAGATACAGGGGAGAACATCGAGTGATTGCAGGACAGAGTAGTCACATCTCCAAACCACAGCTGGTTAAAACATGGCTGTGATCAGCTCTGCAGCATCTCAGGGTGTGGTGGTGCTTCTGCCCAAGCTGGGTGCAAACAGGGTTTGTGGAGGGTGGGCTTAAATTCAATGTTAAGAAGAAATTCTTTACTGTGGGGGTGGTGAGGCCCTGGCACAGGTTGCCCAGAGAAGCTGTGGATGCCCCATCCCTGGAAGTGTTCAAGACCAGGCTGGATGAACAATCTGACCTAGTGGAAGGTGTCCCTTTCCATAGCAAGGAGGGGGTTGGAGCTACATGATCTTTAAGGTCCCTTCCAACCCAAACTATTCTATAATTCTATGACCAGAAGGGATAAGGCAGAGTGAAATCAAGCTGCCGCTACACCGACACCTGATGTTGCTGTCATGTGGACCCCAACTCTGCCTCTCCTTTAGGCAGCCTCTGCACACCTCTGTGTCAGACCAAACCCGTGTGCCACGTTACTCCAGGGGGGCCGTCATTTACTGGTGGCTCACAAACTGCAGTGTCCACCTGTGCCATCTTTCAGAGAGAGACGCAGCCTCATCAGCAGTTTTTAAAAGAGCACTTTTCAAAGAAGCAGCTATTAAAGGTCACACGAATTTGCAGAAGTTAGACACGTGTTTGACTTTCTTCCCTCTCTTTCAGTGGAGACACCGGCAGGCATGGACGAGAAGGCTCAGTGCATCAGCATTCCCGACGGGCCCTACGCCAAACTCCTACCTCATCCCAAGCCCCCGCTGCCCATGGAATGCACGAGGCGCACCTTGCCCCCGGATGGGGAGGGGGATGGCCCCGGTGTGAAGGGCGACCTGAAGGCAGGGCAGGGCAAAGGCGCGTGGTCGGCAGAGAGCGGCTACGCCGGCGACCCGGGCTGCGTGAGGGACCTGGTGCCCACCTCCGAAAGAGGGGCTCCCCTGCCTCAGAACGGGGCGGCGGGCGAGGGGCTGGCAGCCGGCCCCGAGGGGAAGGGGCTGGCTGCCAACCTGCTGGAGAAGCCCCTCTGCGGTGGAGGAAAGGCTCTGCCCGAGGCAGCCGTGCCTTGCATGGGACAGGGCACCGGCCTGCCTGGCGTGGATGCCACCTCCATGGGCGCCACCCCCAACCAGTTTCATCCTCTCTACATGTCCGGTCTGGAATACCCGAATTCAGCCGGGCGGTACCACATCAACCCAGGCCTGCAGGGGTTCAGCCCCATGATGGGAGGGAAGCCACCTCCTCCTGCCTCCCATCCCCAGCATTTTCCCCCACGGGGTTTCCAGCCGAGCAGCGCCCACCCCGGCGTCTTCCCGCGGTATCGGCCCCCCCAGGGAATGCCGTATCCTTACCAGCCGCAGCCTCAACCCTCCTACCACCACTACCAGCGACCGCCCTACTACGGCTGCCCACAGGGCTACTCGGACTGGCAGAGACCTCTCCACCCCCAGGCCAGCCCCAGCGGGCACCCCAGCGCCCACCCGGCCCTGGCCAGGCCCCCCTTCCCAGAGCGGGGGTCCGCCGGCGGCCTGCAGGGCTGCGAGGCACTGAGCGCCGCCCTGGCCTCTCCCAACCGCATGGACGTAGCAAGTGCCAAAGAGGTTTCTCCGAGCGACGGGCAGGAGCTGGGGCCTGAAGATGAGAAATCCGAGGAGTCCCAGGAAAGAGCGGAGAGTCCCAAAGAGTTTCTTGATTTGGACAACCACAATGCGGCCACCAAGAGGCAGAGCTCGGTGGCAGCGGGGGAGTTCCTCTATGGAGCCCCCCCACCACACCTGGGTGCGGGGATGGGATTCGGCCCGTCGGCTTTCCCTCCCCATGGGGTGATGCTACAGACTGGCTCTCCTTATGGATCCCGGCATCCTGCCAGCCACTTCCAGCCCAGGACGTATGGATCGCCCATGAATGCTCACCTGTCTCATCATCCAGCCTCCAGCCAGGCCAATGGCCTCTCTCAGGAGGGCCCCCTGTACCGCTGCCGAGAGGAGAACGTGGGTCACTTTCAGGCCTTGCTGATGGAGCAGAGAGGCAGTGGAGGTGGCATGGGGGGGCCACCCCAGGACTTGTATAGACCCGCGGGGTAAGATCGTGTTTTCTGCAAGAAGGCAAGGTGGGAGGGGGGTGATGCCTGGGTGACCATCAGTGTTGGATACCCTTGAAGGGGTATGGCTTGAAGTCACAGGAGATGGCAAGTGAAGTTGGAAGGCTAACAGGTGGCTCTTGGGCTCTTGGAGTAAGAGGTCTGCTAATATGGAGAGAGTCTCATTGCCTCTCCTTAAAACAAGGAGCACTCGCTGTCATGGAGGGCCTGTTAGCCTGCCCCATCCATCCCCACACCAGTGCTGTGTTTCACCTGGCAGTGTTTTGTTAATGTGTCATCCAGGGTTGAGAATCTCGCAATCACACGGAATCTTGCCATTTTCTTTGCAAGTGTTCTATTTCTTCTTGCTCGTAGTGGGGCAGTCACTGACTAAAGTGGGAGTTTGCCTCTTGTTGTGAACACCTTTCATGTTGCCCTCTTTTCCCCTCCTCTTGCTTTGCCCCTTCTCTCTGTGTCAAATTTCCATCACAGAAAGTTACTTCTCACTGAGACTGCATATCACATTTTATTCCCAAGTGGAAAACTCTGCTACTCCAAAAATTCCCTGTTCAGTTTTTGTGAATGTGCTTCAGCTGTTAACTGTTTTGTCATCATCACAGCATGACAGTCCTTCCTTCTTCTAGCATTCAGGGAACTTGGCTTACAGCTAAGCCGCTGGGGGAGTGGCAGGGGTTGAGGGCTGTGTTTTGGGGGGAAGCCAGACAGAATATACAAGACAAATGCTTGTATGCTAATGTTGTATGTATGCCTTCAGTGAAGTAGTTTTAAAGAAGAGTGGGGATTTGCTCCTGACATTCATGTGCTAAAACTCTCTCCATTCAACCTGACTCCAGAATGCAAATGCATCAGGCTCATGTTCCTTTCCCGAAGATGCCTACAGCAACCATGTCCCGGGAAGATCTGACGTCACAAAAACCATCAGCGTTGCCTCTGGATCAAGTAAGGGCTGCTAGAGGGAGCAGAGCTGAAATGCAACTCTTTCTCTTCCCAATGGTTAAAGGATTGAGGTGTTTGATGAGGGTGGGAAGAACTGGAGGAGGGTGTGAACTTGGGCGGATCACTAGTGTTAGCTTTGAACTGGTTGCATGGAATCATGAGATTATTCCTTTCAAAAGCTGCCAGTTAAAGCCTCCAACTTTTGTTCTTCCTCTTCCAGAGCTAGTCCGAGAAAGGAAGGACTTCATGAAGACGAAAGCCACACATGATTTGGACAAGGGAAAGGAGGGGCAGGCCTTGCTCCCACCCTCCCCTCGCCCGAGCAGCATGGAGCTTCCTGGGTCTGTGGAACACGGGGCCGGGCCGGCTTTTGTGTTGGAAACCCGCAGCGGTGCCGGGCCCCAGCCAGCCGAGCAGCTGGCTCTCCATCGCAGGGCACCCCAAACTAGTGGCTTTCCGTGACCGGAGACTGCGTCTCATTCAGGGTTTGAGGGATTTTTCGGGTGGGGAGGACGGGGGTGGGGGTGGAAACTTTCATTGACTGCTAAACTCAGGTATATTTTTCAGGGTGGAAGAGGACGATGATGGAATTTTACTTGTAGTATTAACGTGTGTGTTTTGGAGCTGGATCCAGTTTACAGAATTTAACCTGTTGCCTTTCTAAATAAATTTCTGTTGTTGGTGAATGTATTGTACATAATGGGGGAGGGGGTGGGCCCAGCTTGTAGTGGGCTTAGCACTGGAGGAATCGTTAACTGTTTACAATCATATCACACTGAAATCTTTCAGGATAGGGTGAGGGTTTGGGGGGACTGGGGAGAGGTGAGGAAATGTGAGATGGATGACTTGCTGTCCTCCTTCCTGTCCTCTGCAGCTAAGACATGACCCAACAGTTGGTTGATTTAATAGCAGGAACTGCTCAGGAGCATAACATGTCCTCCTCTTTCTCTTGCCTTCTTCCTCCTTCCCCTCTCACCCCCACCTCCGCCCCTCTGGATCCAGGGCTTGAGTGCACTTCCAGCTCCTGTCATCATGGGGGAACAAGGAAACCAGGACCAGGAATTGAAACCAGGGCAGGACACCCATGGCGTTGTCCCTTCTGCCTGTATAGTACCCTTCTCCCTGCCTTTCTGATAGAAGAAATGTGTGCTTTAGAAAGCAGAAAGTGGCATAACTGGTCATCTTAAAACTTAATTTGGTGAAACCGGTGCAGCTGCGGGTGGAGCAGCACCTATCCAGTAGAACAAATTTTGTGCAGACCCGTACTGCCCTGCTGCCCAAGGAAAGGAGCCAAGTCCCCACCTCTTTCTCTGACCCTGGGCTATATTCACTTCTTAGCAGCAGTGAAGCAGAAAGTGCCGCAGGCTTCCTGAGCACTCTTGCTGAGGAGGAAGAGCAAGAGGCTGCCTTGGGGGAACAGTAGGATTACTGCAGTGTGAGCCATTTGTTGGATTTGGCATTTGCAAGTTGCAGGTGAATTGGAAAGCACTCAAGCACTCATTCAGAGTTAGATGTTGAGGTCGATTGGCTCAGAAGCTGAGGGACAAGAGGGCTGCGTGCTCGAGTTGAGTTGGTTTAGCTTCGTTGTCAAGCAGCAGGTCCTACAGGGCCAGTGGCAGCTTCCCTGAGCACAGGCTGCAGGGGCTCTCTCACCAGTGGCAGTACTGCACTGGGAAACCCTGTGTGCCAGCGCTTGGACAGCCACTGCTGTTCAAGTGAGTTCCGGAGGAATTCCATCTGCATGTATTCACATCCTAAAGCTAACGAGCAGTTGATTATTCTTGGGGAAGCTGGAGTGAAATAGGGGAGTGGTTAAGCTGTGAGACTGGGCAGCAAGAGCTGCTGGGAGCGTAGCCCTTGTGGGCAGGCTGCTGGCTGCACTGGGAGAGGACGGTGGTTACAAAGAGGATTTGCCAAAGAGTTGGACAGAGAATGGCAGCAGGAGAGGGACAGAGCAGCATGCCCGTTAGTCTGTGCTACCAGCTAGAGGAGGGATGTTGTCGCCAGTTCCTGGAGAATTTTTCTGGCTGCTTTCTTGTCTAGCATGGTGCCATCACCCATATCTTCAGCTGGATTGCACCAGGATGCATGACTGTGCTGCCTTCGTCCTGCTGTGTAGATCTACCACAAGCTGGCAAAGCTGTGCAAGCAAATGGCAGGTAGCATCTGACCAAGCCATTACTCCTTCTGTCCTAAGCTTTTGGAAGAACAAAAAGCCTAACAGATGAGAAATACTCTTTCCTGAAATAGTTAGAAAAAGGAAGGACTGTCACGTTAGTGCCCAATGAGCCCCACTACTCTGTTGCTACAGTACTTTTGCCTCTGATGAGCTGTGTAGGGCCAAGGCATTTTCCAAGCCTAAAAGGAGTTAAAACTCTTCATGCAATTGCACAAGTGTGCTTCCAGATGCAGTTCTTACCCACTGCTGCAGCCAGCCTGTGACCTGTAGCTGCTGGCTGCTTAGGGCAGTCACTTGCCTGGGACATCTGTCAATGTAACGTGAATTACTTCCAATATCTACCTACAGATGCCGTTACATTAGGAAAGGGAAGGTGGGGGTTTTGGTGTGGGTTTTTTTTCGTTTGTATTCATCTGTCAGGGAGCAGTTGTGACTGGTGGATTGATCTAAACTGGAAGAGATGATCCTGAAGGTTGACCTTTGACTGAGAAATGGGTAACTGCTTTCCTCAGCCGAGAACATTATGTTATGTCTTTCCAAATTTGTCCCAAATCTGGCTCATCAGCTGGCACTGGTTTTTCAGAGGTGCCCCAGCTGCTCCAAAGGCAGGTCTAGATCCTTCACTGAACAGAGCTACAGAAGTAGTAGTAGATTCTAACGAAAAATTGTGCAAGAACAACTCCTCTTTAAGATAACAAACCTGGGACAAACACAGTTGCTTCTGCTTGTAAAGCAATCTTTAGTTCACTGTAGATATAAAAATAATTGGAAATAACAGATTTAAAAACAGAGGAACTGGAAAATATAACTTCTAGCAAAGCATTGAAAAGTCTGAAAATGTGAAGGTAGATTCTGCAAAGAAGCCCTGCCGTACTTCAGCCTGTCTTCTGTGTCACAGACAGCTGAATATTTGAAGTGCCTTTCATTCAGCTCATTGTGAAGGGTGCAGAACAGGAGGTTTTTAGAAGCTATAAAAACTCTCCAAGCAAGCTCAAGCACACTGCAGCTGGAACTGGCACTGAAAACGTGGTTCTAGTGGTCATGGTCTCTGGATGAGTACCAAACCTCGATCAAAACAGGAGACAACTAAGGAGGGCAAGAATTGCTTGTGGTCTGCCTGGAGAGCGTAGTGGAGTGTTGGACAGTGATAGATACCCTCACCTGACATGAGGCAAATCTGGGAGAAAGGTTTGACTTGCAGGTGGCAGACAAAACCAAGTAGTGAAGCTGACTCCTCGTGGGAGGGTTTCTAGGTAAATGGCTTTTGGTGTAGTCAGTAATTTTTATGGAAGTGGCTAACAAGCTGCTGTTGTGAGGAGAGATGGTTTCTGTTAGAAAATCACTCATATAGAGTACAGGGAACTGTGGCTGGGCTTTCCTGAGGAGAGGACACACTCAGGTGGAGAGATGCTGGTGGAATCTTAGAGCAGAGTTTCCAGACTTTCAAATGCTTTGTTCATAAGTGAGGGTTGGTTGGGGTTTTTTTCCCCCCTCTTACAATATCTAAGGAGCCCCTGAAAATCAGAGCTTCATCTCGCTAGGTACAATCTGAGCAAATCACAGAAAACTGGCTCCCCTCAGAGGGCACAGCCCTGGGAGAGGATTGCTGGGCTGGAATAACCATGGAAATGTAAGGAGGAGCAGATAATGTGAATTTTATGATTTCCCAACCCATGCTGCACGGGGCTGCTTTGCAGATCTTGTGGAAGAGAGGTTTGAGGGATTTTGGAGAGTAACATCTCAGCTCTTTACAGAGTGTACAGAGTGGTGTTTTGTGCCATGGGTTGGCTTGCAGTGCAGGAGAAGCATAGCTGCATTTTTAAATACCATGGCTTTTGAGTGCCATACTCGTGCCACTATCTAAAATTTTTAACACAATACAGAGAAACTCTAGTGCATCCCCCAGCACTGTTGTAGTACAGTATATTACCAGGTGGTCCTTTTTCAGAAAGCATCCTGAGCTAGTGACTTTGCCAAATTTCCTGTAGCTGTTACTTCTCCCGTACGGAGGATGTGTTTTGCTATAATTATGGATTTCATGTTAAACAAGATTATATAATACATGGAACAATTATGATGGTGACCATGCTCAAGCACGACAAAAAATTTCCAATATTCTCAGAAGAGCTTTGTATGCTACTCCACCTTTTTAGGCTCTTGCTCTCCCCACCACTTCCTCCTTTCTGAGTGGTGTGTGGTGTTCCCAAGCTCCCGAGAGGTCAAGTTGCCTTTGCAAAGGCCTTTGTATAAACTCCCTCTGAGACTCTGAAGCTTTGGGCATCTTAGGTAGTACAGGCCCTGGCAATTCAACTGGAAAGGGCAGTCACTGAGGCTTCACAGTGACTTTTAGCTGTGTTTAGAAGAAGTTTGCAGTCTATAAATCCCATGGTGTGACCCACCAAACCACTCAGTAGCAATCCAAGGCACCAGCCTGCAATGAGGAGGACAAAAGAGGAAAGTAAATTTGAAGCTTCAAGGCCCAACTGGTTTGATTTGTGACTTTAAAGTACACAGAGACGCTTTCCTTGGAAGCTTCGGATTCTTTCTTGTCTGCCAAATGCCTTTCCCTTGCCGACGTTCCGAAGCAAGTCGCCTGTGTATATTTTTGTAAGTGTGGTTTCTCAGGGTCTTGGAGAGCTATCAGCTTTGTGATGGCTTATCTGAAAGCAAGTCACAGAGGCTGTCTTTCATTCTGCTGACTGAGGCAGCTCCCCTGCAGGTTCTCACCCCAACACTTCTCCATTTAAAATGAAAGTATAATTAGAAAACAACCTTTCTGTATTTTCTCCACTGATCCCTGTCAGGCTTTTGTTCATCTCTCTGTTCAGCCAGGGTTGTTTCTTTGTTCCTGATGGCTTCGTTCTGCTTTCCTTTTCTGAGAAGACTGTTGCTGTATGCTCTGTGGAATTTCAGAGAAGGTGCTGAAGTGAGTGACAGGGAAGTGTCATCCCAAACGGTGGCTTGGAGAAGACCAACAGTGGAATCTGTGATGGTGTAGTTGGTCCTGGTTCCCCTTGCTGCAGAGCAACCATGCAACTGGGTCTGCACTCAATTAGAGCAACCCTCTAAAATATTTTTACTGTGGTGCTTCAGTGAAGGAATAGAGGAGTTTGCTCTTGCAGAATTCCCACCTCCTGCTCTGAAAAAGAGCTGGGGAGGGACCTGTTTCCAGCTCTCTCTCAGTAGGAGCTCCTGTGGACAACCAGGGCAAGGCTCAGTCCACCCCTAGGCAGGGAAATTCAGGACATTTAATGTATTTGAAACTAGACAGTAACATCCAGATGTACCTTTGGAGTGAGCTGTGTTGTGCCCTCCCCTTTTTGGTCACTGTCTTGCCTTGGCTCACGTGCAGGGTTTGAGAGAGACCATGGAGCATTTTGTAGATCTTACACTGCTGGTCTTGCATTGACTGAGGGCTTTTTTCCTTCATTTGCAGCAGTGGCCTAGATTTCTTTTGGCAAAGGTCTTCCTCCTTTTGAAATGTGGATGTCAAAGTGAACAGTGCATCCAGGAAAGAGCAAGAGCTGCATCCATCAGGGAAAGAGGGGACAAAGGATTAATTAGGACTGAGGCTTAATTGGGATTTTCACGAACTCTAGCAAGTCCCTCTGTCCTTTGCCCCTGTTATTTGGAAACACTTGGCTCACTTAGCAGAAGGGCAGTAAGTGGAATATCTTCTAAATGAAAGCAGAACTGACTCTGTGTGAGCACAATTCCCTTGTTGTGAACAAAGTTAGACCAGACAGCCACTGGGGACTCCTTTGGGCATCGGATGAGTAAGAGGCCCACAGCCACCTGGTGCACTCAAACACTGGAGCACGGCAGGGGAGCAGTCTACCTTTCTGAAGCCAGCCAGGCAGCTACAGGGGCTCAGGCCTCAACTGGAAAGTCCTCTGATCCCCTTTTGTATCATATGCCAACACTGCCCCTCTCCTTGCTTCCCAGCTTTCAAGTCTCTTTCCCTCTGCTGGCTTCGCTGCAGTCGGTGGCTGTCAAGTGCAGAGATGAAAGCTCATTGCCCACGCGAGCACAAGGGCAGAGGGCTGACCTTGCCAGCTGCCTCTGCACACACGTAGTCAGCAGGCGGGGAGGGCACCTTTACTCTCCTGATGAAATTAGGGTGTCCTCAGTGGCTCACGCGTGTTCTCTTGGGTGCCCCTGGGGTTTGCCACCCAGGCACCCAGGTGTCTGCCCGTCTGCCAGTACAAGGATTTGCTCCTGGTCCCAGTGCAAGGCTCCCACACGTGATCCTGGCATGTCTACCTCCGGGAGGGTTTAGGTTAAAAATGCCTGTGCATACACTGTGTACAACTGTGAAAACTCTTGTCTCTCCCCCTTGCTAGATCAATGAACGCTGCTGCCTGATCTTTTCCTGAGCAATAATAACGTGCAGCGGTGCAACTTTGACCTTCCCGTACTGTTTCAGGGCTAAGATGGCTATGGAACACACTGGGGGGGGGGGAGGCGTACACGTTTTCA
>VZTE01003012.1:372015-396123 GCA_013397775.1 Eulacestoma nigropectus
CCACAGTTTCAGTGGGAAGCAAGGTGCTCTCTGTGGCCCTGCATTTTATCATGGCACTCTCCTGCTTTCCCAGAGACTGGTGGGTTGATTTAGTCAGCCATGAGAGAGCTGGTTGCTGCTTCTGTGTTTGGGAAGGCAGAGAGGGAAGGGAGCAACTGGGTGAAGCTGAGCCTCATCCACAGAGCAGAGCACATGGAAGAGGGGTGGGTGGACCACTGATTTAATGCCTCTGGGGGAGGAGAGTGACCCACTGCTGCTTCACTTGGCATTGCTGGGGAGGTAGTGGGGGAGCCTATGCCACCACGTCCGTTCATTTTTCCGAGGTTGGGTAACATTGGGGGTTGTTTTTGTATTATTGTAAGTTTGTAAAGAATGTAATCTGTCTGTCGGGGGCACAAGGAGAAAACGGGGGCCTTTCTCTTTTTGGGTGAGGCTGTTCTTATGTTGCTGTGCTTTTTGTTGTTGGGCAGGGAGGGGTCTAGTGGCCATGGGGGCAAAAGCCTGGCCCTTGTCAAGGGCTTGCAGCTGTCCCAGGGTGACAGGAGGGTGAGCTGGGGCTGCAGCAGAGACCTCCCACACCAAGCTGTGAAAATGCCTCTGCCTGTGTCCCTCAGTGGGGGAAATCTGACCTCTGCAGTGGGGCTCTGCACTGGTGTGTTTTGCTGGGTGCTGGGATGTAACACTCGAGGACTGGGCTTGCTCGTCCTCGGCTCAGCTGGAAACTGAGCTGAACAGCTGCCCATGCTGTTTAGGAAACGTTGGACTGGATGGGCTCAGTTTATCAGCTCAAGAAGGAGTTCATGCTGGAGCTGCTCAGCCCAGCACTTCTGTCCCCAGCAGGGCCTCAGGGGCTGCACCTCTCCATCACCTGCTGCCCAGGAGCCCCTGTCTCCCTCCCCATCCTGTAGAGCACAGTGTCAGGGATCCTCTTCTCTCTCCTGCTGCTGCAAAGTTGTGTGAACTTTCCTGGTCAATACTGGAAAGGGGAATGCTATTTATTTTTATATTGTGTATATTTTGTCTTGGTCTGCTGATTACCTTTGTTCCCCAAGAGCGACAGTTACCTCAATAGTTAGTTTAATACTGTGTGTTGGGTAATTTTTTTAAAGAACTTTTTTAAAATCTTGATCCTCGGAGGTCTGTAGATTTTATTTCCATATGAATTGGTTATTTTGTATAAAGTACGTTCTTAAAATAGCAATCACCCTTGCTGTATGTGTCTTTTCTTGTCTCCTGGATGGTCTCCCTCTTCCTTTGCAAGGGGAAGCAGATGGGGGTGGGAGGATAATACAGAGGGCTTTTTTCAGAGAGACAAAGCCCTGGACTGCAGTCAGACACCGTGGTACCACCTGTAATCCATTTACAAGAGAGCACCTGGAAAGCGAATCGGGATCATTTCCCGTTCGGAAGCACAGCTGTCTGCCTCTGAACAACCCGGCTGTGGAAATGAGATGGTGTCGCTGCTTTCCCCCCAAAGTCCCTGGTGGGCTGTGGGTTTTCCTGCAGCCCAGGCATGCTGGGAAGCCTGCCTCTCTCCCCAAAACACCCCATGCTTCTGGGGCACAGGTAGTCTGTTCCCCCACACCCACGTGAAACCTCTCAGCTTTAAAAGTGGTGACTGCCCTGAGTGGAGCCCATGGAGTGATGCTGCTACAGAGGAGGAGCTGATGGAGCCTCTGCAATTCCCCTTTGTGCTGATTTAATGATGGCCCTCAGGGGCTGTTAGAGGAATGGAAAGCCTTTTGAGCCCATGTGTGGTGGTCCAAATCCATATTGGGCTCAAAAGGCACTTGCTGTTTGCTGTTTATTCAATCTCCCCTGTGAGATGGGGCAGGGGTTGCAGCCCTCCCAACAGGGAGGTGTTTAAAGACAACTTCGCTCTTTCTCACAGGGTTTTCAGCATCACAGCCAGGAAGAGGCCGTACTGTTTCATGCTGGAAGGTGCCTGCTGTAGGTGCATGGAGGCAGCTTGCACTTGGCCATTGCTCAGCTGCTCCCTGGATAAATAACTTGCTCAGTTCTGCCGATTCAGCAGCTTTGCACCAGGACAAAATTAAGGTGATTTTCCTTAAAAGCTGGTGCCAGCAAACAGAAGCATGTGGGGATGAACAGCAGAAGGCTGGGGGCACAAAGGCTCCCAGGTGCATGCTGCAAGCACTTTCCCTCTCCTCCCCAGCTCTATCCAGTGAAATCTCCCTCTGTTTCCTCCAGGGCTGGTAACAGATGCTCACACCTCCTGCCAAAACAGCCCCGCAGCGTAGCCTGCTTGCTCCATGGGCTCCATCTGCCCCTCCTGTGGGATCCTCACTGGGGCTGGGGCTGCTCCCAAGCTGAGCATGCTCTCCTGGCTCTCAGCACCAGCGCTGCCTCTGCAAAGAGATGCCCAGGAAATATTTGTCCATGGTGCAGGACTCCATACTCGCTGGCCAAGGAGCACATGTAGGCAACTCCCATCCTGGCCTTTGGAGGAGCCTGAGATGTGACCTGCTGCACCCTGGCATCTTGAGTACCCCAAACCCAGCAGCCGAGTGCCAGAGCTGCCCCTGCTGCCCAGGGCAGGCAGATGAAGGCAAACATCCTAGCGGGGCTTTTCCCAGCGTGGCTGCAGCTCCAGGCCCTGCAAAGGCTTCTGAGGACCTGGGCTCCTTGTTCCTGGGGAGGATGAAGGGCTGCTCTCTGCCACGTATCCCCCTCCCCAGGGGCCAGAGTTTGGGGTGACAAGAGCAAGCTGTCCAATTGAGGAAGGGGAGGAATTTGGTCGCCCTGTCAGTCCCAGGAAGTGTTTGGGTCAGAGGGGATTGGCACGGGGAGGTTTTTAATCCTGGGGCTAAGCCGGCACAGAGTGGAGTCGGCACTAATTGGAACCAGTCCTGGGGAAGGGGCGGATGGAGAGTTGCTCCTTTTAGAGCTGCCTTGCAGCCCAGGCACAGACAAAGCTTATCTGTGCTATAGGAAATGCCACGTCCTGGTCTTGACAAGATGCTATCACGAGTGTAACAGGCAGTGTCAAACCAAGCCACGTGTCCCCTTATTTTTTTCTACCTTTCTTCTTACTACTATCCACAATTCTTGATTCTTCTCCTCTTTCCTTACTTCCATGGGTTGGCAAAGCTACTTCCACCCCCTTGTACAAAGGGAGCTTTCCTGAGCTCTTAGACTGAGGCTTTAAACTCTCTTTAGCCTCCTTCTCCCTGAGAACAGGGGTGCTTCCCAAACCCAGCTTTTTTCCACGAAAAAAGCCATTTCAAAGCAACTTACTTGTTCATGTAGGCTTGAACTGGGGATGGATTTGATGAATCAGTTTCAATAGGGACCAGTTTAGTGCCCAGTTTGGGTGTGGAAATAAATGGCAGCCACTCACCCCCATGATGGGGCAGACCCTGGCGAAAGCTCTGACTCCAGGCAGGCTTTGCTACAGCTGGAGGATGATGCATCTTTCAGAAATGCCTAATAGTGAGGGAAGAACCAGAGTGTTTTTGGCACCATCAGTGGTTTTTTTGGGTTTTGGGTTTTTTGGGGTTTTGGTTTTTTTGGGGTTTTTGTTGAGTTTGGTTTTGGGTTTTTTTTTTGGAGAGGGGGGTGGTTGGTTTTGTGTATTTCTCTAAAAAATAAAGCATCTTGCAGGTAAAGTTCCCATCTTGAATTTTCCTGTTAGTCACCACACTTTAGCAGGGCAGAGACTACCTCGCACAGAAAGGCAGGACTAGGGCATTTGGGATAGCTCAGGAAGACTCCGTTTTAGGCTGAAACAAATTATTTCTAATTGCAGAAATGTTCAGTTATAGGTATTAGGAAAAATAAATGCACTCATAAGTTCAAAATTTTTACTTTTGTCCCACATTGAGATGTAAAATGCAACTTCTCCAGCAGACAGAGATCTCTTGAAGGCGGGGACCCTGCTGTATCTCCTCCAGCCCTCAAAGCTGCAGTTTTTGCTCGGCGGAGAACTCAGAGGCACAGGAGGGCAAAGCAAAGCCATTGGCCTGGTGGGGTAGTTCACACCCCTGCCTGGTGAGAACGTACCTGAACCCTTTGTTCCCAGCCCTGAGCTTGGTCTGAGGTAC
This sequence comes from Eulacestoma nigropectus, assembly GCA_013397775.1. NCBI lineage: Eukaryota > Metazoa > Chordata > Aves > Passeriformes > Eulacestoma > Eulacestoma nigropectus. Next base: position 376,080 of record VZTE01003012.1, read on the forward strand.
AGTGTTGGTGCCTGGATTTTTATACACTCACAAAACGAGTATTAAGGTCTCCTAAGTGCTAAAATAAAAGTAAACTTGTTCTGGACCATAACAAGAGCCCCCAAATGGGGACTCCCAAGGGCCTTTTCCTTGCCCGGCAGCAAAGAGACAGAGAGGTTTTGCTGGAGGAGAGGGAGGAGGTGGGAAGGGGCAGTGGCAGGGGCTTGCCATGGGCTGGGGCAGCGTTTCAGGGCTGCCTCCTCCTCTTCTGTCAGCTCCCGGAAGCCTCATGTTCCCTGGCCACTTTTAAAAATTCCTTTTCCAAAGAGACTGCCGGGGTGGAGGGATCATAAAAAGTTCACCCCCTTGTCACGAATGCTCCCGTTCTTCCGGGGCCGGTGGGCAAAAGTTGTTAGCAATTTCCTCGGGCCGTGACCTTTGTTTTGACCATGGCACAGGAGGATTGCAATCCATCAAACCCTGGCCTGGCCTGGGGAGAGGGCTGAGCGGAGAAGGGGGAGCCTTTGGGAGGGGCAGGGGACACAAGGACACAGCTTTGCCCCTCAGGTTTGGTGAGGAGGGAGGGGGGTGCCTCGCTGCTGGCTCAGCTGGGAACTCAAGCTTCCCGATGTGGGATTCAGTCAGGGAAACCTCACTGTGCGGGCCGCAAGAGAGATTTGAGAGTTTGCTTTCATTTTCTTTCCCAAGAGGGACACTGGATTACAATTTGCTTCATCAGTAGAGTGGGGAAAGATGTGTTGCAGAGCTTGTGCCCAGAGCCAGCCCTGCAGACCAGCAGGCTGCATCAGCACCGTAATTCCAGCAGGAGCTCGGGCAAAATGGGAGATGCCAGCAGATTTACAGCCTCCCGAGTCCCAGCCTCTACTGGTCCCTGGCTTTTCCGGGCTGCATGGGTGTTTTGGAAGATCCGGTAGGACTGTGTTTTGTTAGGAAAATCAGCAGCAAACTAGAAGTGCCCCCCGGGAAATGGCTGGCTCCCACAGACACCTGCCTCTCCACTCGAGTTCCCAGGGGGGCGATCCATCCCTGGAGCACATGCTCCCCTGCACCCCGGTGTCCCCTTTGAAGACATACCTGCATACGAAACAAATCTCCCCTGAGGAAATGCAGCCTGTGCATACCAGTCTGCTCTGCTTCCCTTGGCTGCCTGCCCCTGTCTCCCCTCCCTCTGATCTCCGCTTCCCCAGGGAAATGCATCCTACCACACTTCCCGGCTGTTAAAGACAGATTCCCTTGGGAAGTTACTCTGTCAGTTATCGCCCTGATCAGGCCCTTGGAGAGCCCCTAGGTTTTGGGCTCAGAAGGGAGGGTTGCAATGTTTCACCTGTCCCCTTTTTAACACCAAGCATGGCCCCGTAACACCCACACCTTCCTTTCCAGCCCAACCACTTGCATGACAACCAGGGTAGTTTTTTCCTCTAGGAAGCAGCTGTGTGCTCATTTCCAGGCACAGCAGACCATGACATGGAGAAATGTGCTCCCTATTTCCTTGCTTGACGAGGATCTGTCCAGCTCAGGGAGAAGAAGAGAAGGGAAAGAATTTTTACACCTCAGACTGAGAACCTTATGCTGTGTGAGGTAGCTCCTTGGATTGGGAGGCACATGAACCCCCCCAGAAAAGTCAGGAAAAGCAAACCAGACCTCTCTGTAGGAATGATCCTCTGCTCCCATGTCAATCGCTGTTACGCTTGACAGCCTGTGTGCCTGAATGCCCACACCACTTCCCTGTAGTTCTCCCCTCTGCACCTGTATTTTGGCTGCCTGACTCACACCAAACCCAAACCTCTCTTTGTCTGTGTGCACTTGAGCCAGCAGCGCTGGGGTTTGATGTCTTTGACATCCCCCCACACCGTGATCAATTGCGCAGAGACTTTGTACAGTGGGTGCTGACCCCAGGCCTGTTGGCATTTAGCATCTGCCAGCACCACAACGCTAAACACAGCCCTCCTTGTCACCCTGTGTCCCATGCCCATCCCAGGGCGCTTGTCCTGCTGTCTGGGCTCAGAGCACCCATTCTCAAGCCTCACTGAAATTAAAGCCCCAAAGGCCGCTCTCCTTTCCCCGGGCCCTGCTTTATCTGGCTCCCTGCAGCCCAGACACCCCTCCACGCCATGGCCACAGCTCCACGTGGCTCAGAGAGGTTTGAGGGGCTGGGGCCGGGCACCGAAGCGCTTGCCCCGGGCACTGGCGGGCGTGGGAAGGGCGAGGAGCCAGGGCCGGAGCCACCAGCGCCCGCCTTTTCTGCAGGGCTGAGGCCGCCCGGCTGCTTTGAAGGAGAGGGGCCGTGGAGCATGGGAAACAGCGTCAGGCTGTGGGTTTGCATCCCCTCTCCCAGTCACGCATGGCTCTGGGCCTGCCCCATGGGCGGATGCCCACGGACCAGATGTTCCGGGAGATCAAAGTGGCTGCTCACTGCATCCTCTGTTCACGTGTGCGCACACACCCCCCCGCGCCTCCCAAGAGACTTGTAATGCTCTCTATCTTCTCTCCAAGTTATTTTCCTTCCCTTCCTTTGTTTGCTTTCCAAACTCCCATTTCGTCTTTGGCACTCCCTGCAGTGCGGGCCGTGCCAGCAGGGAAAGGCACCCTTTGCTCCCACTAACCACATCCAGCCTGGATGAGCCTGGAATGCCTCATGGGTTTTCCACCCTGCTTCCCTGCCTCTGGAATTTGGTGCTTTTTGGGTGGGAAGCACAGGGACCCATCACCCAGGGGGTGCTTTGCCCGAACCTCCCACCCCACACGGCTGGGAGGAGCTGAGGGGTGTCACAGCTTCCCACAGAAAACCCCCAGAGAGGTCTGCCTTTGCCCCCTGAAAATTCCAGCAGCCCTCTTATTCCCTCATAGTCCTGGGGGGGTTTCCCAGCCTCTGCTGAAGTCCTGAGACCCCTGTGGATGCATTGGGTGTGAGACAACACCTCTAGCACAGAGGTTACTACTATTCACCAGCATGGAAACCCTTTTTGGCACATCAGAGGTCTCCAAAGTGAGGTGCATGCAGAAGAAAACACTGTGGGGGTGCAGGAGGAAAATACAGTTTGTACTATTAATAAATAAAAAATATTTATTTTGTATTTATAGAATTTTTTTTTAATTTCTAGTTTTGTTTTGCTTTATAATATAATTAGTACAGTAGTACCTGCATAAAATTTATAAATCAATGTATTTATTTGGGGCATATGCCCCTAGAATATGTTTTTTACTTTTACCAATATGGGTGCACAACCAAAAGGGCTGGCCTAAATTACCAGCCAAAAGGTTGAAATCAAAGCAAAGGGTGATGCTTGAATGCCAGAAACCCACTCAGCAGCACGGACACCTCTTTATGGAGATAAAGCAGCCAAGTTTGGTGAGCTCCAAGGGTTTGCCTCTCTCCTCTTTTTCCCCCGAGCACAACACAGCCAGAGACCTTCCAGTCACTACGTGTAGCTGGTGCTCCATGGAAAAGGGAAACGCAGGATGAAAAAGGAAGGGTTAGCACAGAGCAATAAAACCGTTCATATGCAGGGAGATGTGGTAGCAATATATTAAACGGGGAACAGAAAAAAAGCCAGATGGTTGATCCAATTTACTTTACAACTCCAGATGACTTCACAAGAGGTCACTTAGTGAAACTGAAAGGCAAATGCTTCAGCTTGGATGAAAGCAAACAGCTCGTGCCTGCCAACATAACGCGGAGGAGACCGAGGAACGTCCTGCTGCACAACGGCATTGACAGAGCTGGAAAAGTAACATTTTTAAAGGTTTTTGAGAGGTGATCACCTTTAGCCTGCATTGCAGCTGTAGTCACTGTCATGCTGGGATTACCACTTCAAATGCCAGGATTTTAGAGCATGAGTGATGAACTGCTCATGCTCTTAGTCAAGAATGGTTCCCCCCACACACAGAACAGCAGCACTTCCTGCCACACAGAGGTGGGATGTGGATGTCCTGAGTGCTAGAATTCTCATGTGCCCATTCCTGAAGTCCAGCGACTCAGCAGTCCTGTCCCACAGAGCCCACGGGTGGTGGCAAGGACACCCAGGCAGCAGGTGAAAGGAGCCTCCCAGTTCCTGCTGTCCCAGCCCTGGCTAGTGATGCTACCATCTTCCTTCAAAGTGTTTGGAGCTGAGAGCGGAAGCATGGAACAACTGGCTGTGCTTGAGCTGCTTTATTTCATGTGCATGTGGGAAAAACAGTCATAATTTAATTTTTTAGACATTAATAATTTTCTTGTGCTGCCACCCAAGCACTGCTTTGGGACTAACTTCTGGCATTTTGCTGCTGATAGTGAGGGTCCTCTCTCCTTCTGGGGGTCTCTGAGGAGAAGCACCAGCCTTTCTCCAGAAGATGTTCCAAGAAGGTTTTGTCTGTGATCACCTGAGTAAAAGTGGCCTTTGGTGGGAGAAAGGAGTTACAGTGGCACTGCAGGCAGTGGTCCCAGGGAGCGAGGTGGAGACTGTGCAGGTGTGGATGAAAGAAGTTTTGTGAAAGGTAACTGCCCCTCCCAATACCAGGAATACTTCAATGGCCCCTCTCTCCCTTACTTGTGTTCAGTTCTCCAGCTAAGGCAGTTCCCTTCTCCTGTCCCCTTCCAGCCACGTGTCAAGGTGCTGCCTCTGTATTTGGTACCTGCAGCCATGCAGAGCTGAACAGCCCCAAGGTTTGCATTGGGGTCGGGTTTGTGCAGTCACTTGGTGTTCAGGCAGCGGATATGTGGGTCAGGGGCTGTCTGGGAAAAGGAGCTGATCTCCTGCAAACCCTCTTGGACATAGGAAGGAAAAAAGGCCTCCAGAAATGCTGGGGGGTCCACCCTTGATAGTTTCTTTGCAGTCTCTCCCAACAGATCAGCCTTGAACTACCTAAAATAACGTGGTAGTCTTGATTTCCACAGCTTTTGATTTCCAGCATGTAACAAGGGCTGGGAAATGACATTTTTGGCACAGTTGTCAGTATGATTTTAACCCGAGAATGCTCCTGTACAGATGTTTCTCTTGCTTTCTCTAAAGCAAAGCCAAAGAAACAGTATGGGATGCTCTGAATGAGATGCCTAGGAAGACAGATTTGGGGTTTCCCAGCCAGCTCTACTTTGGCTGAGAGCAGCAGGAACTTCCCAGCCCTGGAAGGGCCTTCTTGTCACGGCCTGTTCCCTGCAAACATGTTTGAGAGGCAGGATGGGGCCCCCACCTGCCTCTCTGAGCTGCCTGTATCAAACAGCACACCCAGCCAAACCACGCTGAAATCTGTCTGGGCTCTTGCTTAGGGCTAAACACCTTTTGCCAAGTTGCTTTACTGCGCTCTCAAGCCTCTGCTCCCCAGAATCACAGCGCAGAGTTCACTTCACCAAAGAAATTTTTTTGCTTTGAATTTTCCCCTGTGGTGGTTCACTTTTGTTTCCAATTTTTTCCGTTCCTCCTTCACTGCACTTTCTTTGGAAATGAATAAATGGGTAACTTTCTCTTAACCTCCCCAGCTATTTCAGGCACGGGCTGTGTCCATGGAGCCCAGCCTGGCTGTTCTGTGTCTGCTATTGGGCTGTGTAAGGTATTAGCTTACACTTTTGTATTTTCCAGGAGATGCAGATTGTGCTTGCTAACATCAGCAGGGCAGGACAGGAGCATGCAACAAGCAAGGTACCCTCCTTCTGCCAGCTTCTGGGTGTTTTTTTCCAGGCCTTTTCTTGACACTTGCATGCACTTCCAGAGATCTTTCATAAAGCCCGATATCCCTGATTAATGTTAATACCCCTAGGTGTGGAAACTGCCTTCTAAAACAGGGTTGTGATCCAGGGGTGTAGGAACATTTCAAGTCCTCTGGTGACCACTTAGTGTCAAGCCTGCTCTTAAATTTTTCATTGCCAACTCTGCAGAACAAGTGCAGTATTACCCATTTCCCTGACTCCTTGTCCATTAGACTGAACCATCTCACTGTTAATCTGCAGTGCTGGCCTCTCCCATCACAACTTCGCAGAGAATTTGTTCCTGATTTAATGCCTCCTTTCTTCCCTGTATTTGTCCAGTTCCTTAATGTGCTGATCTGGCTTAGGGCTTGTTTACTGTGCCCAACTGGAATATTATGCATGCTTATACAAAGATGAATAAAGATCAATATTCTCATTGATTTGCCCATGGTCATCAGGCTACGTTCAGCTGTACAGTTCAACTTACAAAACTGTGCTGCAACACTGCTCCAGCAGGAACTCTGAAATCCTCCTGAAACGCTGCTTTTGTTTCACATCTGACTTGCAAAAATGTGCGTACAAACACTGAAGGAAGTCTGGATGAAGACATAACAGGGTTGCTAACTACACTAGGTACACCTGGATGGGATATCCCGTTTTTCTCTGCATCTCTAAGGTAAAAAACTTGGTAACACTTCCTATTACCTGGAATAAAGGACCAGGATGTTTCAGATAATGCCTCAGTCATCTCGGGGGAAAGCTGTAGGGGGTACAATCCCACAAGTCCTGGATTTCAGCTGTGATGTACATAAATCTCAGACCCTTTGTTAATGACCTGCTTTGAATCACTGCTGTCACCGAATAACACTGAACACAGTCTGGAGGACACCAATTTTTGAATCCAAGTGTAACATGTTTCCTCCTCTTTCCTGAGCAGGAAGATACAAAACTAAGAGAAAAGTAAACAGTAAATAACTCCAACATCTTCCAGTATGAGAATGGCAGTCAAACATTTAGCTAGTTATTATTTTGCTTTTCAAAAGTATGCGAGACCTGGATTTGTGAAGGTCTTGCTACCTTCATGAAAGAAACAGACCATCAGATCCCGTACAAAGAACCTCATTTTGTCACAGACAAGCATCTGCAGATAGCTTACTGATGAGCTGGATGAAACCATCAGAAAGGACCAAAACAAATGTGCTTCACAAAGCACTCTTTGAACCAAGAAACAACACAGCTAAGCATGCCCATGCAAAGGCTTATCCTTCACTACATGTGTGTCACAAAACCAGAGCCCAGTGCTTAGTCAGGAAGCTGGATCAGTGATTGTTGCAAAGACAAAAGCTGTAACAGGTATCCAAAACGTAGAAAGAGGGGGACTTTAATCCAGATACATTTATTGCCCAGTCACAGAAACATGTGCTGAAAAGCAAAACATTGAAGGAATAAATACCATAAACATCTATGTGGAAAACAAGAGCTGGCACCTAAATGCAACAGCAAAGAGCAGTAAAACCAAAAAACCCAACCTTGCTAAATAATCTTATTTCCTTAAGAGCAAATTTAAAGCATTTCTTCCAGACACAGATTAAATAAACTTGGAATCAGGATTTTCTTAGCAGTCAGTCTCCATTTGAGAGAAGTGAGGCAGTAAAAGGCTTATCTAGCATTTAGAGTCTACTTTACACGAGGGCACACAGATAAGGGCCTCAGGTCAAAAACACTGCATAAAGCAGTGTTGCTGCAGCTTGGCAAGTGCACTTCATGGCACAATGTAAAATTCCTACTGTTCCTGATCCACTACAATGCTTAGAGAAGATGATTTCAAAACATATTTAAGTAGTAATTCATCAGCTTCTATTTTCACAAAAGAAGCCTCAGAATTGAGCATTAGGAAGAGTCAGGGCATGGCTTGGATGTCCTGCCCAGAAGCAGCAAACTCGTGACTGGAAATGGATTGTGTTTGTTTTATCTAAGTAGCACAGTTGTGTTACTGCATTTCTCTCTTGTGACAGAAGATTGAGGGAGCAAGACTACTGACCCATTTTTCAGGGAGGACGATGCTCCAGAATCCTGGAGCCCTATTCAAAAGCCTTGCCTACAATCCAACATTATTCCTGCAAATAGCTTGACACTACTCCTTGCACCTGTACTCCAGCTTCACAGAACAGTTCATACACACAGCTCAGGTAGGAAGTCCTTACACAAACAATCCCACTTTTCAAAGGTTGCTGCCAGTGCCCCAAGAGAAGTGACAAGGAACTCCATACACACACGCATTTTTATTTTAATAAATAGAGTTTTACAGGCTCAGGCTTTTTTTTTTTTTTTAAATCACATATACAGAACAGGAAATGCCTGACCACGTAACATGAACTAAACTACTAACCTTGGGAAGGAATACATGCCCTCTATAACACTGAAGACCATAACTGAAAGGGGATTTGCCATCAGCAGCATAGTAATTTACTTCACAGATCAGACAACTTGAGAGAGATGTGGCCAAAGCAAAGAGAGTGACCCTAAATGGACCACTTGTCTTTATAGAGTCACAACAGTGCAAGGAAAGCCAAGAGCCCAAGTGCCTCCATTTTCTAGTGCCACTTCTGGATGAATATGTATGTTTTCACATCCTTCGAGCAATGCATTCTAACCACAAGTAGAGGCTAAGCACAGCAGGTATGCAAAATTATTCGATTGAAGAACAGATACTGGATGACACAGTAATGTTAAATTTCAAGATTTTAAACTAGCAGATGCTTTTGCATCCCCTTCAGTATGGCAGTGGAACAGATCCCACCTTCTCTCATAGAGGTTTAGTCCAAAAACTTCCTGTTGGCATTAGCACCAAAGAGAGCCACTCTGATTTCTGGCATCATCTGTGGAGAAAGAGCACATCAGTTATGTGAAATGGGCAATAAAATCTTCCTGCAGGCACTGTGGGATAGTTAGGTTGGCTTCAAAATTAACAAGTCAGTTCATCTGAGCTTTCTGAAGCCTTTCTCTGATCACACATCGCCTGCTACTCTCTATAGACTGAAAGGACTGCCTGTGCTGCAGCATAAGAAAGAGGTGCCAGAGCTAGAGTTTTTTGCACTTGGGTGTAATAGGTCTCAGCCAAAGTTTGTACTCAAGATAGCTTCAGTAATTCAAGTTAGCCTCAGCATTTCAACATCTTGACTGCAGTGCAGTCATAACCAAGGCTTTCAGTATCACAATTTATAGAGTTTATGCTTAAGCTTAATTCAAAAGGGATCATTCCAGGGAAAGCCACAGTTTTTTGCTGCACAAACAGTAGGCAGTTTGCTTCTTTCCATTCAAAAATAACTTCCTACTTGTCCTTCCCAATGAAATCTGATCCCATGCATTATTGTGACTGACACTTTGGAAACACAAGGATTTCATTACCAGAACAAACTAGTTAACTGCATTTTGTTTACCTTGGTTGTTGGAGAAACTCACCTGCTGGGCTACAAGGTCCAGCCGACTTTCCAGGGTATTGGAAACTTTAATTTTACCGTCACTGTTGTAGATTTCAACACCTCCAGCACTAAAGATGAACAACAAAAAAAGCAATAATTCAGTGAAATCCATGGGTCAGAGTCACAACGTGGCAGAGGTATCCCAAATGAGCATTTATAGGCAAGTCAGACACATGGGTAAGATTTCTCTTTTTTTAAAAAGCAACCTTTTCGATCATGTCTTAATAGGAATCAGCACAAAGAGATCCACTGAAGCAGCAGTGCAAAGCATCTTTGGAGTTATCAGAGACCACAGCTATGTGCAAGGGTCCTCATCAGCATGTTTTAAATGTAAGTGGAGCTATGCAATTTGTCCCTTCAAAACAGCTTCAGACTCTGTGTTATTAAGACAGCTGTCACATCTTGGAAAGTGAGGAAAAGTGCTAGAAGTATTGTTTGTTGGCCCATACATAAAGATCACTAGCAGAATATACAGCTTTTTATATGGTATCCCTACGATACCACATGGAAATAGAGCCTTGCAGACAGAACAGACACAAACCCCATCATGTGATTATCCTGCAGCACTGTGAGACTCAATTTGCTTCATCTTGAGACAGAAAGCATGGCTACATCCATTTTCTCTCTCTCCTTAAAAGACCAGTGGCTCAGTTCCTATGTACAGTTATTCCCTACTTCAGTACTGTGAATCAGGCTGGAGATTGCACGAAACTTTTCCTGGCATTTTTGATGGAGACAGTGCTTGTCTGGAGAAAACTGCAGAGTCTGTGTCTGATAAACACAAAGAAGTGCCAGTTCCACAAGAACAGCAGCAGCCACTTTGAGGAGATTCCATACTTAATTTTCTGACACTGTTCTAACATGAGCTGTGGCTTGAAAAGTTGCATTATGTTAGTGCCCTGTATAAAACAATCCCATTTTCCTTACATATCTTCTGGCAGGAAGCTGTCTTGGTCAATATGAACATCCACATCCCTTTTTATGGCATTTTTGTAGATGGGAATGCTCTTCTGTACAGCAGTCTAGGACACAAGATAAACCTCCAGTTAGGACTGAGAAATGCTGCTGCAGCACTTGGGTTTGATCACTCAATCACTTGTAATAATAAAATGAAGAGATTGAGGCCTCTTTTTTTTTTTTTTTTTAATTAAGCAAATGCATTTCAGTTTGGCTCTTGAGCCAAACCCAATTATTATTCTTAATACAGTAACAAAGTCTAAAGTTTCCAAGGTAATATCCAAGCAGGGAAATGATCCCCAACTTTGGGAGCACATTGTAACTGCAACACAAGTGCAACAAGCAAAGCTTGTTTTCATATCCCGCAGAGAGGGGGATCTGAGCAGCAAGTCAGGTCTCAGCCCCTGTTAGCAGGGCACTGCCCAACTATTCCAGGTGTCTTACCTTAACCATGGGGAGATCCTGCTTCCTGCACCGAACAACTAATCTGGGCTCAAGCAGCTGGTAGAACCCCTGCGAGGAATAACCATTTCAGTTTCAGAAGTCACCATTTCCACTGTCAGAGTTATTTAACCCCAAGAAAGGAAAGAAGTTGATCAATTTCAAACCCAAGCCCCAGCAATATCAGCCTCTTTTATTTAGTTCTTTGCTCGTAAGTTCACCTCCCGCAGACATCCTGAGAGGACAGCACCAATATTTGGGGAAGAGCCCAAAGGTGGATGACGTGTTTGGAACTCAAGTGCAACTGAACATAAGGAAACTCAGGATTGTGCTGGCCAGTCAATGTTCATGTACACGTAAGGATCACTGCTGTCTAAGTAGACAGAGCATGGAACCAAGCTCTTGAAGACATGCAGCACTTTCAGATGCCAGTTCTAGTAACTCCTGCCTTGCAGTTCCTGTGGTATTACCTGAGACTAGAACAGAATAAAGTTTAGCTCCAGTTTGAAGGGACCTACAATGATGTCCAGCTGTGAGCACAGATCCCTCACTGGATCTAACATAACGAGCCAAGACAAGCGTGGCCAATTTGCAAGAACAAGAAAGGCTTGTCTGATGTACAGCAATACCAGGCCTGAGTGTGACAAAGAAACAACACCCATTTGGAGGCACGAGCTGGTAGGAGACACTACTGAGAAAACTCTGCCATCCAAGTGTGACAGGAGAGCTCGTGGGTGGCTCCTGGGAGTTCACAGCAACAGGACCAGTCTGTGCCAGAAGGAGGCACCAGAGCTCACAGGACTGACCTGGCCAACGCTTACTGGACTTTCAGCAGTTCATTTCTGGGGCTTGAGGATGTGCTTCTAGGCAAGCAAAGCTCTGGTTTCTGCTTTCTGTGCCTGCTTCTGTCACAGGCACATTCCATACTACAGTAAATTTGTCAAATATGTCAGGGCTTATGAAGTCTCAAATGCCAAAAGGATTTTTGAAGCAGGTATTGACTGACTTGTGGGTTTGGGGAAACAGCCTCTGCCAAAGGTGCATGTGATCCAACTGATTACTACAGGAGCTTAACGTGTGCACCCTAAAATGTGTGTGTGCACATCTGCAATTACTCTTACAATGCAACTGCTGCCAGTATACCAGGTTCTACACCTCAAAATAAGCCACAACCTCTTCTGTTCAGAATCCAAGACTCAAAGATATTGAAGTGATGTTTAAAACTCAAGGATCACTCAGCAGCATTTGATCCAGACTCCAATACAACTGTTACTTCCAGTGGGCTAATTCTGACCAGAGAAACTTAGGGGTCTGGGGCAGCAATGATCCATTTTTTACAATTTAAATATTTACCTGTAGAACTAGTCCGTCCAGCAGTGTCTGGTACCTGGCAGTATCCTTCACCACCTTGGCAAGTCTCTGCTTGGCCTCATTCAGCAAATCCTACATTCAGAAGAAATCAGATCAGCAGAGCCCATCTGTTTGGCATTTGGTTTCATGCCTACCAACTTTCTGTACTTCTATTATAGCTCTCACACCCTGCCAACACGTAAACGTACACTCCAGCTGGTGTTCATCCAAGCTAGACCTCCATCTCTGTGCATGGCACACGATCCCTGCCCAACAATTCCCTTCTTCCTGCCCTGAGCTGAACTCATTAGAACCTGACAATAATTCCTTTTGTGTGAAAAAGGGAGAGCTCAGTAGCAAAAGGATGGTGCTTAGAATGTTAACTTAGATAAACTAAATAAGTAGTAAATAATTGCTTAATGTAAAGTAATACAGTTGTCCAAATACATTTTTTCAGCTTTATGGTTGAGCAAAGAAGTCTAATCTATTTTTCCATCACGTAATATTCAGGTTAGGTATTCTTTAATTGTAAGTAAATGCAAGTCAAAATTTAAAAGAGAGAGCTTATTTTTAATTTGAAGTAGCTATCTTGATTATTTTTACTCAGCAAATCAGTATTGCATGGGATTGAATTTTTAAGAAATTTTTAAAGAAATTTGAGCCAACTCGAAGCTCCTAAAACTGAACCATCAGAAATACTTCAGAGAAAGAAACTCTATGATCTGGTATAAACCTTTCTTTCCTGCCCTACCTCCTGGTGTTTAGAAAAAGAGTGCACAGTAACACAATCAGTATGAGGATATAAAACTATCACAGTCCACTGTCACAGTCAAACCTAGTTATTCTGTCCTCCCTAGAGTAACACTGCATTTCTGGAACTGCTCATCTCTCTTCATGAAAGAAGCCAAAGATCTGATAAGGGAAGAAAGAGTGAGCAGCACATGACTTTAAATGTCTTAAAATGAGGAAGTGTGTTTAGAATTACTCAGAAACTCGAGGTTGAGTCAGCAGATAAATAAGGAAGAGATTACCCAGCAGAGACTATCACAACAGAGTTAGCTCTTGAGCCACCCACCTTCCTCCTCTCTGGGAATACAATCTAAAGTTTTAAACTCAGTTTAAAGAGTCAATAAACCGATGATTTTCTCCTGCTAACTCCTCTTTTTCACGGTAGCATCAACCTGAACGTTTACCCCATCTTTTATTTTTGACTTCCACGGGTCTCTCAAGCTTTTCCAACGGCTCAACAGCCCCATCTAGCAGAACATGGAACACCCAAACTGTCTCTGAGACAGGGTGGGAGAGCACAGCAAACCTGCTCACTGCTCCCTGAGCAGAACGGGGACACGCTGCACATAGTGAGAGATAAACACAGGAAACCCAGACCAAGCCTGAACGTAGCCTGCCCTGATGAATGATTACTCACCCTCTGTGTCAATACACACACTGGTCACCTACCAGAACAAGAAGCAAAACTTTTCATGTACTATGGGCCACCGAAGGACACAAAAAATCCCAGCTGGTGGTGTTTTAAGCCTCTTTGCTTATGCCATGCCGGGTTTTTCACATAAACATTGCTTCAGGCAAACAGAACTTTAAAGTTCTATCAACTGTGCAAGAGAGAATTCATGCTCTTTAAAGAAACAAGCTACTGTGCAGATGACAGATACAACACTGCCTGCAATGCTCCTGGCAGACCAGTGTATTTCCCTAAAACAGCAGGTAATGGAAACTGTGAAAATAAGATTAGCAAAGCTGGACTAAATCCTCAAGGCCTTTTCAGAGCAGCTTGGAAAGCCATTTTCTTATGCTGAAGCAAACGTCACTCAATCAAAAATTATATTTTCTTTAGAGAATGGTTCCATTTCCTAACATATGGTAGGAACAGAAACTCTGTGTGTTTACTTCAGAGATACTCACTGCAATAAGGTCATCCCTTGCCTTGAGGACCTTCAGCCTTGCTTGATTCATCAGGTTGGACATCTGACTGCAAGTTGCATGATAAAGTTGAATCAATCCATCAGCCTTTGACAGAAGAACTGTAACATTTAACTGCGTGCTCTGCATTTAAAGATAACAATCCTACAACACTTAATAACGAGGTCTGTTCACTTGTTTGAATTAGTTTCTGAACTTGTGCAAAAGATAAAACTGCAGAACCCCTTTCTTCAGTGAAGATCCACCCAAACTAAACCTGACACGATCATTTGCCCCAAGGTAACAGACCAGGGTAGAGTTCCAGACACTAACTACAGAAAGAAATATGAAGGATTCTTTCATCACACTCAGTTATACTATCGTGGCTCAGCTTTGATAATTTCTCCCCAGAAAAAAATAGAAACCCATAATTAGAACTAAATAGGTTGCCTACAATTTGCCTGCTTGCAAGGGAAGAAGAATTTTGTGTAGAATTAGCAACAAAATGCGAGCTCAGGCTCTGAAGTCAGCCATCTAACCCAAGCAACTTACATTTTCTTTTGCTGTTCAATTTGCTTCTCCTTCTTTTCATAATACTCCATGATTTTCAGCCTCTGTGTCTGAACAAGGCGACCCTTCTCAATGTTGAATTCTTCTTCTGCCTACAGTAAAAATTAAATAACTGAAGTGGAAATTGATTCCTTGGGCTGAAAAAAACAGAACCAAAATGTAACAGAGCACATTCTCAGACAAGATAGGATGATACAATTTATGGTTCCATATAAAAACCCTTCACCTCTTTAAGTAATTCCTACATAAGGAGAACGACAGCACAGCTGTTACTTTTTTTTGTAAAGCCTCATCAGACAGCATGTAAAAACATGGACAATTCTCCTACTTATACCTGAGAATCCAATCTCAGCTTCTGAATTCTGTTTGCAGATCTTCAGGAATACCTGCTTTAGTACTGATTAAATATTTGTGTAAATCTAAATGTTTAAGGGAGATTAAATATTATTAGCAACACATATGCCAGGTCCAATACCAGCAAGGCATTTCAGTAGCAGTATAATGCACATTGTTGGGGCTGAAAGGCACCATTAATCCTTCTTTAGTAAACATCTATACTCTATCACCAGGTTAATATTAAACCCAGTCTCTTGTGGTTTAACCTAAGTGAAGAATTCTTCAAGTAATTCAACTCATGCCTTAAATACTAATTTAGTGGGGGAAGGTGTTCTACTTAATCCAACTGAGCCACGTTACCACTCAGCTCTCCTGACTGCTTAAAAAAAGGAGTGAACTTTGATATGAATACATTTATATTCGAGAACCACCAAAACTTTGACCAAAACCAGCTCCAAGTCGTTTTCATTTGTCAAAAGCTAAGGAATGCTAACTTCATTTGGTACACCATTTTTTGCTATGTAATAACTAAACAGAAATCAGCTGTAGCTTACAAAGGTGTTCTAGTTCTGCTCTGACTTCAACTTTCAAAACAGGATGTGGGATGCAGTTTGCCTTTGGCTCTTACTGACAGTGAACTTCCATTTTTACCTTTGCATCTATTTCTTCAGCCTTTTCATTGGCTTCCTGCTCAATGAAAGCCATCATGTGCTTGATCTGTACAAGAGAAAGAAAATATTTTCTGTAGGAAAGGACATTGACTAGAGGAAGTAGGTGTGTATATATCCTCATCTGTACATCCTCCATATCCATTTACTAATTCACGTAATATTGTTTGCCACGGAAATTTAATGGAGCATAGACACTAAAGAGGCAGTTCATCCTGACATATATTACAAGAAAACTGTTTTCCCCAATAATTCTATATAATGCTCTTTCACTGGCTGCCATTAGAAGAATGCACTTCAGGTATGCAACTATAAAAAAAAAAAAAACCAAACCAAACCAACCAAAAGTAAATTTGTATAAATGTGAGGCTGGGTATTTTCACTCTTCATTAATGAGACCAACTTTTTCACCCCTAGGTTTATTAAAAAAAACCTCCTAACCTTCAAAAATCCTCACACAGCAAAATTAGTCTGTTTGTTATGACATTTACCTGAAACATAAAGATTTACACAGAGGGCATCAGAATGAACCTGGGCCTTCCACAGGTGAACGGTGAAGCAAAGGGCTACTGACCACTCTGGTCAGATTTGTACAGCCAGAAGTTCCTTTGAACATCAGAGACACTCACCTTGAAAGACTGTAATAAATTCTGTACAGACTTATAAGGTCACTTTGGAGGGGCTGGGGAAGGAGACAGCAGCAGCAGCGCTCCACGACCCAGACCACATCAAGAATGTCACGTGCAGCTTCAGAGCCCCACACGCACCAATAAGTTCTACTTGGAAAACATCTCTGAAGCCACCTCAAAGCACTACAAAGCCCACGTCCAGCAGCTTAAAGACCAGGAAAGCAATCAGACTAAGTTCTCTTCGTCCATCACATGCCTTTCTGTGACCAGACCTCAGTTCAGGTTCCCATTTGGGGCAGACTGGAAGGACTCATTCCCAATCAAACTGCAACTGGGATGAGGTACAGACACCTCCACGGCCAGATGGTGCAGACCATAAAAACCTACTGAATTTTTGCTTGCACTACTGAGTGATGAGACACATTTTGCAGAAAATCCAGTCTGAATAAAGTCACACAAAAGACTCTATTTATAGAAACTCATGTTAAAATTACATGTTTTAAAGAGATGAGAAAGGTGCCAAGGTGAAAACTGAGCCACCGTGCAGAACAGCACTAAGCCCGTAGAGATGAAAAAACAGAAGTGAAGAGACAAGTGGAAGATTTTAAACACGTGTTAACACAGTGGAAGAAGTGAACAGTAATCTCTACATCCTCAAAATCAAATCAGCACGTTTTCTTTTAATTCATGTCTGCAAAGACTCTCAGGTGCTTGTCTACCTACAGCATCAGCTTCCTACCCTGCGTTTCAGAAAGGGCAAGAGAGACATATAAAATAAGGATATTATTTTGTTGAATAGCCTGTTGTTGAAGAAAACTGGGAACTAAGCAGCAGCAGCCTTTACGTTACTGAGTCACTTCCTCCCGTGTGCTCTGGTTTCTGAATTTTGGAAAAGCACTTTGAACAGTTCTGGGTGTTCAGGAAACATCCTCTGCATAAAGAAAAGGAATGAGATGGAAGCAAGCTAATAAGGAATCCACTTCTCCTAGACTGGTAAGACTGAACAGCATTACTTCCTTCAAAAGCTGCTGTACTGAAATCCCTTCTTGCTTTTTATAGAAATGAAGAGAGATCCAAAGTGAGATTTTTCATATCTATAAATAGGATTAGTTTTAATACTAATACTGACAAGAATGTATTTGGAAATGAGAGATTAATTTCAAAGCAGTATTTCCTATAGAAAGGAAGAAGGGGTTTTCCCATCAGGAGCAGAAGTGATTGTCCTTTCCAAGGGAAGTTCTAGATGTTAGACAGGCTTTAGAAGTGACTGGATGGAACAACATATTAAACACCTTTAACAGAATAACAAAGCAAGTCTGTCCCTGGGAAAAAGTCTCAATCAGAGATGATTTTCAAAGTGAAAACTATTGGAGGTGTGGTGGCAAGTAGTTACAAGGACCAGCTGGCAAGTTCATGCCAGATTCATACACATGCAGGACTGTCAGCCATCAGCACTCTCCTTTCCAGTTAACAGGATCATCCTGGGCTCAGGAATGTAAAGCAATGACAGGAATGCTGCAGATGTGAAATTAGTATTACATGTTTAGTGTATCACCAGAGCCTGAACTGACCTTTGCAGTTCAGCTCCATTCTGGCTGAGCAAGACCACCCTAATGTCAGCTTTATTTTTATTTTATTCATGGAAGAGGCAAGAAAAAGCAAACGAGCTATGCAGATAAAAGGAAAACAATGTAATGTTACAATTCTCCTCCTGGAGAAAGGCAACCTACCAATTTTACTTTCATTGTGATGCTTCCTTGCCAAGAGACAATGTTTACTGAATGAGAAAGTGAGACACAAGTACTTGTGATGCAGAGGACAAAGGGAACTTGCCTGATCTGCTCATCACCTGCAGGAAGCTGCCCAGACCAGTGCTGACTGGATCCCCGCAGCCTTTAACACCACACACCACCTCCAACCCAGCTGAGAGCAGCTTTTTTAGGTGAGGGCAGTGTTTACTGTCAACAGGGACAGGAGACCTCCTGCCTCTGGAGGAGGTGTCCACAGCCAGACTTCAGGGCTGGAAGTTTCCATTGCAAGGCAACCCCAGGCTGCACCACTCTGCTTAGGAAGCAGACCTGACAAGGGCATTCAGGAATGCTGAGCAGCCCACCCAAATACTAACGCACAGCTAACTGCAGGCAGCACAGCTACAAGGAAAAAGAGATGGGAAATCCTTAGGGAACCATAGAATCATTAAGGTTGGAAGAGACCTCCAAGATCACCCAGTCCAACCATCAATGTAGCACTAGTACTGTAACCTTTAAACCACTAAACCACGTCGGATCCAGACACCTCCTGAACACCTCCAGGGACGGTGACTCCACCACCTCCCTGGGCAACCTATTCCAGTGCCTGACCAGCCTAACAGTGACAATTTTTTCCCTAATATTTGATGTGAATCTCCCCTGTCTCAGCTTAAGGCCACCTCCTCTGGTTCTCCCACTGCAGGCATGGGAGACTGGCCCTCACCTCTAAACATCTACCACAGCAACATGTAAAAACACAGTACTCGTCTAAGGCTGTGCATTTACCTGCCTTGGGGTGCAATTAAACACTGCAGATAGCACACAGCCTGCTCACAAACCCTCTCGTTATAATCTGGCGTAACATATCACCAAAATGCCTCAAGGAAGCTCCCGGGTGGGGCCCATCCACCCCGACAGGAGAAAAACCACTTTGTCCGGAGACTCCTCTTTCCCAACCAGGATCCTTCCCCCTCACAGATCTTCCTTTCTCACAGGAGCGCCCAGGTCCGCCGGCAGAGCAGCAGACTCGGGCCAAGCGCTGCACTGCGGGCCCCGGCGCGGTCAGCCCCGCTCCCCACGGCCCTTCAGGGGCCCCGCTCGGGCCGGGGCCCGCGGCCCTACCTGCTTCTGCACGTCGGCATCGCTGAGCGCCATGGCGGCGGCGGTGGCGGTGACAGTGGCGGTGACAGTGGCGGTGACAGTGGCGGTGACAGTGGCAGCAGCGGTGGCAGCCGCAGGCCCGAACAGACGCGCCCGGTGCCGTCAGTGGCCGCGAGCGGAATCAGATCCGGTTCGGGTCACGGGCGGGGCGGGGTGGTCACACGCCCCGCCCACCGCGCCTCCGGACCAGTAGGAACGCGCGGTGCGTGTGACGTCACCACGCCATATATGGCGGGGCGGGTGCCGCCCGTGTCGCTCCCGCGGCCGGGAGGGAGCGGGCGGAGCGCGGCCCTGAGGGGCGGCCAGGGCTGGGCGGGACCTCTGGGGGTCATCCCCTCCGAGCCCTGCCCAGGCAGGGTCCCCTGGAGCAGGTGACACAGGAACGCCTCCCGGTGGGTCTGGGATGTCTCCGGAGAGACTCCATGGCCACCCTGGGCAGCTGTTCCAGTGCTCTGCCACCCTCAGTGTAAAGTTCTTCTACATGCTGAGGTGGAACTGCTCGTGGTTTAGTTTGTGGCCGCTTGCTCCTCGTTCGGTCGCCGGGCACCAGCAAAGAGAAGCTGGCACCTTTGCCTCGGCACCTTTGAGATAATTACATGCATGGATGAGATCCCATCAGTCCGAGGGGGAACTGAACAGTGGCAGCTCCCGCAGTCTCCCCTCATGACAGAGACACTCCAGACCCCTCATCATCTTCGTGGCCTCCACTGGACCCTCTCCAGTAGCTCCAGTCTTTGTTGTGCTGAGGAGCCCAGAGCTGGGCACAGTAACCTGTGACAACAGCGCGAGCACTGTCACAGGAAACGGAGCCACTTCACAGAAACACTGCAATGAGTTGAACCTGCAGCAGACAGGAATGGAACACGGGGACAAACTTGCTTTTAGGGCCCTAAAGTAGCTTTGTGTTGGCAGTGCCCTGGGCTCCCCATCACAGGTGAAGCAGAAGGATGCAGGAAACAGCTGGACAAGGGGAGGGGAAGGACGGCCTTGCAGGAGTTCCGTCACTGCTGCCGTTCTTTTCTTCATAGCAAAATTTAAGCGAACTTCATAATCTCTAACAGTATTTGTTTGTTGTAATCGGCAAGAGGCTTCCATTTCCATTCTGCAGAAGCATTTGGTGGAAAAG